>CM026200.1:9606687-9711687 GCA_014839995.1 Xenentodon cancila
TCACTTCAAATGGTAGTACTAAAAAAACTATACTATACTATCAAAATATATACAATGTTTTCTATATACAAATAAAATAAAAAAGTAAGACTTTATAATAATATAAGGTAAAGAAGAGACGGCTATCATTTTAAATATGGAGTGGTATGCGACTCTGTAACATTGCACACTATGGTATTGATACTGCACAAGTAGGTGATGGCATACAGATGATGATATAATAAATAAGTGGCAGCGTACAAACGTGCAGTTTTGTTTTATGTGAAGCTGAGCAGTCTGACAGCCTGGCGACAGTAGCTGTCCCTCAGTCTATTAGTCTCCTGTACCGTCTGCTGGACTGTAGCACCTGGAAGATTGCGTGCTGGTTTAAGATGCCGCGTGCCTTCCCCAGGCACCGGCCGTGGATGATGTCCTGGACGGAGGGGAGACTGCTCCCAGTGATGTTCTCCGCCGTCTGCACCACTCCGACTCTGACTCGTGCAGTTCCCGTGCCATACCGTAATGCAGCCCGTCAGCAGGCTTTTGATGGTGCACTTGCAGACGTTAACGAGAGTGCCGGTGTTCTCGCCAAACCTTCTCAATCTTCTCAGGAAGTAGATTCGCTGACGAGCCGTCTTGACCACTGTGTGCAGTGTCCAAGACAAATCCTCAGTGATGTGGACGCCAAGGAACCTTAAAGCTGCTGACCCGTTCAACCCCGGCACTGCCGATGTGGAACGGGGGTGGAGGTGGGGGCTCATTCCCGTGGCCTCCTGAAGTCCAACGTCTTCTCTTTGGTATTACTGACGTTTCGGGAGAGGTTGGCTAGTGTGTTCACCTCATCTCTGTAAGCGATGACGTTTTTTCAGAAAAAATGATTCCGTAAATTTGGACATGTTTTTGTTAGTCGTGTAATCGTACATTTGTGTATTTAAATTTTTATTTCTGTGGCCGTTCTGGACTCACGGATGCCTGTAATTGTGATTATAATTGTACACACCCCTTTCTGTTATTGTTTTGATCCACTCGCTGAGAACGGCAGCACATATCTGTGACATGTCCACAGCCTTTTTCTTGTAATCTGTGATGCTGAGGGGTCATTAAAATCTGCACTTTTTTCCTGATTTAACAAAAAAAAACCAACCCCAAAACAAAAGCTTCAACTCCAATTCATAAAAAGTGCTGGTTGTCACAAAGCTCAAGACTTGGTACATAAAACCTCCAGAGACGGAAACAGAGACTCTGCTTCATACTTACAACGGGGACTGCATCATTAATTCCATCATGCTCTGGGCATCTTTCTCTGTCAACAATTCCAGCTTTGCCAATTCTCCAAATCTTTCAGCTCGTGATAAAGCAGGCGCGAGGTTTCTCATCCCTCTGTTCACAACTGCTTTGTCGCACCCTTTCAATTATCTACAGCCATAATTTCCTTTGTTGTCTGTCACTGACTTGCAGGGGTGGAAGCGTGTCTGCAGGCAGGGAAGAGACTGTCCGAAGCCGAGCACGAAGCGGGAGAAGGCCCCCAGCGCAGTCGCATCAACAGATGTAGCTTGGTAAACAAGACGCACTCAAACGATGGAAAATGGATGGGAACAGATTGTTTAGACCATATGTCCCGAGGACATCAGCATTAATTGTTGCTCATTTGTTTTGGCTGTTTTGAAATGAAAAATTACACTCGGGCTTTTGGTGATCTTCGCTCGTCTTAAATTCACATTCGCTCACCTCATCGGGCAACTTAAAGGCTGTTTTCGTTTTTGCTGTCATGCAGCTTCGATAGAAACGCAAAGCTGGAACGATCAGAAAGTTCCAGTTCCGGGTAAATGAGGGGAAAAAAACGACACACATGTTGGTCATAACATCTGTACATGACGGATGTGCATATTCACACCAGCAAAAGTGAAATCCGGCCAAAGTACGGATAAAGAGGCTCCTTAATGGAAACTTCTTTGGGGAGAGGAAGATGGATTTTACACCCCTCAACAGTTGAGTTCATTAATGCTTTAAATAGACCTCCAGTCTCCAGTGGCCTAATTCACTGCTGCTTTTACCAACAATGCTAAATGGCTCATCTGGAGAATGAGCCTTAAAACATAGTTTTTTTTTCTGTTCATGCAGCAGAGAAATATATTAAACCGCGTCTGCACAGATACACGTCTCAACTTAATGGGAATGAAAATGTATGAAGCATTTCATTTAATCGTAAACAAAAGCGAGACATGAATAATGTCACCAGCTGAGGCTGTGTTTGTAGGACGGTCGTCACGGGTCTTTTCAGTTGGACTTCTGACGGGATTTATTCATCCGGACCGGGAAAGTCATTTAGCAATGGCCAGCTGCCCGTGTTAATATGTCAATAACAGCTGGACTTGCATTGTTTTTTTGTAGCTCCCGTCACTCTTCGATGGCTGCTTCTTCTTCCTCCTCGGCTCCTTTAAGGCGCCAACCAAAGAGGAGCTTGCCAAGCTGCTCCGGGAAGGAGGAGGTCAGCTCCTGTGCCGGCAACCCAAGCCCGACAGTGACGTGACGCAAACTCTGAGCGCAGCCGCCTACCACGCCCTGCCGGGGTCTGACCAGGCCCTCTGCACCCAGTACATCATTTATGACCCCCAGGGCTCTTACAGGCCAGCGGTGGTTAGACGAGGTAAGGTGTGGTCTGCTCCCTCCACCTGGCTCATCGACTGCATCACTGCCTTCCGCCTCCTCCCTGTGCCCGACCCACAAATAAAGGCTTAATTTTTGTTTTTTGTTTTTTTTCATTTTAAATGATGCAGAATCATTATTTTGCACCACGTTTTTGCATATCCTTTATCATGTTCAAAATATCTTTTTTTTTTTTTTAAACTTAAAATAATCTGACTGCAAATGAAAGTACATGTTGTAGTGAAAAACAGAACAATAATGTCGTTTATGTCAGTGTGCTGATGGTTTTTGCTTTTTTTTTTTTTTTCAATTGGTGAAATTGTGCCATTTAAAAAAAGTATTTTATAACGTAGTGGGTGGCTTTTGTTTTATTTTTCTTGGTGAAACGGTGTAAGAAATTATAAATTATATCTCATGTTTCTGATTTTTTTCTGTTTTCTTTTTTCTTTGTATACATTTGTCTTGTGAAGTTGGAGAATCATCTAAATAAATGACTCAAATTATACAAAACGGCAATTGTGAGGAAGAAAAAAACACAAGACTAACTGAAACAACAAAAAAAATATATCAAAAAGAGCCTGTTTGACAGACTTGTGCAATAATGTGCAACATAACTGATAACTAAGGAGAGTAGTTCGTGATGACAACATGTCATTGGAGTTTGATGAACAGTTTTAAGACGAACGTAAGAATACGGGTAACTATAACGACCTGAGACAACATTTGAGAACACTTTATGGCTACAGATTAAAGGATTTTGTAGTTTTGTTTGGATGATTTTATTTACAGCTGTACAAAAATATGCTTTGTGAATGTTTCTTGGTGCCCAAACAGTAAAAAATGAGTGTTAAAGGACTTTTGTGATGTTTCCAGTATCTTATTTTCATCCAAAAGTATTTAGGATCAGTATTTTGAAATCCAGTTGATGTACTCAGGACCTTTTAAACAGATCTGTGACTCTGTGTTTCTGAGGTTTTTTTTTCCTTTCTTTTTTTGTTTTCTTTTTGGTGAGAACGTTGTTCATCCATCCATCCATCCATCAATCCTCTGCCAGATTTCCGTGGAAGGGTCCCTGTAGCTCCGGGCTATGTAAGGTAGTGCAGATGTCTCTTGCATCATTAATGCCCCTCAGCTATTCCTTGGGAAAGTTTGACATTTCCAGACCGGACTGTATTTACTTTATAATCCCACCAATTTAGCTGGGTTCTACATCACGGTTTTTCACAAGTTCTTGCTAACTCGGAAACCTCCACAGGGAGGTGTTGGGGTGTAATCCTAATGAGACGGCCTAAACCGCCTTGACTGAGTAGCTGTTTGAAGTGAAGGAGCAACAGTCAACACCCCAGACATCTCAAACTATCTCCACAGGTGAGTTGAGCTGCTCTAAAAAGGAAATTCACGGCTCCAGGTGGCAGCTGGAAGTTGGATTGATTGAAATGAGATTGAATTAGGTTGTAATTTGCTGCCTCTTCACAACAGCACTCCAACACACCGACCGCGTCGCGGTCGATCTCCAACTCACTTTCGACGCTTTCATCTGTTGCACAAGTTTGCAGCCCGCCGGACGGTTTGTTTCGCGGCCTGCGTGACACCAAAATCAATTTGTCATGTGCTGCAATCTCTAATGAGCTGTTTTTAAAGTGGAATTACCTTCCATAATATGCATGGGTTTACCCGAAAGAGATAATTATCTAATTGAAAAAGTCTGTTTGATACAAAAGCAGACGGTGGGTCCCAGAAACGGAGTGATGGAAAGTCAATATTAAGTGTAGAACAGGAAAACAAAGCAATTAATTGTTCCGTCACCGCGGTGGCAACTGCTGCAAAGAAAAAAGCAAAACCCCCCCCCCCCCCAGGTGTGTGTGGTTTCAGAGGTCCTCCACTGGCTATCTCCCGAGACGCCGTTTCCAACAGGATTAGTCAGGGATGCACCTAATTGCTATTGATTGCTATGTGCTGCATAACCCCCCTTTATGTCCACGGTGGGAGGTGGGAGAAGGCAATTAGCAGCGTGGTTGAGATAGAAGCCCGGACTGACTCGTAATGAAACGGAATGGCGGGATGAAACCTGAGTAATGACCTTGAACTCGGAGAACATTACAGAACCATTAAAGGCTGGTATCCATCTATTTTTCTTCTCTCCCAACCACGAGCCAGGAAAATATTGTGCTTTTATTTATTTTGAAGCGTTCTGCTTATAGACTCGTAACCCGGGCTTTTGTTGCGACTCGGTTCAGAGTCGTTGCTTTTTCTTTTTCCCACAGAAAAAAGTTCAGCAAATCTGTCCAAAAAGATTCCTCAATGTCTCAACTACATGATCAACTCCTGTAATTTGTTTACCAAATTTGTTTTGTCTTTTTTTTTTTTTCCACTTTGAAATAGTTTTTTTTGTGTGTTTTATTGTTACTTAAAGTTACGTAATCTTCAAACTTCTCAGGGGAGAAATAAAATCATTAGAACAGAAAAGAATTCAAACCCATTTATGCTGAATAACACTTATTTCCAAGTGTGTTTAACAAAATATTTTGTCTCAAGAATACACATTATCTTATTTCTGGTGTCCATTTTTTTTTAAACTCCACCTCGTTTCATAATACACACTTTACGTTTAAAGATATTTACATATGAACAACATTTGGAGCACCAAGGGTTTCTCTTGAAATTTGGACCCTTTGTTGTTCAGCTCAGGTTAAACTTGTGTGAATCCACATACAATCAAAAGATGCTCGTGATTTAAAACTCAAATTTTAATCTCACATTTGAGTCCAACATTAACCAACCCTTGGTGCCCCCCCCCCCCCCCCCCCTCCCCCTCTCCAAAAAAACAAACAATAATACAATTGATTGTATAATAACAGTGTTTCTCTCTTCCTTTACCACATCTGTGTTGGTTTTCAGGCACACTTTATGTGACAGTTTAGTTGCTGAAAAAAAAAAAAAGATAATAAGAGGAAAGGAAAAACAATCTTCCATAATTTCCAGCTACAGTGAGTCGGTGTCTCGTGGATAAAGCAAAATGGTGCATCTGTACAAAATGCCCATGTACAAGCCAGCGGTTTTCATGAAGGTAGTGAGGACAATGGCGCCGTTGGAGTAGACGTTCACAGACAGACATAAACACCCAAGTTTTCTGGCTAAACAAACAAAGACAGACTGCACAGCTCATCTGTACTTGAACACATCTGCAAGGGAAAACGTAATTCCCTTTGATTTGCTCAGGAGGAGACAGAGATCCACACAGTGCAGTGCAGCAGTTCTGTACCGCATTGACACCTCGCATGTTTTTTAAAAGCAGCCTGCAACCGTGTGTTGACACATTCGTGTTTCAAATCCTCCCTGCTTGGCTCTCAATGTGAGCTTTCGGAGTAATTTCTGTTTTTGTGTGTACTTACTTCAAGTGCAGAGCATCGTATGCAAGAGTGCAGTCCTGCTGCATGCCTGCTCCTGGTCTGCTCTGCTGCAGTGAACCCAGTTTTACATTTTTTTCTTTACTGTACCACCGGATTTGAATGTATTCTCATCCAGGTTAACAGCTGAACTTTCGACTGTGCCGGTGCTACACAGTTTTGCCTCTTAAAAGCTGCGCACTTCAGAACCACGGCAGAGGAGTCCGTCATTACAATGAAAAACAAATGATCAAGTTGCTTCGTTTCAAGTTGCAGCTTCAAATCTGACACTTGAGTAGTGTCTCCTTTACCTCCAACATATTGCCACCCCGTTGTTTTTTTGTTTTTTTTTTTAAAGTCCCAACACTGCAGATTTCAGCCATGAAGCAGCTGTACCTGTATTCGTACTCTCGTGGAGCCCGCCAGCTGTTACTGGGATGTCTTAGGATTTAAACAACGAATAGTTCTGGGTAACACATTGCAGTAAACCATTGCACAGAGAAGTGAAGCAAATTAGCTCTTAAAGCAGCAGCCTGGGCTGTTCATTCTGTGTGATACCAAAGGCCATGCTTTGTGAATCTCATCGAGAACAGTAGCAATAAGGCATCTGTGGTGGCAGCAGTGCCTTTGAGCCCTGTCAACTGGCACTCTAACTTCAGCCTGTCTCAGCAGTGTTCCACTGAACTGTTTCTAACTTCCTTAGTCTTTATGTGACTATGTGTATGCGCTAAATAGTTATGTGGCATTTAAAAGTAATTATTATGAATTAATCCCCTAAAAAGAATTTAAAAAATGTCTGCGGGACCAAGGTTGCAAAAGATAAACCCTTTATGTCCATTTTGTTTTATGAGCCTGCAGAACTCAAGCCAGATAAATGGTCTGTCTTTGCAAACTGAAAGATACTAAATCACTGCAGCTTAGTGATGAAAATAATGTAACCTTGATTGTTGCTAAAAAGACTCAACTTCACCCAAAACCTTTTTCTTTGATTTTCCCATGCTGCAGCTGTGCAGCAGACTTTGAAGACAATGAGGCTGCTCCAAAAGGATTTTTGGTGCTTTTTAAGGTAATCCAGTTCTTTAGTCGTTGGTCTTTATCCTATGTTTATATCTGTCTCATTACAGAGCGCTGGGAGCTGCTATTAAGCAGCCCATCCATCACCGAATGGGTCTGTAAGGTTAACGGGAACAGATTTTCTGGAAATGGAAAACATTCTAGTGACGGATGGCGTGAGCTAACGGAGATTCACCTTTTGGAAATAATGACTAGTATTTATCATCTCCAAAAAAAAAAAAAGAAGAAAAATACAGCATTTTGCGGCCTTGTTGGGTTTCTTTTTTCTTGCAGACTCGATCGCTTGACAACCTCCGGCCTGAAAAAAAAAAAAAAAACAACCAAACTGGTAATACATTAGCTCGTCTGTGTGTTGTAGCCCTGGCCATAGCTCCACCGCATGGCTGAGACATTCTGACACGTTCGGGGGGGGGCGGCGGGGGTAAAGCCGTTACATAATCTGCAGCGTATATAGCGTTGCGTTTTACCCAGCCTCGTTGAAGGTGTTTATTTAAGTGCCTCAATGAGCGTGGATGAGTAGCACAGTGTACCTGTGCATCCTCACACTTGTGAACGCTGCTTAAAAAGCGTTTAGTCATATGCAGATACCCTCCTTTTGTCTTCTGGTTCTTGGTAAATGTGCCCAGCATGCAGGCTGCAGGAGCGCCAAGCACCCAGCTGGATGATTTATCACAGAATACTCCTGATTAAGGAAAATTAAAGCGGGCTGCTCTTGGCTGGCAAACTGCTTTGATAACAAGTTCAAGCAGTTAGTTAGTGGAGGATATGGAGCTTGGAGAATAAACAATAAAACCATTTGGTCTGGAGAGGGTTGCACAGAGTTTTACTTTTGATATACTTCCTGCTCCCTCCAAGAATTTGGAGTGGTTACTGATTAAAGACAGGAAAAAAAAAAACAAAAACATAATTGGTTCATTGCAGCTTATGAAATATGGCAGTAGCATCATGTAAGTGATAGAAGAGAGCCACAGTGATTAAAACGTCTTGGTGACAAACAATAACTAATGTGCATTTTGTAAACAAGCTCTTAGGAGTGAAGTTGTAAGTTTGCAGTGTCAATCCCAGTGTAACCAAGGAAAAGAAGGAGATCTGTAAAGTGTGCTTTTGTTTGTTTTTTTTTTGTTTTTTTTTTTATCTTTCCTGCTGTTTTAACTTTACAACACCTGCATGGTTGTGACAGACGCATACGACAAACTGGCGACATACATACAGAAATGAGCAATTCAACATTGCCAGTGGCTAGGAAAGAGTTTAAGGAGCTTAGAAACTTTCTGTGTGAGAGCAGCGAGTCAAGCGAGTCAACTTTTTGAAAATATATAGGACAAGTAAAACTGGAGGGTGGAAACAGCCGTGAGACGAGTTCCATCATCATCTCGCTGGCTGAACTTCTATTTGTGTGAAGCTTGTGAGAGCATTTCTTCCATTCTGTCTCTCTCTCTTTTTTTTTCCTCTTTTGTTTCGTTTTTATAAGGAATTGTGCTCCTGCCTTGTCAATCATACAAAATGGCGCAGTATAGGCAGAGCCTTGCCTGAGCTTATCCACCATCCCCCGTGAAGTCCCTCTATGAAAACGACTGGCCGTTGAGGCACTCCCGACGCAAGCACTGCGCCGGCTTCCACCAGTCTCCGTTGTGGCAGCGGCAGATGGTGCAGTCGTCCACCTTCACTTCAATTCCGGCTGGGATGATCGTCGTTCCAGCAAAGCAATTTGGACCTGCCGCATGGGAAGGGAGGGAAGAAGGGTGGAGAGACAGGAAAGAAGGAATGAGAACAACAAGAAATAGATGTGCCTCTCCCGAGAGCCTCTCTTTTGCAGAGGGGTGGTGGAGTGATGCAGAGCTGCAGGGAGTTAGGGGAGCAGGAGCAGACGTGCAGATCTTTTCACAGGCATGCACCGATGGGCTTGTTTTTGCAACACTAAAGCGCTTTTGTTAGTCTCCCCTTCTCCCTCGACATGGAGCGCTTTGCATCCTAATGCGCCGCGAGCAGAGAAGCCTGCCAGGAGCTGGCTTGGCAGTACAGAGGATGGAGTGCAGGAGAGGGAAAGAGATAGATGAAGAGAGAGAAAGCTGCTTTTAGAGGGCATAGGGAGGATGGTGTTAATCACTTCACTTCTGTATGAAAAGGCCACAGAACTCCTTAGCAATTCCTTACAGTTCCTTTCCAAAACACAGTCTCACACACACACGCACACACACACACACACACACACACACACACATTCCACACCAAGAAAGTACTCAGATTAATTTTGACATCTTATTTATCCTCTAAGCCCTGTAGGATTTACCTTTGTGGATCCCTTCATGTTGATAAAAATCCTTAAACTCCACTGTGTGTTGGTGTATCACTGGAACACATATCATACCCGTGTTTTTGATAATCTCAGCAGATAGAAAGCAGATCAGCCACAGGCACACTGTAGAATCTGTTTCCCGAGGAGGCTGAGAAAGCTGCCACCTCTTGCAAGAATGCGGTGTTGTCACTTGTAAATACCAGCTGAAATTACTATAGCTAATTTGTCTCTTTTGTGCCCCCCGGAAGATTTGAGGTTGTGCATCTTTCTCCCCAGCCTTTTTTCAGACGAAGGAGCCAGGAATTGTTTCGGTTTTATTCATTTAAACGAAGCAATCAGTGGCTCAATTGGTGTGACGGTGACTTGAGATTGCGCTCAGTGTTCAGCTCTGTAAAACCTGCCGGATTCAAGACTCCTCTACAACTTGTCATAAAAACTCATGTGTCCCATAACTCTTGAAGACACAGTAGCCTCCACGGCCTCCAGTCACAGACATTTTTGTGTCCCAGTGAAAGTGATTGAGTGTGGGATAACTTAACGCAGGGAACATAAACGGCAGTCGACCAAAACGTCTTCCACTGGCCTGGTGGCTGCAAATAAAAAAAAAAAACAAAAAAAAAAAAAAAAACAACCCTAAATTACAGTTACTGCGTTTTTAACAAAAAAAACTTTTTCATCTGCCAAATAGAATAAGCACAGGTGTCATTGATTACATAATGGCTGAATTCAATTAAAGATCAATTAAAGATCAAGGTGCACGCAGGCTCGCTGTCTCCCTGTCATGCCTTTTAGGGACACTTAAACACAGCAAAGTCATCATTAATGTTGGAGACACCTGTATCTGCAATAAAAAAAGAGTCATGTAAATGTTTTATAGGCATTGTTAAACATCTCAAACATAGTCACTCTGACCTAAATGTCAAAAGTCTGACATCTTTAAGATTCATAGGCATAAACGAAGGGAATCATTGGTGACCAGGCTTCCCCTCGGCATAGATGAGCCCTGGCCTTTATTTGGATTTGATAGAAGCCCTTTGATCTGAGCTTAGACGAGACACCGAAAGTGCCTGCCAAGACTTAACGCGCATTGATCTGCCTCTGGACAGCTGGCACAGGTTACAGGACAAACTGAGTCGAGGTTGATGATGGACAAGGGTGGCCGGTCATGAAGAAGACGGGCGGATTCTGCTTCCCCATCGCGGTGAAGGACGTGGGTTCACTTGTGATCAGTTCATCCTAACTAATCGCATTTCAAAGGGTCAGAATAATTCTGTCTCGTTTCAAAAACCATCTGTGCGTATTTAAATGCACCTGTTTGCAATGCGAATGCATATTTAACGCTTTTTTTCATGTTCTAAGTTGATATATATTTTTGTGGGAAAAAAAAAAACAACAACAAGAAAAAAAGCCCGCTTTTATACAGATAAAGCTGTCAGATCCATAAATGGAATAATCCTATTAAACTGAGGAAACACTGGGCATTCTCAGACTGCCGTTCATTATCATGAGAATTATATAATTACATAGCGCCCCATGAATTTATAGTATGTAATTCATAATAATGATTAGAGCTGAATCAAGTGGACTCAAAGAATGTGGGGCTCAGCGATAAGTACTCCCACTGGCCGACTCCTCTTATGTGCCGCTTTCTGCTCTCTGATGGTGTTTTCAGGAAGAAATGAAGAAGATGATCTAAAAGGCAACAGCGAGTTACATCTTGCCAGAACTCTGAGCTCCACAAACCAATTGGTTCAGGTCAATCTTTGATCTAAAATCCAAAAAAGAAAGAAAAAAAAAAATAGGTGACAGAGCCATTTTTGTGCAACAGCTGACAGTTTCACCCTTCTGCTTCAGCAGGATTTCTTGACTTTCCTATGCAAACACAGCCCGTTTATGTACGTTACTCTATCCCGGTTCTATTTGGTGATTTGTTAATTCATCTATTAGACATTTTATTGAGTATACAGCACACTCGGATAACTTGCTCAGTAATTGGGTAGACTTATCTATTAAAAAATCTTCCAGAGAAATAGTTCTCTGCCATCAATAATTAAGGCGCAAATTACTTTAATAATTTCAGAATAAATTTAACTGGGGTTTTCACTTGCGCGCCACAGAGCTGATTGCAGTCCGGAGAAGTAGCAGAACCTCCCTCTAAGTAGTTCTAGTTCTCTAAGTAAGTAGTTCTGCAAATTCAGCAGTTCCTTTAGCACAAAACTGTATCTAAAGTGAATAATCCAATAGGAATATACTAATCCCTCAAGGATAAGCTTCTTCTTCATCTCTTGACCAAAGCAGCTACAAAAAAAAATGTAGCGTGCCAAGCATGACCTCGAAAAACACAGTTTGGGCAGTGTGAACAAAATGAAAAATGTTATATGCAAAGTTCAATAGGCTAGTGTGAAACTGTGGCGGACGTAACTGATTTAGGAATGAAGTTTAACAGATACAGCAGAAAGTTTATATTGAGAATGCAGTGTGTTTTTCTTGGTCTCATGTTAATCAGTTCGGCGATTCCTAGTCAGCTCATATTCAATACAGATTGCTTGAAATGTAGCTCTGGAAAGTGTGATGGGATTTTTAATTGGAGCTTTAAATTTGTTAGACGAGCAGAAGTTTAGAGGAGTGTGTTGAAGTGGAAGGACGTGACGGTGGTTCAGCAGTCGTGCCGTGACTCGTAAAAAGTCATGAGAAAGAGCTCAAGTGTCTGCATGTTCTTCCCAGCAAGGATTCAGCTCGGCGACCATGGAGCCCACACTCCAATGGTACATGAGTAAGTTCTGTTGTTGTTAATATTAATACAGATTTTTTACCACGCATGAAAAGAAATGAACTGCACTTGCAATCACAGGTCAAACAGTTTGCTTTTGTTGCTGTTTAAATGGAAGAATCGTACAGCTATAAAGTGTTCGCACAGGTTTCATGAGGTTAAAAGAATTCTTGTAGTATGGAGAATGGTCATTTTATTCGTTTATTTATTTTCAGTCCTAATTATTATAGATATAAAGCTTTGGAACTTGTCCAATAGAGAGAGCCTGAATCCTCTAACCAGCAACTGTGAGGCACTGATCCATGTCAAAGAGTCCTTGTTTTTTTGCCAGCGACAGCTTGGCTTCCTATGCGAGATCCATTTTTGCCGAGGATTCACCATCAAAGTTTTTTTTTTTTTTTTTTTTTTTTTTTTGCCAGTTGTCCTAATTGTCAACATGTGCTCCCAGGCATGCTTTTACATTTCTGAAACTGTGGAGAGCTTTCTGTTTAGCAGGTGTTCTCATTGGAGAGGTACTAGTAAACAAGATAAGTGCCTTTTGCCAACAAGTTCTCAGCTCGCAAATGTAATTTGACATGAAATCCACCATGCAGTTTTACTTACTGTATGGAGAGCTGCAGAGTGGATCCTGCTCATCCCAACTCTTATTACCATCCTCTTACCACGACTGTGCTACATGAGGTAGGTAATCAATTATTGCAGATAGATGCTGAGTTTTTAGCAAAGTTGGGAAGTTCTTGCACATAAAAACAATAACCAAATCATAACATTTATAGTCGGTTACTATAGCTACATAACTGTAGAGGGCTTTAATGTATTTGCAACTACTTTGAAGGAAAAAACAAAATGAAATCATCCTCTCTCAGTATTGAACTGACCTCTACTACCTAGACATAAATGTTGAAAGTGAATTACATTCACACAGAGTGGAAAATGGGAGCTTAAGTGATATTTTACATTCTCTTTAAATAAAGCACTTTCTCAAGCGATTGATTAAAATCATGTGAGAGATCAAACTGCCTTTGCCAGCTGGGAAAGATAGATCAAAACCCCCTAGAATATAGAATAAAAAATGGCGTACTCATTACAAAACCTGCTTTCATGTGATGGGAGGAGAAATTGTTCCAAGTTTCTATGTACACTTCATTCCCTCTGTAGAGTTAATACATTTAATAAACCATTTCACCTGACATGCACCCTCGTGGCCTCGTGGCAGCTGAAATGTGCTTGGCACTCATCTTTACATGCTTCATTGTACTTGCACCAAACAAAGGATTCTGGATAATCTCCTTGCCCCGTCCAGATTCTTTATTTATCACAGAATATCACTTTCATCCAATCTTTCACAGTCCACGACTGCCTCTCTTTTGAGCCCACCGTAACCTTACTGTCTTCCGTTTAGATATTGATGTTGGTTTGAGTTTGGCTCTTTTCTCTATGAATCCCAAGTCCTTCAGACAATTTCATACAGTTTGATCGCAAACATGGATTTTGTTTCTGCCCATTTGTTTTTCATTTCTTTTGTTGTGCCTTTCTGCCGTATTGCTTTGAGTTTTCTCAAAGCAATACGGCTCCTTTGATGACTTCTTTGGTCCGCCTGTATGTTTTCTTTTAACAACGTTCCAGTTTTGTTTGTGCTTGCTCCAGATTTCGACAGAAGTGAAGGAGAACAGCTATTATCTTTTGCCACATGATGAATCGCATTCTTAAAGACGGAATCTGTCCAATGGCGAGAGATTGAGTGTTACTTTTCCTGAACGTCTGGCTATTTTGGTTGGTTATAATTATGCAGGTATTTCTTCTAGAAATGGAAATTACATGGTAATTTTGTTTCATTGCATATTTTTCTTTTACTTGATCAGAAAAAAATCTTTCATTCACTCATTCATTCACCATGGTTGGGGGATGGGGATGTTCAAGTCCTGTGCAGGTTAGATATAAGGTCACTTTTTCACTTAGGGTTATACTGCATGATGATTCATAATAATAATAGTGATAAAGCAGTCTTTTAATCAATTCAAATATTAAGAAGGAAAGAATATGATGAAATCTTCTATTATGACTCTTTTGAATTATCTGCACTCTCTTAATTCATGTAAAACTTGTTCTAAACCCCAAGTAGATAAAACACATACATGGATACAGCTGTTGTTTGTTGTGCTTTGAATTGGACCATGTTGCACGTTTCTCATCAGCTTTCCCCTCTTGTGTCCTTGAACGCAATGCATTCGGAATCTACATAAACATTTGAAACCCATCCTCGCAAAAGTAAAGGAAAAGAAATAAGAACAACATCAGTCTCCCCCTGCATGCCAATACGAGTGGAGCGGGTTTTATTGTCTTCTTTCCCAAGTCAAAATGAGAGCTAAACAGCATCCCCTCATCACCCTCCCCACAGCTCTCAGCCATCCACTTTCATAGAGGTTTATTTGGAAGCCTTTGTCTGACTGTGCACCCTTGAGGCTCCTAAAACAGCAGGCAGCAGGTCTACCCTGAAATGCCAAGGGTGTCACTGTGTCCTGTCAGTCTGGATTAGTTCTCTTTTAGCAGCTTCTGCAGCCCTGTTACTGCAGGTGTGTTTGTGCAAGTGTAGCTGGTCAGAAATAGAAGTAGCATCCAATAGAAGTAAAACAAAGAGAAAAAAGGACTTGTGTCAACCCACACACACAAACTTCATCGGAATGTTTCATTTGTGCTATGATTTTGACATCACCCAAAGCACTCTTGGCTATTGATTGTTCCTGACATGTCCACATTGCAGTTTTGCAGTTACTGTACTTTACTCAAAAAGCTCCGTCTGTCCCTCAGGATCGGTTCTGGCAAAGGGAAGCCACACACAGCGCCTTGTAAATAGTCAATGAACCATTGGAATCCTATAATTCTAATTTAGGGATTGGCTCTGTGTGACAAGGGCACCAGGGCATTGGGAGATAAAAAGCCCTCCAAGGACCCATTAGTCCATCCTACCATGCCTTCAATCAATGGGCTAATGTTTACTCTGCTTAGTGTGTCATTTATAATTAAAACCCATACTGCTCATTAGAGTCTAACGGGCCCAAGGTAATAATTTTAATTCATATAACATCAATTACATCCTCGTCTTCTGAAGATGCAACCATCAAACGGCGAGACCACAGATAAACCTGCTGTAACTAGTTCAATGAAAAATTAATGACTTTGGGAGAAATTTGCATTGAATTCCAAAGGAGGCGAGTTTTTACCGTTTTTACAGATGGGGCAGCATTGCTCCGGTTCATAAACGGGGTTGACGCACTCGGGGACGGCACAGTCAGACACCACGCAGTGCACCTCGTTATTTGGTTCGCAGCGGCACCATTCACAGGGCGACGGCTGTGGGCAGAGTGGAGAAGTCTGGGTCAGACGATTCAGTTGTGTTCAACTCACCTGTACATTAATGTTTACAGAAAACCCATCGCAATATGCATTACTTGATTGACAAAGGACAAAGGAATTATTTACAACCCCAACTTTTTAAGCATCTTTACATTGTTACAAACTCATAAGCTGAATACCTTTGAAAAACCTTTGGAAATCTCTTGAATAACTATCAAATGAAGCTTATGAAGTGGGTTGTATTTTGATGATATTGTGGATTTTGCTGCATTCTGCTTTGGCCCGCCTCAGGAAACAAATCAGAAGCTTATCCCACAACCTCTACAACATGTAAATTAGGGCTATCCCACCCTCTGTGCTTCTGCGTCTTACTTGTATCTATCCTCACAAAGTCTCTTGACCAGAAAATGAACTTCAATGCAACTACATGGGGTAGAAAACACAAACTGTTTGTAAATTGCAAAAGGTCAACTGTTCATTATATTAGATTTTCTTTTTTTTTTCATCATAGTAAATAGCCTTTAGAGGTTCTCTCAGCAGTGGGGCTGCATTCTATCAGGACCTAAGCGCGTCGACCCAACCTTAGAGGCCGAAATTGTTTAATATTTGATTGCCCCTTTGGCGGTCTTTTGACAGGCAGGCTGACGCGTGTGAAGAACAGGTCATGAAACCAGATCAAATGGTTTGGATGGATAACTGCAAGATATCCCAAATTGCAATAGTCAGTATTTCACAGTCCAGTGTCAAAACATTGGCTGATTTGTAGTGTTTGAGTGACACTTTGGCGCACCTATATTGAGTTTTATTTTGGAGTAAATTATAATGAGTGGAAGTGTTCGCTTTGGCATGATAGAGTAATGTTAAAAAATAACGTCCTCGCTTTTCCATCTAATGTTTTATTTGTGTCAAGATGGTATAAAAATGAAAAATCCCTTAAATTCTTCTTTCAGCCATACTCAGGGTCGGGTTCTGTTTCTGCCATTTACTTGAACAGTACTCTGACATTCGACACTGGTTGGCCGGGTATGGAGCTGTGTGATGTAACAGAGGGTTTGAACTTCTCTCAAGATTTCTTCTTCATTCCTAACAGTTGCAAACAATCAAGTCTGACTTTGGACTCTTATCAGCACATGTATGACGCATCGCATCTACAAGGAAGGCAGTCTGCTCATCATCTTACCCTGTGTTCTTCTTACTAACTGGCTGAAATGATCCGTATCTAATTTTTTTTAATCACTATTAATGTGAATCATCAATAATTCTTCCTTTTTACAAGGATAAGTGGACACAGAAATTAGATTTTTCTGATTAGAATTGTGTGACTTAATGATGTAGTTGCTCAAAAGTAAGTGCCTCCTCTTTTACTTATGTTATTTCTTTTTTCTTTCGGTTACAAAATCTTTTCCAAACCATTTGCTACAGTGAGAAAAATTATTTGACAGTGAAAGGCATTCAAGACAAATGCCAAGCTTCACTAAAATGTGCACCTATGCAAATGTAGCCCAAGAAAACAGACATTGCAATGCAGACCATTACATGCATGTTAAACATTATATAGACTAGAGGGAAATTGTTGCCATAGACCGATCTGGACAATTAAGAAAGATTTCCTAGCTATATTTCATAATCTTAAACAAAATGTCAAAGAATCCCACTGTTGCTTTGAAGCAACTAAAGGTTTCTCAGCTAGAGTGGTGCACATAGCAGGGGTGACAGGAGAAAGCTGCTGCTCACAAAAAAAAAGAACATTACTGCCTTTCAGCAAGTTTTAAAAAATTAAGTGAACAAGCTAAGAGGTTCTTGGGAAAACACACACACACGTGCACACACACACATTTTATATATATATATATATATATATATATATATATATATATATATATATATATATATATATATATATATATATAAACAAAGCATAGCAAAACACTGAAAAATACAATTACTATTTAATCAAAAGCAAATTTAAGTGGAAAGCCATACTTTGAACAAGAGATAACCTGTTTTTTTTTGTTTTGTTTTAACTACTGACATACAAGAGTCTGCAGCTCTGTCAGAGTCTCACAAAGAGAGGAATAATAAAAGTGCAAGTTTAATTTAATGCCAAGTTACAGCGACAGCTGTTGCTGGAAGTTGTCGATCAGTTAGTTTCCTTCGGGCAAAGTCTGCTAAGCCACATGCTGCCATTTAGTCTGGCAAGTACAGCTGCACATATTAAAATTCCCATTTGTTCAATTCTGGCATTGAAAAGATAAAATATAAGCACACTACCATGTCAGATGACGCATGAGCTCCAACACAGCCCCAGAGTTAGTCTTCATCCCACTGAGACTGATAATTAAATATTCAAAACTCATGTGCATTGTCAAAAATATATTAAATAATGATAACTCTGCTGTGAGTACAAATTTCCCTCTCAGTGTTTGTTGAGAGATTTTTGTTCACTTACATTCTGTGGATATACATGTCTATTTTGCATGTACCCATGTGATCTGTAGAGTCTAGACCATCAAGTTTAAAGTTCAAGAATAACATCTTACATATTTTATCAATACATTAAAGCATGGGTGGTGTCCCTTCTAAGCTCGGGTCCTCTACCAGAGGCCAGGGAGCTTGAGGGTTCTGCGCAGTATCTTTGCTGTTCCTAACACTGCACTTTTCTGGACTGAGATGTCTGAGGTTGTTCCGGGGATCTGCTGCAGCCACTCTTCCAGTTTGGGGGTTACTGCCCCGAGTGCTCCGATCACCACGGGCACTACTGTCACCTTCACCTTCCAGGCCTTCTCCAGCTCCTCTCTAAGCCCTTGGTATTTCTCAAGCTTCTCGTGTTCCTTTCGCCTGATGTTACCATCACTTGGTATTGCCACATCCACCACCACGGCTTTCCTCTGCCCTTTGTCTACCACCACGATGTCTGGTTGGTTTGCCATCACCATCCTGTCTGTCTGTATCTGGAAGTCCCATATATATATATATATGTATATATATATATATATATATATATATATATATATATATATATATATATATATATATATATATATATATATATAAATCAGCTAACAACACTGATACTCAGTGTTTGTCATCATATAACTCAATTCAGTTACATTCAAATCAGCTTTATTTGTATAGCGCCAATTTATGACGAATGTCATATTTACGCACTTCATAAATACAGGTTAACTAATTCCAAAGTAGTCCAAGTAATACAAAGCCAATGAAATAACTTAATTTTTATTGCTTCACTAAGGACACCAACAGATTGCATGAAGCACCAGGCGACTGTGGAAAGGAAAAACAGGAAGAAACCTCTGGCGGAACCTGACTCAGGAAGGGCAGCCATCTGCCTCGACTGGCTGGAGGTTGAGAGGACAGAAAAAATAGCTCTACGTATTAAAACATACATTTTAATAAGAAAAACTATTGTAAAAAAAAAAAAAAAAGTGGAATAGTATAGGTATCTTGGTCTGCCTGAAGTTGGAGATTCAAATCATGTGTTTTTGAGTCTCGGAGGAAATGACACAACTCTGAAACGTAGAATCCTAGCCAGGTACTCTAAACCCACGTCATCATGTACAAGACTGCTGGCCATGAGACAACAGGCTGCACACAGGTTTACACCCTAAACACCACATTGTTAATAAGAAGAGACAGACAACCATTGATCAGTTTAGAATCACAAATTAAAAACCCAGAGAAGGGGGAAGTGAAGTTCCTGGTGAAAACTCAAGCAGGAACAGATAATAAAATATTCAGCAAGTCTGAGGTGCTTTACCACCTTAAACTGCAAATTGTACAAATAAAATAAGATAATCAACTGAAGTCCACAATTATTTAGATAAATCTTTGTGGTCTGTTCAGTTTATTTTAAGATTACCAAGAAGAAATACATTTTTTTGAGCATCTGTGAAATTTGTTATGGTATTTAGTTGCAGTACATCCAAGGTGTATAGTACATAATGATTTACATGGAACAAGAATAATAATAATGAAAAAAAGAGTTCAGATGAAGTACATAAATCGGCCATCATAAAATATTTCGGGATGTTTCCGTTACTGCACACAAACAGCTTGTTCTGTTGTCAGTGTCTGCTTATGCTGGCAGGTGCTGCCGCAGCTCAAGATGTAGGAGGTCAGTCGAACAAACAAATGAGGGGAAAAAAAGTTGGCAAGCAATGACAATTTAAGGGACAGGCTTGCAAGAAAGACTGAATCACCGAATTGCTATTCTCATGCTTTGTTATTGCTTACAACGTTCTACTGGCAGCTACAAAGAAAATGAGTCCATTCTTAAATAAATGTCTTAAATTAGCTCAGTCAGTAAAAAAAAAAAAAACAAAAAAAAACAGGCGTCAAAGTGGCTGGCTGTGGATGAATTACTGACGCAGCCAATCAAAACCTTGTGTATTGTTAAAACTTAACCATCCATCTATTTTCTGTACCTGCCTCATTCTGTATAGGGTTGCCGTGGAGTTGGAGCCTGCCCTAGCTGTCATCAGGGAAGACGGGTTCAACCTTGGACAGGTCACCAGTCCATTTGAGTTACTTTATATGAATAATATCTAAAACGTGAAAGGGGTAAGAATGTCTTAGTAGTTTTAGCTTTAGTATGTTTTATTTCATCCTGCCATGTCCCACCTGTTGGTATCCACAGGTGTATCCGTGTTTAATTAGAGAGCTGCCTGAGAAAGACAGGAGTGTTTATTCGTTACCATTACTAGACTTCAAAAATAAACCATTTCAAAGCAGGGCTGAAGCTTCTCTGTGGGTTAATCTTCCAGAGTGGTCTGTAAAACAGCTCAGGTAAAAGCCTGCAGACGCCTCCCAGGAGGTCATATATAAAAGATGTCATTTAAAAAGAAGACTGCTCCATGCACCTAAAGCAAATTGCAGAGAATCCCCCTCTGCAGCGCACGATGCTTTCAGCATGTCCTTTTGTATGAGGTCTGCTGTGAAGAGGATCAGTCATGCCTTAGCTCAGGCTCACAAAAGAAAATGGAGCACCAGCACCAAATTTAGACATGCTGCCAGATGTTTTGGTGAAGAAAAGACAACTGTTCTTACCATTTTATTGGCTGGGTATTAGAGTGAATTGGCCGTCATGCTTTTCATTGCCCCACCGAGATAAATTGAGACAGGACAGGGAGGAAATGAATAGTTGAATAACCTTCAAAAGGGCAAATTGTAATACAAAATTCTTTAAAGATGGACAACAGGGTCACAGAAACTCACCCATGCATTTAACTGGAGTGACAGCTTGACAGTTAAGCTGCACGCTGTTGTTCTCTAAATAAAAACAATGGTTTAGACGTGGTCACTTGATTCAAAGAGAAATGCAGTTACACCTGAGAATGAGGGGAGTTGCATGCTCAAAACACTCACTGACAACAAGTGCAATTAATTTTAAACAAACAAAACATTCTCTGTGGCCAAATTGTTTGCACTTATTGGCAATTTTGCCGATAAGTGCCAGAGGCATTGTTGTCTCTGGCAAATTGGATAGGAAAATCAATTTCAGCAGTCATTTTTACAGCTTTGATGGCTGTTTTCTCACACATGTTTTTGAAAAACAAGAGTTTTTTTTTTTTTTTTTTTTAAATCACTGTTATGTGATGTGTTGGCAGCTTAATTTGCTGGTTTGTGCATGCGATTTGAAATTCATTGTCATAATTGTACATGTGTTTCCACGGTATATCATGACCACAGTCCAGCCGTGACTCCAAGGACTTTTGCTGTATTGACAGAGCAATTAAAATGTATTAGAAAAATAGATCGCAAGACAACCCATTTTTTTTTTTTAATTTGCATTGATCGCTGCTGTGGAACAGAAAAAAGCAGGAGACATTTTATCTTCTTTTTTCATTATTTACAGCATTTCCTGAAGTTTTAGTGAAATGGTCAAGATTATACTATGGGGGGTACATTATCAGCCAGTTTTAATGGTGTGATGCGGCCACTTCATTGTACCTGTGTGCCATATTTGAGGTAATTTCCCTTAAATGTGAATACAAATGGAAATTATAGTCAGCAAACACCGGAGCACATTATTGCCACGTGAGACAGTTTAAATCACATAGCCTGAGAGATTACACTACCACACACCAAACTGAACAATACTTCACCTTCAATTTTATTTTAAAATGCATTTTCCTTGTCTGTAGTTCAGCTATAGACAGTCGCTATTGATCACTCTCTTAAGCACAATCTTGCCATGAGCCACATTCAGTGGACCCAGGTTGTTAAAACACAGCTCCACAGATACAGTAGAAACGCTGTAGTAATGTAACAGCCAGTGAACAGGTGGTTGGATGAGTGTCTGTTACTTTTATGCCCCATAAATTCTATTTATTTTATTTTATTAACTAGTTTCTCTTTTAAATTTTTCTTATGTTAAATGATTTCCATGAACTACAAACACAAAAAAAGATTTTGTGCTTCTGACGTAAACGTCATGTGATGTTGTGGGTGGATGAATAATTCTGCTCTAACTGTACTCTCTGCTGGTACTATCATATAACCGTGCCCGGCACATCTGAACAGCTCACTGAATGAGCTGGCCACAACCAAAGTTACAGGGTTGTGTGTGTGTGTGTGTTTTTTTTTTTTTTTTTGCTTTTTCCAAAAGTGATGTGGAGTTGGATCCATATGAAGGAGATTAGGAGGGCAGGGGCTGTGAAACAATGTCCTTTTTGTAACAAAGAGCACTACCACAGCAGGAGATCCAGGGAAGACAAAGGATGATGTTTATATGCAACAGTTAGTTCTGCCTCTTTTAATCCTTATTGTGACAAAGAATAAAGGCCTTAGTATTATGGGAATAAAGGTGAATAAAGCCTCAAAGTACGATAACATAACTTTTTTCACCAACCTATTGTTGTTTAAATGAATGCAAACCCAAAAAGTGGAAAAAAAAAAAAGTCACATATGGAATAGGCTAATAATTACCACCTTACAGGCTGAAGACTCACCTGTTCTCAGCTGCATCTGAATAAAGCTCCAAATTCACACTGTTTTACTTTTAAGCTTAAGTTTCATAACTTGACTACATTTTAACCACTGTTTTTATCTATTGTTCTTTTTTCTTTATTTCTTTTGTTTACATTTAAATCATGCTTTTTTTTGCATTCATGTGACGTTTTAATGTCTCTTTAAAGCACTTTGAATTACCTTGTTGAGTTGTCCTATACAAATAAACTTGCCTTGCCTTGCCTTGCCTTGCCTTGCCTTGCCTTGCCTTGCCTTGCCTTGCCTTGCCTTGCCTTGCCTTGCCTTGCCTTGCCTTGCCTTACTGCTTCCATAGGATTCAAGATAGTAAGCTGCAGCCAGATGCGACTAATCATCAGCCCTTGATGCATTTATCATCAGCAGGTGTACAGACATCTAAAAGCAGACGTTTTAGCAGTTCACTTGTCTGAAGCAGAGGGAGAGACATAAGCAGTGGTTCCAGAGAAGCAGTTGTTGCTGCACATCAATTTGGAAAGCGTTAAAAACTTTTTTTTTACAAACAATCTGGAGTGCAAGGTTTTTACTGTGAGAAGGATAAGTCACAAGTGGAGATGTAATCGTGATGTATGCTTCTGCATAGCAGTTACATGTGTAGGTTACGCACAGCCTCCTGCATTGCACTCTTATCACTTATTACACCACCAACCTCTAGCTGGCAGTGTGGGTTCTTTTGTGCAGTAAAAGGCAACAAAGAGTTAGATTAAGAGCCATCTGGCTATCTTTGTAGTGCAGAGATGATGTATTGTATAAATAAATGTATCTATTTTGTAAATGGCGGTGAAGAATAAGAGCCAGAAATACATGGAGAGAGAGATACAATTCTACCCGGTGGACAAATCACATTTCTTGCGTGTTTGGGGAGAGGTGCACGTCTGTGTACGCCGAGGCCTAAGCTGTTGGGCTCATACCTGCACCTGAGCTATGACATAGCTTTAACACAGAGTCATAAATCAGGCCTAAAAGGCATTCAAGACAACTGCCAATTTTACCAGGATTGTAAATCCCAGCAAATTTACATAAAGGTCAGACAATGCATACAAAAAAAAAAAAAAAAGACAAGCGCTACATCGCAGACCCTACAGGACTAATTGAATTTAGTAAATGTTAAAGTCCCCAAGATGGCACAAATATAACTGGAGGGGAGTGCCTTACAGACATGATCTCCTCCGCATGCTAGAGTATTTTAGAGAGAAACATAAGACCATCTGTCCAAGTTTACCCTAAAGTCAGACAATGCCAAAGTCTTAGAGAAATATCCCCCTATGTTCCCCAGAGAGCTACTCTTCATATTTAAAAGGCCTCACTGAGCATGTCAGTCTCTCACAGTGCAGTTAGAGGAGAAAGCTTCCTCAGCCTTAAAAGAACGTGGAGTCACAACTGATGATAGCAAAACTGCCTCTGAGAAAACCATAACACTTCTGGAGCAAAAACGTATAGCTACTGTAACACATGGCAGTGGAGGGGTAATGACTTGTGGTTGTTTTATAGACACAGAACCTGGAACCTTTGCAATCATGAAGATGACCATGGTCTTATACCAGAGTATACTAGAGCACACTGTTCAAGACGCAAACATGAGGCAATCTGTATGAGAGCTGACGTTTGTTTATAATTGAGTCATGCAACATGGCAAGGCAAGTTTGTTTGTACAGCACATTTAATGCACAAGACAATTCAAAGTGTTTTACATAAAAAGATTTAAAAAATGTATAGAGATTTATAAACCAACAGCAGGATTTCAAAATCTGTTCTGTGACAGACAGGAAGCCAGTGTGAAGATTTAGGAACTGAAGTTATGTGGTCCAGTCTCCTGGTCTTAGTGAGGACTCGGGCAGCAGCGTCCTGAACTACCTGCAGCTGTTTGATGGATGTTTTAGAAGAACGGTGAGAACAGCGTTACTGTAGTCCGGTCTACTGAATATAAAAGCTTGGACAGATTTTACTACGTCCTAATGAGACATCAGTCCTTTAATCATCGATACATTCTTTAGCTGATAATAGGCTGACTTCACTACTGTCTTAATGTGGCTGTTAAAGTTCAAGTCTGAGTCCAGAACCACTCCCAGATTTCTTGCTTGGATATTGGTTTTCAGCTTTACTGCTTGAAGCTAAGTGCTGACGTTTAATCTTTTTTCCTAGGTCGCCAAACACTATTATTTCTGTTTTGTCTTCATTTAACTTAAGAAAAATCTGGTACATCCATTCTTTAATTTGATCAGTGCATGTGATCAATGTTTGAATTGGATCATAGTCTCCTGGCAAGTTGGTTATAGATTTGTGTGTCATCTGCATAGTTATAGTAACATTTTTTTTTTTTTCATAATTTGAGTGAGTGGAAGGATATAGATTTTAAACAACAAAGGCCCCAAAACTGAGCCTTGAGGAACTCCACATGTTATTTTTGTTAGCTCCGATTTGACCAAAGACACAAATAGTTCTTGTCTTTTAGAAAGGACTACAACCAGGCAAGGACTGTGCTGGAAAAGCCCACCCAGTTCTTCAACCAGTCTATCAAGATGTTATGGTCAACCGTGTTGAATGCAGAACTGAGATCGAGTAAGATCAAGACTGAAATCTTGCCACTATCGTATTGGAGCAGATGTCATTAAGGACCTTTACAGGACAATGATGTGAACCAAAGCAGCAGAATAGATGACAAATCAAAGAATTGAAATTTTGGGATGGCCTAGTCAAAATTCAGACTTCAGACCTCAACCCAATGGAAAAAAAAGGCAGGAGCTGTATGCATGCAAATGCCCAATAAATCTGTGAACTAAAGCATTGCTGCAATGACGAATGGGCCAAAGTTCCTCTACAATGATGTCAAACAAATAAAGTCACATGAGAAATGCCTATCTCAAGGTGGTTCTAAGCTTTTGAGTCATGGGTATACTTGTTATTGTCCACATTTTCTTTCCCCTCTTTGTGCTTCTTTTGAAAAGAACATAAGAAAACCAAGAGAAACAGGAATAATAAACCACAGCAGTTATTTTCTGTTATGTTACATTATATTTTCTACTTTTTTTCATTTTTTTTTTAATTCCAGGAAATATAATAACTCTTTTGTACCATGTGTACTAAAATCATGAAAACTGTTAAAGCCTTCCCACCTTTTATTCTCTGCATCCCCAAAGGGTAAAATTACTGATGGGATTGCTTACGTGTGAGTTCATATGACAGCCTTACACAGAAGCTCTCGGATCTGAACCCACTGCATCTCTTGCTTTTGACAGCAGTTGAGCTAAAGCCTCAGACATAGTGATATGCACGCTAGATGAACTGGAGCCACCCCTTTCTTACTGGGAACCCTGAGGGTAAAAGCTAATTGTTTGATTCCCTGATCGCACAATAAATCCGACTAGTGGAAAAAACAGATTCTACGTTTACTTAATCTACATCAGGATTCTTTTGTATAAGTAAATACAGGTGAGTAAAGGGGTTTACATTGGCTATTGTAGTTTTGATTTAGTTTCTTTTTTTGGTAGCTCCTCAACAATATATACCAATATTAGATGACAGGTTGACATTCTCCTTCAGTCAGCATCTTGGTTTAATGAATGCTCAGTAAGACATGCGTGATAATAACTCCATATTCATGTGGTACTTGGCTGACCTACTGCATGATGGTATTTTATGCACCAAACAACATGAAAGACATCTTCATTACAGCGCAAGCTTTCCTGAAGCTGGTAACATCTAAAATGTTACCTTTACAAAAATGCTGTGTCTCTGTGTTTCTGTTCTTTGATCTCTGTCTGAATATAAATGCAAATGTCTGCACATAGCAACGCAATCACTGTGAAGGAAATGCCAATGAGTAAAACACCAAAGGTTAACCTGTCGGTATCCCTGGACGGGGGTCTGTAGAGCAGATACCCACAGCCTTTTTATTTCCTCAAACGCTGCAGGGTTCCAAGTCTTTCATGTCTTCTCTAGAGTGACCCACCGTTCACAAAAAAAGGACAATGGCACTACAGTTTGTTGAGCGATATTAAATAACAATGGGTGATTTGATCATCTTTGCATTCAAGATAATCTCTCTCCTTAACAGGCAGGGTAGTTTAACTGTAATAATAAATGAAAATGTTTTGCAGCCAAAAATAAGTTTTAAAATGTGTTTGTCAAGGAAGACCTCAATCGAGGCCGGCGTGGTGGCGAGATATTCTGTTAATCAAGCTGACGTCATGTCAAATTGCTTGGCTTTTTGCAACCAGAGCACCACCAAAGTGCACAGATAAAGCACAATGGTTTTACATGAGATCATGTTCCACAGCCTTTATTACTGACAACATCATGTCTATTTAATGCTGAGGTAGCAGAAGGTAGCAGTCAGCAATTACTTTTTTATTCAATTTATTGATTTTTCTAACAACTCATTTACAGACATGGACAGATTTCCTGAAACTCAAAAAAGTGAGTCCATCCATCATTATTTATCCCCATGTTTCATGCAAATAGCATCTTGCTTTTGGTTTTTGATTCAACTGAACATTTTTCTTTAGTAAACAAAAGGAAATGACATGGACAAAAACTGTTGAACCTGTAACTTAATATGTTGTTGCACAACTGCCAACAAGCAAACTCTGTAGCTCCCAATGAGACTCGCATCCACCAACAAGTATTTTGGCAAACTCATGAGCGACTTGAAGGGATTCTTCTGCACCTTTTAGATGTTTTCATAGATGCTTAACATGATCAAGATCAGGGCTCACAGAGGCGACTTTAGGAATAGCCCTATGATTGTAATCATCCATTTCTGGTGCCTTTATATTTTGGATCATTTTTTACGGTTGGAGAAACCATAACCTGTGATTGAGTGCCATAAAAGTCTTGAGTCTTCACTGTTTAATGCACAGATTAAAATCACCTGTGCCAATTACAGCAAAGCAGCGCCAAAACATAACCTACCCCCCTGCATGTTTCGCAGCAATGATGTACTTTTCTTTGAAAGCTTCATTTTTTTTTCATTATGAACATAGAGCTGATGTGACTTCCTAAAAAGCTTCAGTTTTATGTAATCAGCCCAAAGAACATTCTTCTAGAAATGGTTTGGCTTGTCAACATGAATTTTAAATATGTAACTAATTGTAACTATTCTCCCTTAGAACCTGTTGTTGTTTATAAGGTTAAAAATGGGGTTCATTTCTTAATTGTATTTGCAACTGTAGTCACAGTATCTAGAGCAGGGGTGGCCAATCCTGGTCCTCGAGAGCCTCAATCCAGCATGTTTTAGATGTTACCCTGCTTCTGCACACCATGACACGAATGGCTGTGTCATCAACAGAGTTGTGCAGACCTTTAAGACAAGCTGATGATGAGGATTCATTTGAATCAGGTGTGGAAGCAGGGTAACATCTAAAACATGCTGGATTGAGGCTCTCGAGGACCAGGATTGGCCACCCCTGATCTAGAGGCTGGTCTGAGATGGTCCTCGAGCCTTAACGTTTGCCCTCTTGGTCCAAAATGTTCTTTCTGAGCTCCTGAGACAACTATTCCCATTTCCAGCGTGGTCCACACATTGATCCCAGTGTCAGGTTTTCATCCTTTAAATGGGCTGAGTTGCTGGTAAACATACTGACACCTTTTAAAATAATTGAGGATGGACAAATAATTTGAAACACAGCTATAATAAAATTATTTTTGATCATTTTTAGGGATACAAACAAATCTACCTGGGCTATTTTGTAGTCCTTGTAAAATAAACAGCAAGTGTTTTTTTTTAAATTGATTTACATTACAGATATGTAGGTATTGATGAGATAACTGTTTTTAATGTACTTACTTTTCAGGATGAATGAAGTGTTGTTTCAATTAGCAGTAAGAGTATGAATAAATGTGTCCATATTTGTATTTTGAATTTTGTGAAATGATAACAATAATTTCCTTGTGCCTTGGGAAACATCTGAAATTGTTTTCTGTCTCATTTTAGCAGTACAAATCTTAAAGTCATCCAGTTTATAGTAATGAAAATTGAACTTGCTGGAACCAACAATATTTCACATTTGTCCTTGGTTAATGCATAAAATATGCATGTCTAAGTAGTTTATTCATTTTCTGTTGATTGAGAAATCAGTTAAATAATTGTCTCAGCACTAATACAATGGCGCCCACTTGGTGTGTAAACATCCTTAACAATGGAAAAACCCCAATGCAGATCTTGTCTGCTTATCTGGCTGATGAAGAGCTAATTTTGTCCTAAATAAAAATGCATCTCCACAGCCAGTGCTGTGATGACTTGGCTAGACAGATGACTCAAACAACACACCCGGCCGGGTAAAAAAATCCTAAAGATAAGGTTTACTATGTGAAGCAGAGGTCAAGCACATGCAATCAGTCTCTCAGTTAGAGGCAGTCAAAAGAACAGGGTCACCAAAAAAATGGAGAATTCAAACACACCAGAGAAGAATGTAGGAAAGAATAATGCATGATCATACATGCTCACGCAAGAAAAAACCACGTGAAACGCTTCAGGCAAGGCATACAAAGATAATCCAACAGAGAACAAAGGATGATGAATGTGAAAAAGATGATAGATTACAAGCAGGTGAATGGCACAACAGAAAAGTGGAGTACTCAGTTAAACACAGGAGGAAAAATATAAACAAGCAGAGACCTCATCAATTTGAAAAGAAAACAGGAAGCGAGGCAAATAAAATCCCACGAACAAGAGAAAAATGACAATTTCGTTGTAGAACAAAAGTCAAACCCTGACACATGGCTGCTTCACTTTGTGTCAGTGACATGACACGCTAATACTCAAAATAAGAGTAATGCTCAAACATCTCCCAAAGTATTCTTTGCTTCATCCAGAAGTTACTATAGGAAACAAAGACACTATGTGCTTAAAGATATTCTGCCGGAGCTGACAGATCAGGAAAACTTGACAATGTGAGGTGCGGCGTTTGCTCAGCTAGATTTGAATTGCAAAGTTTTTCATTGTAAATCACAGCTCTATAACTCTGTCACCTCTCCTCCCTCACTCTTATCGTAATTACAACTTGAGGCCACCGTCAGAATAAAATATGTCTGTAGCTGACAATGTAAATTAGTAAGGCAGTATGTCATAAGCTGCTTGCATGAGTGACACACTGTATGTTGCTTTGTGATGGACAGTCTCTTCACGTTAGATACTCAAAACTGAAGGTTAAACCCAAAAGTCTAAACTGATCTGTTTATTTAGTCATCCACTTATATTTTACAGCACATTGTATATTCATGGGACTTTGCACAATGTATTTATATCACAAAAAGCTAAATATGAAAGACATATAAATGATAATGTGCATTATTAAATAAATTATCTGATGCACGGGCATTATTATTTTGAATAAACGATCTATCAATGTTTTCTTGTCACAGCATATTTGTGGATAAACGTTTACCACTAAGAAATCCAATGATCTCCAGAACCAATGTTATTTATATATTTTTTCTTTTAGAATGGGAAATAAACGCTATCCACTACTGCAGTATGAGTATTTTTTCCCATTTGTGAACCTTGGCATGTGGTTCCTAAAGTTTTGGCCAGTTTTGCTGCAACAGAGGCAAACTGGCTTGCTACAGCTGAAGATTCAAATAACTGTGAATACTGTAGGTAAAGTATATATATATTAAAAAAGGCCATGGAATCGATCCATGAGCTGTACGTACACTAAGATAAAGATATAAACCCAACAAGCAAGACTAGCAGAGGAGGATAAAAGATGAACAAAATTATTGTGAGCTATCAAGTCTTGACCTTAATCCAAAACAAATATTCTGCAAAGACCTGTAGTGAGCAGTTCAAGTGAGGCAGCCAAACATCTGTTCTTTACAGGCTGTGGGCTAAAACTCATCCATGATAATGTGCAGGAATAATAAGATGCTTGTATTTAATTTAGTTTGCTGCTGCTGCTGAGCAGCTAATATGATCAAAGCAGAAACTGAAAGCAAAGGTTCACATTCTGTTGCCACTCACAGAGGTGATTTTTTATTTTAGATCTTTTTTTTGCCATCTATAAGCATGTTGTTTTATGTTGCACTTAATGTTGGTACTTGTGTGAGAGTCAGATGACGTTTAAGGACATTTGAGTAAGAAATATGAAAAAGAAGAAATTATAGAGGGTTTTCTTGCAATGTTCACGTCTCATTGTTGGCGCTTTTTATGTCTCTGCAGTTACCAGTTCTGGAAAACACACTAAAATAAATACCACCGACTATTTTATCTGTTTGTGTTTGGTCTTTTAAAAGGTAAGTTTTGGGTGCAAGAGTTTAATTTAAAGAAAAACTACAACTTTTTGCCTTCTCACCCTGATCTTTGTACCCTTCACTGATAATAGCAAAGGTCGACTATCTTATTTTATTACTATTTTTTTTAATTATAAAAAGTTGAAGAATAGAAATGATTCTTCTTTACTGACATATGACTCTAACTCTTCTTCCTGATGTCAGCCAATAAACTGAAAAGTTGCTATTGGCTTTTGCTTGTGTCTGTCAACAAAAAAAAGCTTCTGGGGGAAAAAATAAAATAAGAAGGAAAAATCAGGCCATGTAATTTTTAGATTTATACTTGTATATATATATTTTTTTTTAACAAAGCCTTGTAAAAAGAATGAAAGAAACGTATTATCCATTTACTTCTATAATGTTGTTATTTTATTTGCTTTGTCTAGTAAGTATTGAACTTACTATGTCTAAGCTTATTTTGCGACATTTAAACTTTATATGCATAATCATTAAAGAGCAGTTGAGAAACGCTACGCCGGGTGGCGGTTTGGCAGAATGATCTGTAATGGAAGCAAAAATCGCATAACTATGGTCACTGATTTATTTGTACAGACATGAATAAATTCCACGATTAACCATAGAGTTCCTCGTTTAGGCCACTTTGTGTCATATTACATTTCAGTCACTCGCAGCCTCGGTTCGCTTGCGGGGAATTTGAATGAGGAGGTCCCCTCATGGGCAGCAACAGTTTAAACACAGACTGTAGTTGTCATGCTCCTTGTGTCATTTATAATCTGGCAGTACTGTCATGCTCCGTAACAACCTCTGAGACACTGATGATGGGTAGAAACCCTCTGCATGAAACGCCAGGAGACTGGCTCTGCCTACAACGACTCAGTGTCAACAAATCAGTATATTAGAATATTGTTATAGATCTGGCAGTTGAGTACGGCTGGCTTGAATGTTCAGTTAATGAGAAGGGAGTAGTTTGGTGGTGGAATATTACATCACTCTGGAAGGCAGCCATCTTGGTGCCCTTGGCCAATAAGCACATCTTGATGATGCTTTATTGGTATGCAAATGACTAATGTGCAAAGCATCACCAATCCTATTCACAATAAACTCCGCTAATTCCCAAGAATATGCTGCTTTGTGTTGTGTTTTTTTTTCTTTTTAAATACATGCCATTACTGACTGCTGTTAGACAAAAACACAAACAAGAAAAAAAAAAAAAAAGCCTTGTTGCTCCCACTGACTACCATTTGGGGCGTGAAACAAAGCGTCTTCTACCACAATATCAGATTGTGTTGTACAGCCATATCAGCTTGTCGTGAACATGGAAGTTCGTGGAAGTTTAGTTAGGAGTGACTGCTAATGAAACAAATAAAATCTGAAGACAGAATCCATCATGACATGTAGACTTACTTTGTCAAGAAAAACAGGCAAGGCATAAACTCATGAGCATTATCCTTAGAGAAGTTCTAAATGACACATTTCACAGTACCTTCAATGAATTAAAAGACTTTCCAGTGTTGGAAAGACTTTGAAGGAGATTTAAGTCAAGTTCACCTAAATGTTAGGAGTTCTGCCAGGAAGCATATGGATCAAGTTAAGTCTTACCTTGAATTCTTCCAGGATTTTATATGTTTTCCCTCTGTACTCGCAAAAGTTTTTAACCTCTTTGCACTCGGGGCAGCATCCATTGTGTTCCACTTTGGTACACTTGGGGTGAAGTTTCGGGCACTCGGGCTGGTCGCACACAGGCCCATCCTCTGTGCACACGCACGGGCAGTTCGAGTGACCCGGGTAGAAGCGCTCCCCGAGTTTGTAGACGAAGCCGCTGTCATCCACGCATCCTTTGCCCCGGTAGTCGTCGAAAACGATGTTGTCAGCGGCACTCCGCTCCGCCTCGTCCGCGGTGTAATCCTCGGGGTTCCCCACGGTGGCCGGAGACGCGGCGCCTAGGGCCAGCAGGAGGACGGAAGCGGCCCAAAGGAAAGGGCTCATCCTTCTCCGCGGCACTGACATCCACATTTATTCACGACTGCGTGGATGTCATTTCTAGACTCTCGGTAACCTCTCCGGATCCGTCCGGCGCTTTATCATCACCACCATCATCATCATCACAGGAAGAGATGGTCTGCAGTGGAAAAACAACAACAACAAGAGAACATATAGCATAAATGATGATCCCACTGCCGATGTTGCGCACATTTTCACAAACCAACCTCACTTTTCAGTAGGCTAATTTTCCATTTTTATCTAGGCCAGTGAATGTTTTTTTTTTTTTTTTTTTTTTTTGCTGCAAAAACTTCTCTAATAGGGATCATGTGGAATTATTTAGTCCATATTTGTTCTCTTGACTCAAGATCGATGTGTTATGACATCTTTTCGTGCTCAACAGGTCACCGCCATAATTTATAGAAGCATATGAGAGGTATGGATGTTTACGTGTAGTCGTAGTGCAGCATCACATGCAAATTATTCTCATTGTAAAACGACAGCAGCAGCTCCACTTCAAACAGCAGAGGAAAGCATTGTGACAGGCGTTATCTTAAGTGGGTAAGAGGGCATTTTATTTTCCACGTCCAGTGAAAGCCAGTGTAATGGGTTTTATCATTTAAAACTTCAAGTGTGGTACCAGAGACAACAGGTAGGCTAGCTTGTCACATTTCCTTAAATGCAGTCCAAATTTCGTCCATGCACCAAATTACAGGTCTTTACAGTAACCTAAAGGCTAGTCAGCCATGCAACACGCAAATATGCAAGAAACATTGTTAAATGCGCAATTGATTGACTCAGAATGCATCAACGCTTCCGAAGGGAAAGGGGGGAAAAAAACAGACATTTAGGAAATATATAGTTTAGAAAGGCTTAAAATAATCTGTTCCTTTTTTTCAGAGCAGGTGATATTAAAGTGACAACAGTGGTATACAATAAGGCAAACTCACCGCGGTGAAACTGCTTGGTATCCTCTTAGCGTGAGGCAGGAAAAACCAACACATAGAAGGCTGGAACAGATCACAGACAGTCGCCTTTGCCTATTGGAAACTTCACTCTATCCACACGATAAATTCACCAGGCGCCACGAGACACTCTATTCCCCCTCTGGTCGTGATTAACGGCTTTCAAAAGCAATTAAAGAGTGGTCTTTTCGACAATTTCTTCCCCTTTTCCAGTTCAAAGAAAATGACATCCACGAAAAAGTAGGTTTGCTTCATAGTTATTCTCATCCGCCTCACCTTTTTGTGACAATATTGCAGTTCACGTCTAACGTCATGCGGCAAAAAGAAAAAAAGAAAACCAAGAAAACTGAGAAAAAAAATCCTAGTGGTTCCCGAGATTGAATTCAGTATTTCCAAATGATGCAGGTAAATATCAGAAAGCGACAGTCGGTCTTGTTGCACATATGCGTGTGTATATCCAGCGGTTGCATGAAAAAGGGAGATACAAATCCACATGTATACAAGTTATAGATTATAAAAAAAATTAAACCAAACGAGACGGGAGACAGTCGTTACTGCATTTTGCAGTCGAGGTCGCACTCATCGTCATTGGGGGAGACTGAAGAGGGAGCGCTCCGACTTTCAGCACCTTGGAGAGCGACTGGCTGCTGCGTCCTGCACTGAGCGGAGCAGAGCCCCCCTCCCCCCTCCCCCACCCTCCGTTCCCCGGTGTCACCCACGCTCACAACAGCACTCGCACCCCCACCATCCAATAGCAAACTACGTTTCTGGAAGTCGTCTCGCAAGAGTCAAGGGATATCAATTGAAAGAATGAGATAAGAGGTCAGCTGTAGAGAGGGGTTTAAGCAGGCAGCTGGTGGATGGAGCAGGTAGGTCAGTCCCAATGAATGTTTGTGAATATTTATTTCATCATGACTCTGTGTGTATGTGTATCTGTGTACGTGCTCTACTGCCGTCACACACGACCTGCAGCATGTTTCCCTGAGTCACTCATTATTTGCAGCACATTTCAGAGAGCTATTTGTATTCTGATGTGCATGGCACAGAAGCCTGACTTCTCTGCCCCTACAGCAACAGAAAAAATACAGTATGGCTTTGCAGCCACGTCCCCTTTGTTTTACAGATGGTAGCCCATAGGGGCCACTGCCTTACAACATTCAGGATGAGCACATGACTAAGTGAAACCCAGGGAACCATCACTTAATTAATTATTCCCACGTGAAATCATGAATATTTTAACAACTGCAGTATTAGGCCCAAAATGAGTCACTCCTTTGGAACAGGAGACACAAACAATAATAATAATAAAAATCCTGACAGTTAAAACACAAAATGTAGTTGAAAATGACAGTTGAAGATGTTGCTTTATTTGTAGGTTACAATCATTCTGTTTGTTTTAGTCTTTAGTCTGCATGAAACCCAGTGGAGGAAAAAAAAATGTGATGAGAAAAAAATCATTACTCTGTGACCGCTTTGAAATGTAGTTAGTTTCAAGTCATGTAACCCAAAATGACACACACACACACACACACACACACACACACACACACACACACACACACACACACACACACACACACACACACACACACACACACACACACACACACACATATATATATACATATTCATATCGATTGTCTGTTTCAAATGAACAGCATGAACCAGTCATTTTACAACACACCTTTCTCCATAAGACATTGCATTGTGGATTTCAGAACAAGAACTAGTATGCTGTCGAAAAGTTTAACCTTTGATTAGAGGGCTTCATACTGTCTTCTACTCTTCGATATGATCCTGAAGTCCCAACAGTAGGCTACTTTGCTGAGGTAGCAAGGCAAGTACAGACCACAACATTTCCAACTTCACTTTAAGTTAGCATGAACATTTTCTTATGAAACAATTTTTATTTGTCTGAAATGAAATATCATTACTGATTTTGTGCCTAAACAGTTCAAATTTTCATTTATCTTTCCAGAGCACATTCTTTCTAAAGGCTCGAGTTTGCACTGCCAAACTCGCTTTGCTGTAATGTTCAATCTGACAGCAAAATCTTATTTTACTGACTTGCCTCAAGTTTATTCTGTTTAGATATCTGCAATTCAGCATCAATAACTCCAAACGGTACTGCAGATCCTTTGATGAATTTCTATCTTTCTGTGAGACTTCTTTTTCTTAATCAAATAATCCACTTTTGAACTGAATTTACCAAAGTGGCCACCTACACCACTTGTGATTTAAATCATAGTTGACTTAAAAATGTATTGGGGTCTTTTTTTAAATCCTTGCAAGATTTATCAGGAAAGCACATAATTTTTCTGAAGGCCTTAGAGAGTTCTTTGGCATAATTACACTACACACTTCAATAGCAATTAAAGCAGTAGGTCATACTGTTGAAGTCAGGGATTTTAAATAAGGCAGGGCTCTCTATAAGGAGTCTCTAATCACTGGAGTCGAATCTGGATTTGAATTTTGTATGAATTTAGAAGCTGTGATAAATCTAGAGGTCTGCCTACTATTTCCATGTCATATTATTATTATTGTTGCAAAGCTGAAAATATTTATTTCATTGTTTATTTACTTACTTTACCTTTTCTTTCTGTAGATAAAGTTTTCTGAAGATTTAGCAATTTCCTTACATGCACTATTTTCATATTACTGTATAAACTAAAAATGAACTCTCTGGGTAGGTGAAGGCATTTTCTTCCATTTATTGTATTTTTCATTGTAACTCCTTTTTGTCATTCACTAATACAGAAAGGCAATAGATAGAAAGAAAAAAAATAAAATAAAAAGAACTGAAATGAAGGATGCGTTTGAGATCTGGATCATATAAGAAAGGAGCTCAACATCAAGAGGCTGCCTTTAATACATGAAAATTATATATATATATATATATATAATTTTTTATTTATTTGTTTTTTAATTATTATTATTTTTTCTGCCCTGACAGTAAGCCTTTTTTCTTGTATCATTTCTCAAGTAAAGTCAGTATCATAATCTCATGCTTGATAGTTAACCTCCAAAACATCAGAGTAAAAGCCAGTTTCTGTCAACTAGGCTTGATCACTTCATTTTCTAATGCTAGATCATTTAAAAGCTCAAAAACTGAGTCAGAGTATGCCTATGATTTAACCAAATGACAGAGCAAGTGAGTGCAGCATTAAGTCACTCAGGTTGTGCAGCAGGAGCTATTGACAGGATTGGATGGAGGGTTAGTTATCTCCTAAAAGGTTGACAGGCGTTTGAAATGCAGATAACAGCAAAAGGTGGGCGCGCGCACACACACACACACACACCCATAAAAAACAAACTTTGATAAGTGGGGGCTTGTCAAACTTTGGGTACCGTAACATGAGCAAAGTGGATACGAATTGTATCAGATGAAACAGGCAGACATGGGAGGGTAAAGTGAGGGTAACCTTTCCCCAGTAAGGCATATCTTGATTCATTTTGCATTTAGCATTTGTCTTTTCATCAGCGTTTGACCTCACCAAATGAAGAACTGCCTGCTGCATCACCTTACTCATCACCACTCACTCTTAAAAAAAAAAAAAATCTGACTTTCTTCTTTCTTAATAATGCCTTGTTTGCAGACAGATGTTTTACACCAGATCACAAAACTGCTATAACACCAAAAATAAATAACCGAGTGAAATTGGTAACTAAATGCATGTTTTTCTTTATTTCAGCAGGCATGCATCTTTTATGTAGGATGAAAAAAAAAAGCATTATCCAGCATGCACTGTGTTCAGCTATGCACAACAAACCTCATTCCCTCTCCCCTTCCCCCCGTTTTCTATACAGAGACATTACGCTTGTTGACCTGGTTCCAAAGAAAGGAGGCCGTAGGTTTTATGAAGTCTATCATCTTCCTTCCGCTTCTTCCACCAGTTGTTGCAATAGAACCACAACGAGTATATATATCATTTATTAAATCTGACATTGCACTTGGGTAAATGTTTGAGCCTAATGTGAGATATGTTGTCTGAGACAGCCGGCCAGCCACTCCAGCACGCTATGGTCCATTAGGCCTTCACTCTGGCTCACTCAGAACATGCGGCGGATGGTACAAAACATCAGCGGTAGTGGGAAGTATACTAAGGCAGCCACTTCTACTAACACACTACCTGTGTCTTATTGTCTGGCAAGAAAGAAGTCTTACTGGTGTCACAATGCTTTCCTCTGACATTTTGCTGAGCCCCATAACAGAGGTGTTTACATCTCAGTCTTATTTAATGTGTGGCAGACAAGTGCCAGTCCACAAGACTGGGTTCCAATTCAATCAGCTAATGGAAAAGGAGCTTTTCACTCCCCCCCACCACCTCCATTTTCCTGCAGCAACACATCCTCTACAGCAGAGCCTGTACCAAATGTTTTAATGGTTTTGCCATTAGGGCTACATTTATAGCCCCCTTGCAGGTCTCAGGCATTATATTTGGTAGCAGCTATTCATGCAAACTTATTAAACTGAATGCCAGGAAGGGGTAGTGCGGAGGGAGCTAGTTGGAGAAAATAAAAAAGAAAAGACAAGATACAGCTAACAGCAGGGGAGGGGAGCCTTAGGTGAATCAAGACTTTTGTGCAAGTGAAGCGTACATTTTTCCTCTTGCATGAAAATAAGGGCTATGCTTGATAATGTCAAGGCTTTGTGGTAATGTCTCTAGCAGGGCATTTTGCTTTTGACAATGCAGTATGCTTTTCACTCCCTAAGTAATCTGTTCATGCCTTAAAATTAACAATAGTGGTACAATTTTACTGTGACAAATGTAATCCATAGCTTGAGCTCCTACAATCCCTGCCTGAGTTGATTGCGTCACAATATGATTCCACGTCTACCTGTCTGATCCAAGCATTAGCCCTAAAATAGTCCTGTAGAGTCTGGTTGAGTCATAACGTAATGCAGTCATCTTACTATCATGAATATATTAGCACAGATACTGATTTCCTACAACCTTCCTTCCTCTAAACACATACAGGCTTTTCCACATTTGGTATTCTAAAAATCATAAAAGCAGTATTACTAAAATGAGCTGTGCCCATTGATTATCTGATTTAGTAATTTGAGTATGAATAATTAACCTAATCTCATAAAAGCACACATAACAGTGCAAAAAGAAAAAACTTGAATAAAGGTTAGAATGAAATAATATAAATAAGTTTTTTTCTGATTTAAATCCCTCTGTGAATATAAGACACACCTTACCTGTTACTAGTTATCTTTATTAAATATGTCACTATACTGATGAATTTTACATTTGAAGATACATGTTTGATACTATCAGTTTGGACATTTATCCGGAGGATGAGGGAGTGGAGAATGTCATTACTCCACTCACTTCCATACCATAGACCCCACTTGATACATTTTCGGTGGTACCTTCAGTTTTCTGCTTTACCGTGATTTCTGAATGGCCATGGAGGTAAAAAAAAACAAAAAAAAAACTCAGGTGAACAACAACACAACATGTCAGACGGTGTCTTATCTGTTCAACAAACACTAAGCCAAAATGCAATAGCAGTGTGTGAAGAACTCAGTGCAACCTTATTGTTTAAATATGAATTAAAAGGGTAAATAGCTGCCAGCTGCTGCTTACCGATTAAACTTGATGAACTGATCACCAGAAGTTGTGCAGACCTCTATAAAAGCACAGGGTTTGACAGTTTGATGGTCTGGAGCATTCAGGTGTGTGTAAACACAATGCTAAAGAGGAAAGGGATCATGACCCCAGAAAAGCAATTCTCTTTGCCCATCAATCTGGAAAAAAGTTATACAACCGGTTCCAATCAATTTAGACTCCATCATTCTTCAATGAGAGAAAATATTCACAGATGAAAAACATTCAAGACAGTTTCCAGTCTTCCTGGGAATAGACTTCTTAGCAGGTTCACCCCTCACTCAGACTGTATAACACACAAGAGGAACAACAAAAACCTATGAGAGACAATTCAGATTTTACAGGGCCTCAGTTAACGTGGTAAATGTTAACATTCACAACAATATAATCAGAAAAAAAAAAGACTGCACAAAGATGACTCACCTGGAAGGTTTTCTAGGAGCCTCTTCTCTCCCTAAAATAACAAGGCAACATGTAAAAATTGAATTAGAACAAATTACAGAACTTCTTGAACAACAAAGTGTTGGGACAGACCAGAGTGGACATGTTTTACCCTAATGCACATTGTACTAAACCAAATCCAGAATATGAACTCAAATATCCCATACCATTGCTAAAGTATGGTAGTGGAGGGTTGATGATATGGGCTTGTTTTCAAGGGCACGTTGTAGCTGTTGATATGGCCACAAATTCCTCTGCATAATATTCTACAGTCAAATGTGAGGATGTCTGTCAGTCAGCTAAAGCCTGGCCAATATTAAATCATGCAACAGGAAAATTTTCCCACAAACATCATCAACTCTACTGCAGATTAACTTAAAAAGAAAAAATATCAGTCAGGGTGTTGCAATAGCCCAAATTCCAATCTTCAAACCAATTAAAATATCTAGGTGAAACCTTGAAAGGGCTCATGATAAACAAAAAGCAGCAAATTTCAATGTACTGAAGCAATATTGTAAAAAGGAATAGGTTTGAAAGAATGCTTACTAAAGTCGCACTTAAAACAAATTCTTAAAGTTATTGCTCCTAAAACTAGTCCTACGGGTTCTTGGTTTGATATGACTAACTATCTATTGTTAGTGCTAACACATCTCGATTCATGAATCATGTAATTAGCAGCCAACGACATGTTGGCATCTCATAATTTTTACCCATAGACAAAGTCCTTTTGTGTTTTTTAAATGTGGGCCAATGTATTTATTGCACTTTTCTTTTGAGATTTCACTAGCTTCGTAGTTAGTTCCAATAATATTTATATTATGTAACACGTAAGGCAAGAGAAAAAGATGAGTCTTTAAGTCTGAAACCAAAAGAAACAATTTTTTTTTGTTTTCCCAGACTCCAGAACAACCTTCCTATGCATATTCATTCTTGCAAATGTCTTGATAATTATAAGCCAAGTCCATGTAAGGGACAGAATTTTGGAAATGACACGATGAACTACATGAGCTAGTAGTGGAAAGAGAGGATAATATACCTATAATGTACTGTATTTTGGGGATATTTATTTACATATATACTGTGTATCTTGCACGTGTATACTTCACGTGAAAAAAAGTTTGGGCTCAAACCCCTGACCATGAGGCGGAAGTATGACCACTCCTACTGCTGATCTACAGCTGCCTAATAGCTGTTGAATTATATTGAGTTTTATTGTGCATTACCAGGTTCAAGAATGTAAGAAACAATGCTATTCATTAAAGTGACAAGATTGTGTGAGGTGTGAAGTGTTTGCTGTAAGAGTTCCAGTTTAAAGCGAGATTCCAGAGTGCATTTCACGGCCCTGCATTGTTTCTCCAGATCCAGTTTCCCCTGTGGTCCTATAAGCCATGGCCTGTATTTTATGGCACACTGATTCACACTCTGAAATAGCTCCATCACAGCAGTGGGGAAGAGATTCATTGGCTTCTTGGGATGACTCAGCTTGGTGGCAACGGCGAATAGGGAAGAAATGTGCTGGTTCCAGTTTGCTGGTGGATTGTGGGTCTCTCTTTGATACTTACTGTCCCAGTTGTGTGTTACGGTGCCCCTGTGGGTGCTGGCATTTTCCACCAAGTTAGAATAAGGACTCTTTTCTCCTCCCAAAGGGGACCTGTAGAGGGTTCCTGATTCGCTTTCTCCAAAGGCTGACGATGCTTCAGCAGCTTCAGGGAGGTACTCAGCACTGAGACTGTGTTGCTGTGCTCGGTTGCCTTTTAATGACTCTGCTGCTTTAGACATGCAAATATAGCTGAAGTGGAGAGAGGGCCTGGAGCGACACTTTGGCATATGAATAAAATGTAATATACTGGATTTTATGATGTAATGTGAGACTAAGTTGTATGAATGAATGACTCCATTAAATGAACATGAGCAACAGCACTGTTCAACATGACTAATATGATTAAATGATACCTTCAACTTAGGTATTCACTGTCTTCACCTTATGTATGTTTTTAATGCTGGAAAATTAATTAGCATACTTTCTTAAAATTTCTGTATAAAAAATGAAAACGGCTGCCAATGGTATATTCCTGTCCCTTACAGAAATAAATAAAAAAAAGAATAGACATTTTTTCATATTTTGGGTAATATGTCAGTAAAATTAAAAGCTGCCCTGCAGTTCTTATTTCTACACAAAAGTATTTTTTCTTGGAAAATTTCCAAATCTTAAGAAAATAAGCATAAAAAAATCAATATCTACAAAATGTCTGAAAGAATTAGTGGTGTTAAACTCAACAAATAAGGTCACAGGACACTTTAACTAAGTTCAAATATATTTTTATGAGTAATAATCTAAAATATATTAAAATATTTATATAAACCATAATTTAATAAAAACCAGAATGAAAAAAAGTATATGTTCAGGTTATATGTTCAGACCATGTTATGTATAAAAAAGGCAAAAATAGCCCACATAGCTAAGATTTAGTCATCTTACAATCTATATGTTTTGTACATAATAAAGCCCACAGGTACATTATAGTTTCAAAAGTTATACTAATTTGGATTGAACTGGACTGAATTGGATTATTAAAAGGATTATAGCTAAATTAATTTAACTGAAAATACAACTGTTGAGTACATTGAAATCGTCTGTATTTATTTGGAATTCCTCCTGTCTGTGGAACGAGTTACCAGTTGGTCATCAGGATGCAGGCACCCTCACTGGCTTTAACATTAATGCACTGGACGTATTCGTCACACTGTTGTCTCTCATAGGCAGATATCCCTGGACTTATCTTTCTGGGTTTGCTGCTGTCTCTTTTCTGTCATCTCAGATCCCTAACTGGTCGAGATAGATGGCTGCCTTCCCAGAGTCTGGTTGTGTTGAAGGTTTTTTATTTCTGTTAATTTGTTTTTTTTCCTCCCCCTGTCACCTACTGCTTGCTCGGGATGGGGGATTGCACAAAAAGTGAAGGTTCAATGCAATTGATTCTTTAGCTAGACTGTTTAACTTTTTTTTTTTTTTTTTTTAATAAATTGACATTAAATGAATTTTTAATCTGGACTGTTTTGGAATTAATTGGATTAACTGAATTACAGTGAATTAGGTCATACTGGAATATAAGTGGACTAAATTGTAATGTCATTGATTTGACTATATTGAACTAGTTTTCTGTGTAAAGTGCCTGAAGGATAACCTTTGTTATGAACTGTCACTATACCTTTGAACTGAACTGAACCGAACCAAACTGAACTGAACCGAACCGAACCGAACTGAACTGAACCGAACCGAATCGAACTGAACCGAACTGAACCGAACTGAACCGAACCAAACCGAACCGAGCCGAACTGAACCGAACTGAACCTATGGTTATGAGCCAGAGCCTTTTGGGCCATACTGATTCATTGAATGCAAGTATGTCATGCACACTTAATAATGCATGAAGTGTCAAATCATGTGGAAAGTAACACAAATTTAAATTCTCTCCTTCTACCTTGGTAAGCATGTGGGCTGCAGAGTTATAATTTGTCACAGAATGAGGACACTAACCTCAGGAACACGCTTCATTCTTCCATAGCGACAGATGAAAGAAATAATAGATGAGAGATTTTGCTGAGTTAAAGAAAGATAGTGGCAAAAAATGTTCTGACTTAGGTTTCCCTTTCTCCCCTCAAAAGTGATGTATTATTGCTTTAATACAAGACTTGAAAGGTAAAATAAAGGTAACTACTTAGTGAAAATAGGTCATGGAATTTAAAAAAAGAGATGTTTTTTTTTTTCCTTACCAACTTGTCTCTGCACCCTCTGAATATCACACCAATCTATAATTAGTCTGTGTAATTGTTATTATGACTTTGATCTGGAAAGAAAATGCATGAACACCAACTGTTTTTTGTCTCATATTTTCATCCTTAACTTCAATTTAACTTGCTGACCTTGTATTTTTACATTTCAGAGTTTGTGCTGAGAGGTTGGTTGTTCTTTGTATAAATATTATGAAAGTTCATCTTGCTTCTTTCTTAAGTGGTGCTATTTTTCAAATTGTAGCTGTTTGTTCCAGTCCTTGGCCTCATTGCAATGTGAGCCACCCAAATGTTGTTTATCTTTCATTCTGCTACAGTTGCTAATTTGTCATGTTGCCCAACTGCCTGTGTGCACTTGTCTTTGTTTAATCTTTTTGCAAAAGCAATTAAAAAAAACAATTACATGTAAAAATGCATTATGTATTTTTGCACTACATACAAACTATGTGGGTGTAGTTTCAAAATTATTTATCAATTTAAATGCTTTTATTCTGGTGACACCACACATCCCTTTATTGCAGTGTTCGATCATCACTCCTGCACATTACGAAGTCCTGCTTGCAGGAACAACTGACACAGATATATGCAACAACTATTAAGTAACCGAAAACTAATTGGTGTCCCTCAAGATTGCACATTTCTTGATTTTGTTTTTTATTATTATTATTTTTTTTGTTTTTACAAAAAAACACTAATAATAGCTTAGGCATGACTGCACAGCTTTTTCATCATTCACCTAATAGGAGTGTCTGTGGATATGTTCATCTGACCCTACCTTTCTCTCCGTCCAACAGCAGACGACTCCTGCTATGATATCCATTGTTTGCGTAACTCACATCTGAACTGGAGAGCAATATTCAAAACACAGAAGGCAAAGCTAAATTATACATGGCTGCATGCAGGTAGACGTATCAGAAGTTATGAATTCACTTTCTAATGCTTTAAACAATATTAGAAATGCACAGCATGGTCCGGGCATGGACTGCTGCCCGGACTTGGCCAGCTGACAAACTCCAGGCTCGCTTCTATTTCCACACCTCGTCTGTGGTGTGTGTTATCTCCCTTTGTGACTTGCGCAAACCTCTTATTTCATCAGCTACTCCCATTGCATGAAAATTATCTGTAAGACGCCACCCTGCAAGTAATCAGGATTAGTTCCTCCAGTATTTCACATACAATGCCATCTGACCTTGCCTTTCTGACACTTTTACTGGTGCTCTTCAGCTTCAAAGCAGAAATCCCCCGCTAGAGCTTTGATGGTTGATTTTCATGTAGCTCATGCTACGTCTTGTAATGCATTAATCTACACTGTAACATTAAAAACATGGAGCAGTTCCATCTCGAGTGAGTTTTTCACAGTAGCAAAGCAAAATATGCTGCAAATTCTCTGTTTCCGCAGTATCTTTCCACAGCATTTGGCAGCCAATAAGACTGATTGTCACTACATACAAAGGCTGTCAATCATTAGTGTAACATATACTAATCATCTACAATTACTCTGTGTGAACCAATGAATGATGGCCTTTGTGTAGGTAGAGGCTTTCTCACTGTTGCTGGGAAAAAAGGACAAAACCTGCAATAAAGGAAACAGTTTCAGAGGTGCAGCTATTAAACACCGCTGTTAATCACAACCCAGTTATGACTTTGGAACAGAGCTTTGACTGGGACCTACATCAAAGCAGGATTTAGTGCAACTGGGATAAAAAAAAAAAAAAATAATGGAGGAGAAAAGTCGTTTAGTACAATCACATGCTATTACATTTTCTTGTTGTTGCTGTACATGACATAGGGTACTGTCAGTAGCCTTCCACTAAACTGAAATGTGATTATTTCCAAAGCCATATGTGCTCGCTTATAGAAGATATCAATGTTACAAGCCTGTGTACCTGTCACTTCGATCAAAATCTTTCATTTAGTTGTGATACTTGGAAGGGCTTTGATGACAGACTCCTCTTTGGTGTGGCGTTGCACAAATGTCTGTAGAGGCATTCTGTCATTTCTAAAAACGATGATGGGTGTGTTTGTTGCTTCCCTCCTTATCCTGAACATCCGTAAGGTGTTCTGTTGGATTTAAGTTACGAACACGCATCATGTGGCTATCTTATTACTTTATCTTGTGGGACTTTGTTCTGTTAAATAAATCTTTTTCTTTTTTGCGAGTGTTTGCAGTGAAATGCAGGTGTATTCTCAAATATGTATGTTGATACCTGCTCTTATCAGCGTCTGTTGCACTTGTTCAGTCATGTGCGGAGTCATCACAGTCGTCCATGCTTTACTGTCCATGTCGTGATCTTTGGTTAGATTTGATAGTTTTAATACTTGTTTCCCTGTGGAACTTCCTCTCCTTCTCCTGTGTTTATCCTGTTTCCTCCCCTGTGATCGTTTTTGATTGTTTCCATCTTGTTACCTTTGTCTTCTTCTGTTCCCCTGGGCAGTACATCAGGTTTTTACCTGAAGGGTTACATTTTTGTTTGTTTTAGCTGCTTCAGTTTTTTCTTGTGTCTGACTTTTTTGTTTAGTATTGTTTTTCTGCATTACATGTGTTTATTCTAGATGTTATCTTTGGACTTTACTTTTGGGAGATTCTGCTGGATTTGCTAAACTCTAACACTGTTTTTTTTTTTTATTCTCTCCTGCAGACATGATCCTTTCCTTTCAGCATGCTTTATAGGATGTATTTAGTTTGTCATCTGTGGTCATTTTTACTCACATTTATTCTAAACTCTATTTAGCCAAACAGAACCTGATCTTCTCAAAGAGGACAAACTCCTCTGAACACTGGACAGTCTGGCAGTGAAGAAAGAGTTGTTGTTTTGTTGTTTTTTTTTTTTTTTTTTTTGCTTTTTGACATTAATAACCAACTCAGCCTTTCCACAGAAAGTAAAAATGGCTATGTTGGTGCTGGTCTTTCCTATGAGCAAAATATGTAGCCAACTGCAGTGCCGTCCACTTGGAAGGTGGCACTAATGCAAATCAAATCAATTTCAGTAGGCGATAATGTCGAACCCAGCCATTTGGACAACTTCACTATCATAAACATGACGAAGTAAAAGCAGGTGTGCAGTATCACAAACAAACAGAATAAGACATTTTATTTTGCACCAGAAAAGGGGCATCACATATTTCAGTTCGACTATTTGCCAATTTACATACATTTCTACAACACAAGGTTCATTTTTTGGAAGAGATGTGTAAATAACTGTGTTTGATTAAAGTTATTAAAGTCTGAATACATTCCTTTAAAGCTGTATGTCCTTCAAAGACTGCTGTGACTGAAACCAGTGTTCAGACACAGAGAGGCAAATCCGCCTTACTGAGAGATTTATTGTAATTCAGGGAGGTAATCTAGACTTTGGGATTCTGGGTGGGGTGGCAGTTTGCAAAAGGAAAGGCTATCCAAAAGCTGACAGGCTGAGAAACAGGAGGGACAGATGCAGAAGGCCACAGGCAACCAGTCTAGAGATCTGAGAGGCAGGGACACAGAGGTTAGCTCAGCCAAGAACAATAGTTTTACTAAATAAAGGCTGGAACAAGACACAAACAGGGAACTGAGTGTAAGATCTGGCAGCATTTGGCTGCAGAGCTGATTGGATTTGGCTTGCAGGTAAAACCTGCCACTGTCACACAGAGTAGGACAGCCGGAGAGGAAACCTTCTGCCGGGGGAGGGAAGATAAAGCTTATAAAATTGTAATTAAAAATCTAGTTTTTATCAAACTGAGTGTAATTATCACTTGTAGATCTTCTGTGTTACATCAGTGTTTTATTAGTAGCTGTAGTATACTGAACTGTTAGACAGGTTTAAGGGGTACCAGTTTTAAGCTTAACCTTTATCTTTACATGGCTGACTAAAATGCAGCATATTAACAAAAGCATTTTAAAACTACCACATTTTCATTTTTTCCCTGTGTTAAAGACAGAAACACACCTTTTACCAGTGGGGGACCGTGTAGTCCACACCTAGGCGTTCAGTGGAGAAAGTTTTGCATCACAAACAATGTCCCACTGCAGCCACAGCTGCTCCACATACATCCTCTGCAATATAATTTAAATATTTGCCTTAAAAAAATGAATAAAATGTATGTATTTATAAAATGTAAAGAAAATATATTATACTCACCAAAACTGTTAATTATTTCCATTCTTTATTATTATTATTATATACATCCTCCTTCTTTCCTGTTGCCCCATGATGTCATTTTTCTTCTGGAGGAAATAACTTACATCAGTAGGACATTTACCTTCAAAATGTCCCAGTGGCATATACTACAGTCACTTCTGTGTTTCACCGGGAGAGATAAAACGGTGTTCTGTGGCTCTGGTTGGAGACGGCTGTATGTGGGAATCTTTTCCAGTATGTCTGAAACTGCTGAGGATACAGGAGGGACAGAACATTAACTTTTCATGGTCTTCCGTATCTGGCAAAGAATGTTGTCCGGAACATTGCTGTGGAGCTTGCGGATGCATGTGCGGAGGTCTCTTTGTGCTGGGCCTCTCCGTGCACTCTGTGCACCTGCGATGCGCAGAGTGACCTCACACAGCTGATCAAATCAGTCCCTCTCTTGCACAGTGGTTTCACAAAATGCATTCGCCCCTGCCAGGCAGAATTGTACAGCTAATGTTTTCCTTCTGCAGTGCTGCAAAAAGCACATCTGAATACTCAAAAATGCCATGAAAGATGTCGAAAATTCAATCAATGTGCACAACGATGTATAAATATGGCCGTATGTGCCCTCTCCTTAACTTTTGCCTGTATCCCATTTAGTCCAAATGACAGAACCACATTGCCATCAAAACACTGACTTTTTCCAGACATTCATATTCCTCGACGCGGCGCACAATAAGAGCAGCGAGGTCACCGGCTTGTGTGTCACTGCTAACATTTTCAAACCTGAGAAATCGCTCCATGACACCTGTGTCCGTCATATAACGCAGGACCAGCGTAGTTCACGTAGCGTCGCACTGCATGACGCGTCACGCTTGATGCTGTGAATGCTACAAAAAAGATGAAGGCTGGAAGGGCCACTCCAAGTCCTCTTTTGAAGTCCTCCTTCTTTTCCTATTCATCCTGTGAAATAATTGATGTGCTGAGGCATGAAACGACTTTTATGACATGGGGCACTCCTTCACAAATGCTATAAATCATCAGTATAGTCTCAAATGGCTTTCGTGTAAATTTAAGCAACATGTTATTTCCAGTGATCAAAGTGTCATTCTCGGCTGTGATCATATTGATCATATTGGCTAATGGCTGTTTTTTTTGTTTTTGTTGTTTTTGTTTCGTCTGGAGTATTATCTCTAGATGTAAACTTTATGGATAGATGACAATGTTGTTTTTTACAAACATTGTGGCTTTTTTAAAATATAATTTGTGAGTCATCATCTAGTTTTACATAATAAACTCAGTATAATGTATGCAGGAGTTGTTTGGCATGCTTCAGTGTTTTAAAACTAGAGTTGACTTCATGTCATGCAAATGTGTACCGGTAGTTTAATGATGTGCAGTTAGGGACAGGTGGTTGTTTCTTGATAAACTTATAATTATCCAGTGGCATCCATAAGAGTCACTGCATACTCCTCCCCCTTTCTTCTGCTCACAGTGTTTCTCAGGGGAACTTCCAGTATCAAATCCCTCTCACCACAGGGATTTTCTTGGCCTGGTATCCCTCCTTCTGCTCATCTCCTTCATCATCAGCTTTCTTTCTTCCATCTAATATCCCTGATTCCAGGAGATGCAGATGTGGGAATAGTTTCCCACTGAGGAGCTGACATTACTGCTGCAGATGGCAGAATGTGGATTTGCGCTCTATACTAACAAGACCAGGTGTTTCACCATCGGAGACATGCATTTATAAAGAGATTACAAATGAAATGCAAACCCATTTAAGTGCTAAGTGTGTGCAAGGAGCAGCAAGCCTAACATCTGGTATGCTTTCAATATTCATGCTTTCTCACTTTAGGAAAGTACTTTCCAAACATATAAACACCTAGCGGTTCCTGACTTGTTGACTATTTGCTAAGTGAGAAGAGTGATGACAGGAACTACAAAACTGTGACAAATAGAAAATCCCTTGGCACGCCATTCTCTGCATACGTAACACCACAGTGACGGGAAGACACTGCTCACCAGGTCTAGAGCTTGTTATAATACTGAGTCGCTGGCCTGAGTTCACTTGCTATTTTCCTGGCTCATGCACATTCCACCCAGTACTCATGGCCGTCTTACAAACAGCTATTAGTAAACGGCAGTCGGTAATTCACCAGGGAATTTCAATTATGGCTAAGGACTTTAACAATGGTAATGTAAAGATTGTCCTTCCCTAATTTTACCAGTCTGTTACATGCTTAAGAAGATGTAGAAGCAGGCGATATGATTTCAGTCAGACAACTCACGCAGAAAAAAATTTACATGTGTTAATGAGAAAAAACATTTTTGAAACTTCGGTATTTGCACTCTGTGTAAACATCATTTCAGGCTTACATAGAGAGTTCGGGGTTATTGTCATGTGTCTCTGTCCAGCTGTAGTTTCTCTAATTGCTTCAGATTTTCCAGCATTGTGCCTATACGAAAGAAAACATCTGTCAGCAGCCTAAATAACCACAAACGTTTGGCTTTTACCTCCACTGTTAGAAAGTGCTTTGAAAGGCTGATTTTAACGTACATAAAATCCATTCGCCTCTCAGCTTGGACTAGCACCGGTTTGCACCTAGAAACAACAACCTGACTCATACTTTAACACACTGTTTGTGGATTTAAAACAAAACAACAAGACCACTGTACCTTTTTAAGGCACTTAAAAATAATAAACTTATGCCGTCTTTCCATATATGTTCAGCGACGTTCCAGTGTGGTTGGACCTCCAGATCAGATTTTATCCAAGTACCATAAAATAATTTAACTTAAGCATGAGCTGCAATAAACAGTTTTATTCTGGCTTTTTTAAATTTGTACTTCTTAGCTGCACTTTATCCCTTATACTGTACCACAAGGAGTAACATTATCTTAAAAACAAAAGCTGATTTAATGTGTTTATTCATTAACATATAAGGTTAGCTATAAGTTCACACTTTTTTGACTCAGGTAAGCGAATACTTTTGGCCATATAGTGTACCGGTACATTACTGCAACATATGTTTTTGAAAGAAGCCGTAGTATTTTCCAAACATTAACCATTAAACGTTCTGTACTTAATCCAAATAAAGAAGTTTTCAATCTCTGTCTAAATGTCTGAAACAGTGACAGTAAAAAAACCCCAACTGAACCCAAAATGAAATTTTAAAGTTAAATTATTTTAAATCACCAGTGGGTGGGCTGGTACATGAACTCAGTTGTTCTGTTGGCAGCCATGCAACTCCACCATCCAAACCCTTCTGCCGCAAAATGTGGACATTGTCATCTGTTAGTGATGTAACTGTCCTTTTGTGGCCATTTCACCAAATGCAGTGACGCTGTGTTCCTTTATATAGGCATTCCTATGTTCATTAGTGTACAAAGGCAACAAAAATGTTTGTGGCCACTAATCAATAGAGGAGGGTTTTGAAGCTATTTCAGATTTTCCTGAAGACTATCTAAAAGGAACAACTAGTCAACCTGGATTTATTTCAAATTTAAAGTTTTACATATCAGGACATACATAAATAAACAAGCAAACAAATAAATAAGTACTCCAGTACTAACCAGGCCTTAAATTTTGTTATAATTATACTGAGTTAATTTTTTTATTCTACATTTTCACACACTTTAGAAACACTGTGTGAAAACTATTGTCTGCATCAATGCATCTTTAACCTTGTTTAGGTTTCTCAAAGTGCCTTACACTGTGTTTCTCCTTCACTCTTTCACACAAACACACTATAGTGCTTCTTTTACATTTGCACTCCATAAACTCTGGCTCTTTGTTTCTGTTTTTATATCCCTGGGGCTAATGCGGGGTTCAGTGTCATGCCAAAGGACACTTCAACTTGGGGCAGAGCTGAGGATCAATCTTTCGACTTTCAAGTTGGAAAAGAACTGACTCTACCTACTGATCCATATCCACCAAAGGTACTAAATACAGTGTACTTATCTCGCAGAACAGTAAGAAAGGCAATATGTAGGGCAAGTGGCAGCCGGCTTCTGCTAAGAAAATGGCTTGATTCAACCTTTAGATGTGGGCTCACTGCTGTACAGAGGTGCAAGGACTGAATAAAGCTTTTTTTCATTTTAATTCTACAAAACCAAAGGTCTTGATAAAGCAGACAACCCATAAAGAAACTAGAGGTAACAGGCAGAAACTCAAACTAGTAGGGAAGATAAAGAGCTGTCGATGAACAAAGGAAACCTGGGAATATGAACATTGAAGGAGGTGGTGAATAATGTCATGCAGGTTGGAAAATCAGCAACACAGAGTACCTCAGGTGTGAAAACGCAGGGTGCAAAGCAAAATAAAATGCTCCGCGAAACAAAGCAGAAAATGCAGCAAACTAAAAAGCTAAAAAAACAAAAAAAACCCCCAAAAAACAAAAAAACAGACTATGACTGCTCAGTTCAGGTATTTGTAACAATGAGGAAAGACATCAGTCATAATTTTAGGGAGGCAACTGTTGCCGCCAATCAATCTGGGAAAAAGGGTTATAAGCCATTTCCAGAGAATTTGTCTTCCATCGTTCTATTATATCCTTACAAATAAATACAGGACTTATTCACAAATGAAAAACATTCAGCACCGTAGCTCATCTTGTCAGAAGTGGACATACCAGTAAACACACCAAGGTTAGATCTTGCAATGATCAGAGAAACGGCAGAAAAATAAATACAAATCAAGAGCTTCAGCTCAAACTTGAAAAGCCTCAGCATGCTAAAAAAGTTCACCCCAGTAGAGTTAGAAAAAGAGAGGTATGGCTTTCTTGTAAAACTTAAAAGCCCACCTCTCAAAAAGAAGATAGCAGGACAACAAAGGTTTATTGCGATTCATCTGAACACCACTTCTGCACCAATGTCTTCTGGACAGATGAATTGAAAGAGGAGATATTTGGCAAAATTTGACTCATTTAAAGAATCATTTAAAGACTCATTTGAATTCACACTCATAGCTGGTCATAAGCTTCTTTAAATGGTTTTCCGGAGTCAAATCGTTAAATTGTATGCCTTTTTTGAAGATATGGGTAAAAATGTAGCTCAGACCAAACGAATATGGCTTTGTCAGAGAGTGATCAGCCCTCAGCAGACTGAGATCACATCACAATACAAGCAGCACACCTACCAAAACATGAGTCAAGATCAGTTTTTCTTTAGGAGCTTTTGGAGAACGGGAGTCGTACTATTTGTTTATTGCTTATTTTAATTCTTAGCAGTTTTTTTTCTCGGACATTCTTCAAGTGAATTCAACTCAGCTGAGGGGTCTATTAATTATTTAAATGCAATTTCCAGCCAAGTCCTCATATACAGAACAGTCACAAATAGCAAACCTGACCACCAGACTCATTGGAGCGAAACCTTATGAGACTTTGACTCTACACATTGCAGAGAAGCCCAACTGAAAGGTTTCATAAGCTGTTTAGAAATGGTAACCGAAAAAGAAAAAGCCTAAATAAACTGAGAGAAGTAATGCCATCATGTTATTAATGTTATAAATTATGCTGCATAAACAAAATGAGTGTTTCAACACCTTTTTTTTTAATTTTTTTGGACGTGTACATGTATTGTTAAACGTTTAGAGTCTTCAACAGATTACAGCATACGGTTAAATGTGCTTTTGCCATCCTCTTTGCTTTTTCATTTTTTGGATAAAGCTCACAAAACAAACGCTTAAACATCCCAAACCCATATGCAAATACAAAACATCTACCAGCTTAAAATGTTTTAGAGAGATGGCACGCAGCCTGGAAACAAAGCAAATAATCATGTTGTTCTGCTCTCTCGCCATCTTTTTTTTTTCCAGTCTACTCTGCGCTGTTTAAATAAGAAAGTAGCAATGCAGCTGACAAGTGGAAAAAAATGTTAATTCAATGTTAACTCAAGTCCCAAACACCACTTCCTATGTCAACTTTGTGGTTTCTATAAGGACATAAAACCTTCTGTCTGGAAAAACATTTCTCGACCGAAGAACTGTACGAGTGAGATTTTCTTGTCACATTTATTAGCAGCTAATAAAATTTTATCGCTGGGTCAAAAAAGAATCTGGTTCATTTTTTTCTATAATAAATGGATTAGGACCTTGTTTTATGCACGGCTTTAAAAGAACTCTTATTAGCATCAGAGGTTCAGTCCATATTTGTGAAAGGAAGGCAGGCCTGTGAAAAGACTTAGCTTGTTAGGGAAGCTGCCCGCCTCCACCATGCATTCGCATGCATAATGCATCTCAGCCTCATCTTTCATTCCCTTGTCTAAATAGGAGACTTGCCCTCGTGACACTCAGAGCAGCATGGGAACAGGCTGAGCTGGCAGGCCTTGGCAGTGGACACCTTGGATCCATCTAATATATGCCAGATCTGAGGTCCTGTCAACTTCGCTAAACCTTTCAGGTATGAGATGAAATAAATCAAGAGACTTTCTCCCACCATGACAAGCCTACAATGCAGGAGAAGAGCACCCCGTTTGGATTTGCCAAACATTCCCATTGAAACAATTAAATAACAGGCAACAACATTTTAAAGAGTGATAATTATTTTGCAATTATAGCTGACACACTCTCTGTCAGTTGTGTCAATAAGGATGGTTATTACCATGATTCAAGACACATCAGGGCAGTATTTTAAGGTTGATAGTAAAATAGAAGATACTGCACTGGTAGCTTGGATATTCACTTATGAAATAACTCAGCCTAAGCATGGAGCTATTAAGGAAGCACTGTTCTTAATTAGATGAAGACATAAACTCTTTAGATGAGTCGATAAGAAGCAGCCGACTAATGCGATCTCCAGCAGATTGAAAAGCATTTAAGGCAAAGTACCAGTGACTGCCCAAATGGGATTGCAGCCACTGCTTGGTTCCATCAGCATTTAGCCGCCCAACCCCCTGCATTGTGGCTGACCCAAGACAAAAAATAAAAAGGTGCAGTGGAAAAGTTGTGGGTGGTACTTATTTTTCATTGGATTGTTTCAGCAAGAAAGCATAAAGGAAGCATACTCAACCCATCTAAAAAAAATCTCACTGCAGCCTTCTTCTAAAAGTCAGCACCAATTATACCTCATTAAATACACTGCAGTGGCATTTTGTGCTCGAGTATGATGTATGAATAGCTGAACTCTCAGAATAAGCCAACGTCTTCATGAGCCGAAAAAAACTGATCCGTCACTGTTTCTTTGTCTAGCAGACGAAAAAGATTGAATATCTTAAACTGTTGTACAAAACAGATGTACAACAAGCTGGAGATATTGTGATCCCTCTGAAGTGTTAGTTAGGAAAGAAGACTTGGAGCCTACAGCTGCGCGAACAGCACTCTGAAGCTGAACTTAAGAAGTGTGTGTCAGCAAACTCAGAAGGAACACGGAGATGCATGGCTTTTAGAGTGTCCACCACTGTGCTTTAGAAACGCCAGCAGACTTTTGCTGTAAATTTTCACTAGACCTAAGGTGCTGCTGAGCCTGAATGAGCATAAACAAAAAGTATTGGACAAATTTGAACAGTAGTATTACCAAAGTGATTATAATTTGTCCCTAATGACAATGACATTTTTGCTCAAAGGTCACAAGTGAAAAAGGAAAGGAAGCCAGATTAAGTGCCTTCATTACGTTTTTTATCCTCTGATGTTGTTTGGGCTTCACACAATGTACCTGTTGAGTGATTCTACGACTCTCTGGAGCTCGACTGGGAGCATTGAACATCATCGTTAACAAACCATAGTTGATGTTCGGGGTGAAGATTGCTGTCTAACCTGTGAGTAATTAATAACATCTTTGTATTGATCTGCAGGAGTTTTTCTGGCAATTTCAACAGAACAACTGCATGCCCTCACTGCAGGGATCAAGGTGTATGTTTGCCCTTCAACTTGTCACACATTGTAATCCATCATGATGGACCAAGAACAAAGGATGCTGTATCAATAAAAGTACAAGGTTTTATCCTGTGGGAACCTATAAATGTCATTGCTAAATGTTGTATCAATCCATCTTGCGGATCTGAGATATTTCACAGAACAAATTAACACTTTTTCCCTGCCAGTGCTGCCAGGAGAGAGAGAGAGAAAAAAAATCACAAAAGTTCTGAGTGGTCTACGAAGGGCATCAGATGTGCCATCAAATGTTGACATCCTTATGATTTATCACCAGAGGTCAGCTTCCTCCAGCTCTGTGCTGTTGCTGTTGGGATAATTAGGTGTAAGAGAGGAAAACCGACTGCTTGATGAGGCAACCCAGCGTTGAAATAAATTGCAAGTGTAAGAAAAGTCAGCAAGAAATAATTGGTAGAATTGCTTGCTGAATTTGTTTGGACTTGAATTTCAATGACAAAGTCCAGAGAGAAATCTGACTTAATCAGCAGGACCATTGATTGATTTGTTTATGCGTTTACTGCACTCTTGAATAGGATGTCTTGGTCTGGCAGATTTGGAGGCTGTCATGTTGACCAAGCAACACTGGTCCTGTAGATAAACAGTTGTAACATAATCTCCAAATGTTTCCCTGCGCTGCACAATCTACTATCAGAGCAGAACTGAACACCTGGGCATTAATCATCAATGCCACACTTATCTAATACCTGAGAACCGTTTCCAATGTGAATACTTCTTTTCTTTTTCTGTTACAGTTTCAGAAGAAGATGGGCAATTTAATTTTCTTTTTAAGGCAAAGAGTCATCAACATGCTATGTTCAGGGCTCAACTTGGAAAAAAAGCTCTCAGCCCAAAGTGATTCATGCCATTCTTTCTGTGTCTTATCTGCACAGTTTCTTAAATTAGAATATGAATCTTGCATCTGCCTAATCTAAATCTGAGCACATGAATTAGAATCAGTACAAAAAAATAACTGCCAGATTTTATGGATGCTGGAGTGTCGTCAGGGACATGAAGTGGTTTTGATGAAACTAAGTGGCAGCTCCCAAAAATTACAGACATATAGTCTTTTTTTTTTTTTGTCTTTTTGTTACCCATAGAGATAAATCGGCAGCATATTCTTTCTAGTTCTGTATAATGTCAGTTTTAAAAATGTTTGATAAAATTTAGAGTGGAAGGACAGGGCGCATTGAGAGAAGGACATTTAAAAAACTACAGTTTTATTCATGAAGTGTGCATCTCAGGCTGTGCTTCTGAGTTATGATTGGCTCTTGGATTGCATGTAAATGTGTCAAGTACACAGCAATAACCTACATGACAGATTTACTTCTCAAATTCTTTACTTGTTAAAAAACTGTCCGTGACTGAAGACAGTTATTATTCTTCTAATACTATATATATATATATATATATATATATATATATATATATATATATATATATATATATATATATATATATATATATATATATATATATATATATATATATATGTATACTGAGTAGCTCCAGATTCCATTATTGTTAGGCCAATGTTCTGTCACGGATATGAATGATGGAGACAGCCTTTGTGACTGTCCGAAGATGTAGTTCAAGTGCAACAACTTCTCTCCACAAGGGAGTGTTGGGTAATATTTCCTCCTCCTGAATCAGGGATGGTACATTCCTCCATGCTACGCTGCCTTCTCTTCCAGGGCTCAATAATAAGCCTGTCAGCTTGATTTAAAAAGCTTGTGGCAGTATTATGAGAGACACCATTAGATTTACAATAATTCATAAATCTCAAGCAATAAAGGATAAATCAATAGAGTTGTGAGCTTAAACTGTTTTCAGTTTCCTCTCTGTCTGTGTCATAGCTCAAAGGAAAGACACAATTCGATTGTAGAGGCTTTGCAGCATATTTCACAATATACTCATATTATGGTAGTTCAATGAGACACATCCTATCTGACAGAAGAAAATGTTGATAATTCTGGATGTAAATGGCAATGTGCTAATTTTTTTAACTGGCTGGATCACAGCTAAGAGCAAAGTAAAACTTTAGTTTTAATATTTATCTTCATAAATGTAGTTGTGGTGTCTTTTGTGTTTGATTGTGGGGATTCTTAAGAGGGCCATGAATTTATTAAAGCTGACTGATGGAGGAATAAAACGCACCAGATCAGAGTCCTTTAGTCTCTTACAGTTGTGCATTAATCTTCTGAATTTTCCGATTCATGATAAGTTGTTTGGCAATTTAAGACACAAATGGCTAATGATGTGTCTTAGCATCTATGTAATTTTGAATGCTGCATTTCATTGTCTGGTGATTGCAGGAAAAGGGAAGCCATATCACAGTCTCTCTTTTGTTTATTTCATGCATCAGTTGATTTTTTAATTCAAGAGGTGTGGTAAACACACTTATCAAATACATACACGATCATTACTCATGTTGCTGAGCAACCAGGGCCACAGAAAGAGAGAAAGCGAGAGAGTGAGATGAAAGGAAAAAAAAATAAGAAAAATATCTTTCTCAGCCAGCACTGGTATTATTCAGGGCTATATATTTTCTATGGCAGCATGCATTAAGTATGTATTTTGCTAAACAGGAAAGAAGTTGATAAATTTGGAATCATGGTGACACTTACTGCATCTCCACTTTCAACAAAACATGTTAAATACAGTGTCTGATGAATCGTAGCAATGCTCACCTATTTCTATAACTGATTTCCATAACACACACTGCAAACAAGAAGAATAAGGATCATAAACGTAACCTTTTGGTACAGTGTAGTAACAACGAGTTAACACTGCATATTCATTTACTCCACAGCCAGTTGTAAACCAGTCTTATATCACACATTGTTCTGTTTTATTGCTTCACTAAGCAAAATGCAGCAGCTGTCAGCACACGAGAACCAAGCAGACACTGCAGCCCACAGACTCAGCCCGAACTGACATGCGTGTTGGGTGAGCTGATCACAAGTGGATGGATCAGTTCTCACCTGGTTTTGAAATACATCTCCACATTCATCTCTCAAGTGCCCATTTCTGTATCTGCAAAAAAACATGTAGCCTCAGTGAAATGGGAACGCTGGAGGGATTCAAACGCCATGCGGGTAATACAATTGTTGTCAAAGAAGGATCTGGAAATTTAAAAAAGAAACAACAACAATAAAATGACAAAAGATCTTCCAGCTGACTGCCTCTCCCGGTTTTTCTTTTTCTTTATTGTTTTTAATCAGTTGGCAGTAATCATTGCACAGTCATCCTGGCTTAATTTGCTGCCCGGCAGGTTAGGTTGCAGAACATCAATTCATTATTTCGCTCTAGGCAATTGCTGCTCAATCCTTTGTTCCCAGCCCGCTTTTGCACAAAATAAACAACTCAAACTCAGAAAAGGTTCAGATGATGTAGAAATCACAAATAGAAATCAAACTCAATGATTTTTACACTTACGTATTCCATCACAGAGAGTATAGACCCAGGATATTTCATGGTTTATTCTTTTCATTAAAAAAAAAAAAAAAAAAAAAAGGTTGGCCGCGGAGCAATTTAGTGCTAGTAAAAAAAATGGATTCTAAAATGAAGTCTTTATTTTAAACAAGTGATATATGCAGGTGATTGTAAAGCCGATTTAGTTCAAAATCAGAATGGGCAGAAGATTTCCACTTTGTGAAAAGGTGTGTCAGAAAATCACTAAAATATTTAAAACAATCATCCTCAAAGAAAAAATGAAAGGTATTAGCATATCCCCTGGTACAGTGCATAACATCATTAAAAATTCAAGGAACCTGGATTAGATTTAATGCTTAAAAGGACAAGCAAGCAAGGCCAAGGTGGATACCTGTGATGTCCAATCCTGCACCACGAATCATCATTTAACAACAACGATTAGCAACAACGATCAAAGGAAGACGGTGGGAAAGCTTTTTCAACACAACAGTACAGAATTACATTTTCAAATGCCACCTAAAACTTAACTGTGAAAAAAACAGGAGCCTGATTTCAAACTTGTCCAGAGACAAAGTCAACTTGGCTCAGAGGCATCTGGGATGGACCTTCACACAGTGGATATGTGTACTGTGGTCAGTCAAATCAATATTCCACATCACGCCGTGCTCCGGACCAAAGACGACCAGCAACAGGTCCCAAAGCGAGAGTCTGCGATGGCATGAGGTTATGTCAGGTTATTTTCACTTCTGTGATGGCAGGATTAACACAGAAGCACAGTGAAATTTCAGAGCAAAATATGCTGCCTTAAGGACCATATCTTCTCCAGGGACGTCTGTGTGTTTTCCCAGCATGAATATGCGAAGTGAAGTCTGCATAAAATACAAAGACATGGCTGAGGGTAGCCAGTGACAAAGACAACCCCATAATATTACACACTTCGCGACGCATTTGCAGACAGAATGGAACAAAATAACAACTAGAGCTCTTTATAACTTGGTATCACTCCTGCGTTTCGTGAGAAGGAATGTCAGCATTGCAACTTGACAAAAGCTTTACTGTCACCACTTTTTTGGAATGTGTTGCAGACTTGAGAAAATAGATGTTTATCGACTAATGAAATGAAGCAGACCTTAAAACCATAAAGTGTGGTGGGTTCACACTGTCTGCATTTTATTGTTTTAATTTTCAGTTTATCTGATTTGGGGTTTTAGGTTCGTGCTGTTACTAGGAAGGAAGACTTGACGCAAGAACAATGATCAGCCTCACCTGAAATTTTATAAACTCGATTTCAGGGTCTTACACAGCAGCATAAAGCAATGACAGACTTTTGTTAACATGCAAGGTGATGAACATTAGTTGATCCTACATCCTAAAGCTCTAAAAGCTCAGTTATCGATGCATATTCCTGTCTGGAGAATGTGGGATGACCTTCCCAGAGGGTTGTCGTTGCCACCCTGATAACTGTGCCAAACATTAGCATCATCTTGTCTGAAGACAGTAATAAGGTGATTATACTTGTGAGGAAGGACAGAAAAAGAGACAATCGATCTTTTTTTTTTTTTAATTCTAGAAATCTAATGAATATTTACTTGGCAATTAATCTCTATCTATTTTCTCTGTCAATCAAGTTGAGAACACAACTCCACTCTATCAACTTCAATGGCAATAATGTGGGCTTTGTCTTGATCACATGTCTGTGCTGAAGTAATGAGACATCTTCATATAGTTGAAGTGGATTCTGTGACCTTGCGTGAATAAATTACGATCAGCTGTTGATTGAATTTCTATCCAAAGACAGAACAGGAAATGAAAGTCTTTTCTTTGCTGGGGTTCACAGTATGAGATAGGATTGTGTGCTGTTTTTAATGGCTTCATACAATTTATGCAGCTGTTTTCTGGCTTTCGAATAGATGACTTATACAGGGTAATGGCACAAGTCTGCATTATTCAGCTTCAGGTTTGAGAGGGTCAGTGATTGATGATTTACTCTGCTCACAATTCAGAGGAAATGAAGAGATGTCAATCATGCTCCTGCAATTCTTTCTCCTGAACTTCTCAGCTATATTTCGGTGTTGTACAATGCTTTCTTTATGTCGTTCCAAAGTTATAATTGCATGACACCACCCAACTTATTGCATAATGCTATATATTACATGCTGTAATGTAAAATACAATATGGGAATGAAAATGATTTTTTCTGATTCAATATAGGTCCATCAAGGACATTCCTTTGAAAGCAGAGTCATGCAAACCTTCTCTCGCCTTTGTCTGTTCACACTTCTGTGGTCAATTCTTCTACAGTCAGTTTTCAACTGCCGAAGACCCTGAGAATCCATCCCACAATTTATGCCTCTCAGCTAAAATCTCTGCCAATCAGTCCTTTGGGGTCTCCTTCCAAACTCCCTTTATGTGTCTGAGTCATTGATGAGCATCTCATCTTCGTGGTCCGTTGATTGTTGGAAGTCCAAAGCCTCCAGAACCTTGTCAACTGGGAGGGGTACATTTCCAAAGACCATTTGTTGATTATATTTTGTGGATGTTCTTTTACTGAATGCGTATTTGGTTATAATATTGAATGTCTTAATTGTTCTTTGCTCTACCCAGGATGACTCCACTGCCAATGTAGATCGTCCCTATGATGACTGTACTTCCTGTGGAGGCAGCCGCCCACCTCTGTTAAAACAGGCAACCCCAGTCGCCATCTGACTGTCAAAACCTTATAGTTTTATAGTGATCAAGGTACTTGTCAGGTGCTGTAAATATAATCATATTAACAATAAAGCCATGTCCAACCATTGGTAACGCCTCTTTTAGTCATATGTTTTGTTTCGGGTGTGCAAGTGCAACTATAACAGATGTCATGTGAGCGGGTCTTAGCCATAAGTAAACACAATCTCTAACAGACAACAGTATATAGCCTTTTCTTACCATACCAATATTTATTTGCAGTTTAATTTTTCCTATTTAGGAAACTGTTAAAATTGTAGAACAACTTTGCTGGTAGAGCTGCTAGTGTGTAATTGCTACTAAAAAAACATTTTTTTTTTTCAGTATTTCACTGTGCCCTTTCTTACACCCATCAAATATATCTAGTAGAGCGGTTAGGCGGTAAACTGGATCTTGCTTAGACTGTTAGATTCAAAACCCCACCCACGGAGACATATTAAGGATATTTATTTTGAAAATATTGTAAAAGAGCGGGTCTTTAGGACTAAGCAACCGTCTTTTCAAGTCTGCAAAATCAACAACCAGTGAAATGGGATAGAAGGAGACAGGACCAAACGCAACAACGACATCAGGCCCAGCCAGCTGTGGTAGAATTATGAGGTGGTGTACTTTAACACACCATGGTACTTTCATGTCATGAGAAGGTGTTGGGGGTGAATAAGATGTCTGTACTCCCTGTGTGAGAGGACAATCAACAAACAACTACATATCTCACTGGGCATCTTGGAGTAGGAGGGCCACTTTTCTGCCCCCACAGCACATTTATGCCTCTTTGATGTAGCTTGAGGTGTTGTTGGAGACAAGCACTGCTGCATCCCTCTCTAGCATGTTCTTTTTCTGAGACACTTCAATACAACCTATCACCCAGTGGGGGATCTTTCTGCACAGTCCCTCATCCAAACATTGAAACATTATCATCTGAAGTCTGAAGTGGTTTACTTGATAGCTTGAAAAATTGTGTGACAAATTACATTTCTATGTCCATTCTTAAAAAGCATCTGGAAGCCTCCTAGTGCGTAATGGAGCTACTGCCGTCACACTTTGCATTTTGTGACATAATTGGTGTCTCGTAATGCACCGAGGCTCAGTCCTCGTCAAGTATAATACCTGCTGGCTGGGTAGTTGATTGAAAGCTCGGTTAGGCGCTCAGTGTTCGCCACTAAGTGAACTGTGTGAAGCATACCCACTGAGCATGAGTCATCATAGTAAAGTTACACTGTTAAAATAAGTTTTCCTCTACAGGAGCCCCGAGGGAACAGGGACTGGATTTGAATTGAAAACTATCTTATCCTAAATCCTAAAGAAGAAAAAAAAAAGAAGTATGTATCTCTGAGTCACTAAAAGATAAGACTAAACATTTAAATCTATTATGGTTACTTAATGCCTTGTATACAGATCCAGAACAGCCATGTAAAATAGATGAGTTATCACTTTACTAAAGATGTAAGAAATTCTCTTAAGCACATTGTGTTTTGTGATTGTGTTTTTGTGATTGTGTTTCCCTATTACCATGACTAAATTAAAAGATGATATAACATTTTAAGGCAAAATAATGCTGAAAACCAGTTTGGTCCAAGGCGTTTACATATTTTCAAGCTTCCGTATAATGCATTTTATATCTCTCTATCCCTATTCTCAAAACCTCCAAGGAAAAACTTGAAATAGATTTAATTTAAATAGATTTAAAGAGTAAACACTCATTGATAAGTAGTTTGAGTAATTGTTGTTATGGTAATCAAAAATGAACAAAAGTAAAGGTCATAAAAGCACAGTTAAGACACAATAATAATAAGTAGCAGAAGTAATTCTATTACCTTATAAACTGAATTCCCTTAAATATATTTAAAGGGATTGACGTAATCTTCTTTCAGCATAGTCAGGCCTGATTTGGCTCATGTAGAGAAGGAGGCAAGCAGTGTCAAAAACATCACCTTGTTTATCTTGTGTCAAAGCCACTTTGTCTTATCATGCAGCATCTCTGAACCAAGTAAGGAGCTGATTTCATTCAGCTCTTAATAGAAGTCACATCATTGTGTGTCTGCAGCCGCTCCCTGGCACTGATGTGTTCAGAGTATTCCAATATTCTGTGTTGTGGTCCTGCCGGGGACAGAACATGATTCCCTGCATACATGGTTCCCTGACATTTGCAGGGAAACATATTTGGAAGAGTTAAATTGTAAGCCATATTGTCATCCGAAATTGTCATTTTAGTATAACTGTTTCAGAAATTGAAAGTGTTGCAGATTTAAAGGTATTGGTTACTTTTGTGTGAACCTTCTGGTCAGGTGGTACCACAACAGTTTAAGTCACAAAAGTGCTTTTGTTTGCCAGTCCTGGTTGCTGAACTGAGTCATTGCTTGGGATGCTGTCACAGCTTGAACTGTGTTCATTTGACTCTATTACATTAATGCCGCGGTGAGTTGGTTCACTAAATTATTTTCATGACTTGCTGCACCCTGTCCTCTCCCTTATCCACTTCCTTCATTATCATTTTCTGATTAAAACACTAATGGGTTGAAGCTAAGGATGAAATCACAGCAATTCATGTTTTTTTTTCCTTTTTTTTTAAAAGGAGGATTAAGTAGTCTAATACTGTTATGTGACTTCTTCTGTGCAAGAGAAATTACACAGCTTCACACAAAGAAATACAGATAACACTAATCCAGCACATTACAAAATACATGAAGCTGGAATTGCATCTAATTATTGCATGATGGAAGCTGAAAACAAAAGCAAAATATGATGTTTTAGTAAACTATAATAAGACACTATCATCTTAAATGTCAAGGTGAATCAGAAGGTAAGTTAAATGTGAGAGTAAAACATGGTTTGAAGCCTAAAGAACAATGTTATTTGTTCATAATAATATAATTGAAAGAAAATTCTGTTCCTATACAGTACAGTTTTAAAATATGTTAATCATCTTGACTCTGTTAAAGCAGCAATAATTAAATTTTCTTTTTTTCCTACATTTTAAAAATTATCTAGCTATTCCTTTTATCCTAAATAAAATTATGTAAAGATATTTGCGCTGTTTATTTTTAATGTACTAACAATGTGTCCTCACATAGTTCAAGCCCGTAATAGAGCAGGTACTTTTAACAGCATTACAGTATTTCATGAAATTTCTCTACAACTAAATACGCCTAAGTCTGTGTGACAAAGCCATTGCTAAAATATCATACTGCTCTTTGAAGATCCAAATGTCAAAAAATGTGTTTCATATTTTAACAGGCTTCTTTATACTTGAGCTTTTGGACCCAAAGATTATATCCTAGTATTGTAAAGGCCCATGTGAATGTTATGCACATAGAGAGCCATACACATACATAATGACAGGGTTAAGTGGGTTTCCCAAGAGTGCATCTAGATTTGTTTGGGAAAGATTGTATGATTGCATTCCAGCTTTTTGTGGTTCTGTTGGTCTTATCAAGCTACAAGTTTCAGTGTGATCTTCTGAGTGTGAAGGTCATTGCAAACCTAAGCAGTTTCTGAAAAGGTAAAGGGTGGAATGTCCTCTCTGGGTTGGGAGTGCAGTGCTGTCCCAAGCATGTCAGAGTCTTGAACATGGGTGAGTGAAGTGAGCAACAGGTGGATCTGTGCAGCATCTGCAGCAATGTGGACTCTGATGTGGACTTCTATGTTAAGGTAAGCACTGAGCCAAATGATAAGTTTCTCTTTACCCATCAGACTACGTTCCATCTCTTGCATGTGCCCATGAACTTTGGATGATGAGACGCTCTGGTATTTGGGAGGGACTCAGATAAGAGTCACTGTTGCTCCATCTCAAAAGGAGCCAGTTCTGGTTTTGGCATCTGGTTGGGATGTGTCTTGGATACCTACATGAGGAGATATTCAGGTACATCCAATCAGGCTGTGGCCCCAGAAGAGGTCTTGGTCAACTAGTTTGATTAACTGGCTTAGGAAGACATTGGTGTTCCTCTGGAAGACCTTAAGGAAGAATCCAGGGAGCCGGAGTGCTGGGATCGGAGGTTGAGTTTGTCTCTTCACCTCTCAGTCCTTGCAGTTCTCCACCAGAGAGCCTCATGGACCAGCATCCCTATAGGACACCTGTAGGTGTGAAATACACATTGAGGACCTTTCAGGCTGAGGATAAGAGCAGCCTGTTGCCAGCCCTTCAGTGCCAGAGTGTTATCATACTGTGGTAACTTTAAGCACTCTGTGGTTTCCTCTGAGCTTTGATTGTGTATAGCTGTTCCTCAACTTAACTATCTTGTGTTTCTCAAAAGGTTTCCTCCACCTGCATTCTGGACCATCCTAGCTTCTGTTTGACCAACCTTGTGAAGATTCTGGACTTCCTCACCCACAGCTGGCTTCACAAGGCTCCTCTTCCTTCCTCCCCTTGCTACAGCATAACCTGTCTTCCTTCCAACATACTCTGCACTCTAACTCACCTTGAGTTCAGGATTCAGCTGTCTCCATTAACTCAACACTCCTCTTGGCTTACCTCTACCTGGACTAATCCTCCCTGATCTTATTTATCCCTCCCTGGCGGATCTTCCTCTCCACAAGCTCCCAAAACCCCCTGACTCCAGAAAACAGCCAAAACCCAGCACAATCATTCGTATCTTCAGAAATGAATTCCTTAAACTGTTTTGCCTCCTGAAAGTGTTTTGCGTGAGGGCCAGGTATTCGCAAAAAACCATGACACAGCAGACTGGCTGGGCCTCTTTGCACTGGCTAAACTAATTAAAGAATGGATGCTCTACTTGGCCAAACCATTTGTATTCGTCTGCAGGCCCTTCAGAGTTTCAATAGTTTTAGATATAAGGAAGATTTTGTAAAACTATTCCCCTTCAACTCGCTACTTATGTATTCAGCTTCTCTTCCACTATCAAAGCATGGTAAGCCAGCTGATGGTTTAGCCATGGGCTCTGAAGACAGAGTAGAATTTTATTTTCCTCAGATACAGAACAGAAGAGCCTGAGATGGACTGGGCAAAAGCAACCCAAAGGAGAGTGCACATGCAAAGTTTGACGTTGTTAGATGTACTGAGTGATACAGTCTACCCTTTTATTGAGTGTGTCACCAAAACCCCTCGCAGGGTGTGAGTTATTGCAGGAAATTTTAAGTGCTGTGTTCTAGTTGAGGGTTTAAAAAGCTCTTTGAATTTTGGTCACATGCATATGGGTTTAAGAGATTTATGTATTTGTGATAACTGATCAACACGTTTCCATACACAGTTCATCTTAGGTCCAGTGGCATTCGTAGAGAAGAGGAAAAGGTCATACTTCATAATAGTGCAGCATTCATAATATTTAGATACACAGAAATTATTGAGGAGATGATCAACTGTTGTCAAAGTAACTTAGTTTTAACTGCTGTTGTACAAGGTGATCACATCAGAGGTTTTTGCCTTAGACCCCACCAGAGTGATCCACAAGTGCACTTGTTTATATGTGCCAGCTACACTGAAGAGCTCTGCTGCTTGAATAGTTTATTTAGTTGGTCTGCTGCTCTTTCTAGTGTGTGAACTACGTTGGCATACACAGAGAATTCCTTTTATAGCAGTAATGAAGATGACCTACCTGAGTTCATGCTGTTAGTAGAACAAGAAGTTTCAGTGCTTGCAAGAAAAGAGAGACTGCCAGCCAACTTTACAAACAGTGGGAGCTTTTATCATGTTAGTGGTTAAGAGCAACTCTTTGCAAGTACCAAATAAGCAATTTATTTATTCCAGCCTGCAGCAAAAAGAAGACTGCTCATCAAAGGCTGGAACTACATTCAGAACTACAATGACCCCCCAAACTGACTCATCAATGAAATAATGACCAAAAAATGAAACAGCCTCTTATTGTCATGGCCTGCATTGTCTGTTGGTCTTTGTTTCTTGTGTTCGTTTTATTTTTACTCCTTTGCTTCCAGGGTTAATGTGTTTTGTTGATCTAATGTACATATTTTTTCCTTTAGATTATTGTTTATTTTTTATAATGTCTTATGAAGCCTCTGGTTTTTGTTTGTTTTAATATTCGCCTATTATTAACATAATATGTTTTAATATTTGCCCTATACGTTTTGTGTGTAGCTGGCTTATGTTTTTTAATTTGAAAAAAGTTATTCCTGGGCAGGACGAGGGCTTAGTGGTTAGCACTATTGCCTCACAGCAAAAAGGCTCCCGGGCCTGGCGGGGGTCTTTCTGTGTGGAGTTTGCATGTTCTCCCTGTGCTTGTGTGGGTTCTCTCCGGGTACTCCGGCTTCCTCTCACAGTCTAAAAACATGCATTTTAAGTTGATTGATGAATCTAAATTCCCCCTAGTTGTGAGCATGCATGGTTGTTTGTCTTTGTATGTGGCCCTGTGATAGACTGGCGACCTGTCCAGGGTGTAACCCAGGCCTCTCGCCTATAATGAGCCGGGATAGACTCCGGCAGACCCCATGACCCTGCAAAGGATTAAAACGGGTATAGAAAATAGCTGGCCGGATGGAAGTTATTCCTTTTTTTTAGTTCTGGTTTGACTTACTTTGTTCTCCTCTGTCTTAATTGTCGCCACCTGGTTGGGGCATCTTCTTCAGATGCCCCAACAACCCTCAACTGATTTCTCTTGATGTGGAGGCACAGCGACTTTATTCTAAGCGCATACCAGATGACTGTGCTTCTCATTCTGTCTGTAATTGAGAGTCCATCCACCCTACAGAGAAAACTAATTTTAACCACTTGTAGCTGTGATCTTATTCTTTCGGTCACTACTCACAGCTTGTGACCATAGGTGAGGGTTGGAACGTAGCTCAACCGGTAAACAAAGAGCCTTGCTTTTTTGATCAACTCTCTTTTCACCACAACAATCCAGAGTACAAATTACTGCAGAAACCTTCACCGATCCGCCTGTCAATCTCCCACTCCATTCTTCCCTTACTCCTGAACAAGACCCCTAGATACTAGATACTACTCCTCCACTTGAGGCATCACCTCATTCCCTACCTGGAGAGAGCATTCCACCCTTTTCAGACTGAGAACCACTGTCTCAGATTTCGAGGTGCTGATTCTCATTCTCGCTGTTTCACACTCAGGTACAAACTGCTCCAAGGAAAGCTGAAGATCATGGTTTGATGAACCCAAAAATCACCATATCATCTGCTGAAAGCAGAGATTGAATAATTTGGACACCAAATCAAACTCCTTACATCCCTTGAATGCACCTAGAAATTCTGTCCATAAAGATTATAGGCAGAATGAGTGACAAAGGGCAGCGCTCACATGGATCAAATATGACTTACTGCCAGCAATGCGAACCAGACGCTTGCTCTGTTTGTGCAGGGACTGGAAAAGCCTGAAGCAATAGATCCTGTTCCCCATACTCTTGGAGTACTCCCACAACGTGCCCCTAGGACATGGTTGAATAACTTCTCCAAATCCACAAAACACATGTGAAGTAATTGGGCAAACTGCACCCCTCTCCAGGACCCAAATGAGGGTAAATGAGGGTGAGGGTATAGAGCTGGTCCACTGCTCCACAACCAGGCAGGTTGTCAAACTATAAAGGGATTCCTATAGGATCTGGCTATCCTGTTGGACTCTGGTAGCTCTGACAAGTATTTGCAGGTCAAGCAGGCCACAATGTCTGTGGTTGCTGAGGCAAATATTCAGGTGTGGAAGGAGTTTGGAGAGGCCATGGACAATGACGATTCTGGCAAAATATCAGGCAGCTCAGGTGGGGAAAGCAGTGCTTTACCAACACTGTGTTTAGTGGGGGTGTAATGCTGTTGACTTTAATGTAATTGGATGGTGGAAGGAATTATTCAAGGAGCTCTTAAATCTCACTAACGCAATCTCCCTAGAGGAGAGTCTGTGGGCTCACCCATTACCAGAGCTGAGGCCACCGAAGTGGTTAAAAAGCTCCAAAGAGGCGGGTCTATGGAGGGTTGCTGGAAAGGAGTATGAAGTCAAACCTCAGATTCAGAAGGAACAATGTGTGATATATATTTATTTATTTTTACATTTGATTTTATGTGTTTGACCCTTGTAAATCCTAAGATATGCACTATGAGTTTTTTTTGTTTGTTTTTTTTTTACAGATAAATGACAAACATAATATTTCTTTATCTCAACTGTTGTATTGAATGTTCTAATATTTGGATTTTATTTATTTATTCATCACTATTTTTCTATTATCCAATGATCAGAGGAGGGCCCAAGTAATGAAACAACAGAAAGTACTTAGTTCATTCGCAACCACTGCAACCTTGGCTTTCCTGTTAGATTTCTTTGGGATTCTGTTTTGTATGCAAATGGGATTTAATGTTTGATACCAAAGCAGTGGAGCTGCATGGAGATTAATGACAGCTTGGCAGTGCACTGGTTGTTGAATTAATATCCCTCTTCCTCCGGGCTCTGTCTGGCTGGTGTCTGCCACGGAGACGATAGGTCTGGTTACACAGACAGTAACATCCCTGAAAATGTGACACTGACATGTCACCATTAACTGTTAATGCCTTACAAAAAGAAAGGCACTCAGGTTGTGCTTGTGTCTGCACTGTGTTTTCATGTCAACTGAGCATATTAGAGACTGGAAATTTCATAGGTGTATGTCATTGTTGAGTGAAAGCATAAGAGATATTATGAATATTTTTTTAAACAACCACACAACATTAAGATGGATATTTTATTGGATTCCTTTATAGGCTTTGATTTTTGAACCACGTTTGCATACAATACAATCATGAATCAGAAGAAGTTCAGATGATATAAAAAATGCAAGTTTAAAAAGAGGGGATTCCTACATTTACTTTTTTTCCTTTGCAATACAGTACAGTTCACAGGTGCTTCTTAAGACTTGACAATGCAAAAAAGAAGCCTCATGTTAGCCTCATCCAGAGGTGGCGTTAATGTTATTGGGGGTGCAGACATCTGAGATGGACCATGACATAGTGAAAACCTGTATTGTGGTCAGATAAAGCAATATTCCAGATCTATTTAGGAAGAAATTAGCTCAGTGTGCGCTGGGTAACAAATGAAAAGAACCATCTAGTATTGTTTACAAAAGCAGGTCTAAAAGCCAGACTTTCCAATATTATGAGCCAAAGCCGGTTTTCATAAGCATGGGTGATGGATAGTTTTATTTTTTTTTTGGGCCATGGGGGCTACCCTACCTTTAGTACAGCCTTGAGCCTTGAGTCTGAAAGGTGCTATACAAAGGAAGTGTATTTACTTACTTACTGATAAGCTGCCTGGTGGGACAGGGCGTTGACTTGGTGTTGAATCGGTATGCCATAGGCAGAAAATGATATAGAGCCCTCTTGATGTCACCCTTGCGTTTGAGTCTTCTCTCCTCTTCTCATCCCTAGCCACCATCACTAACTATGTAAATATAACAAACAGAAATGCATTAACCATCTCTGCCCCTTCTATTGGTGAAAAGTATTCAATGGCAGCCAAAGTTCTGCTCCACTTCAGGGTCTGCATCTACGCAATTACACTTTAAATCTCCAGATGTGTTCTTGCACCACCTGTCAAGGAGGCAGCCAGTGGAGACAAATGTTGACTCAAGACAAAAAATCTTACAGCGTATTTCACATCAACAACCAGAAGTAATGGCGGAAAAGAGAGAAATAGAATATAAAGTTTGTTTTTGTCTAATTTGTTGTCGTGTAATGGAATGTGGTTTTACGATGTTTTACACAAGGATATAGTTTTTCTAACTTCAAATTTGTGGTTATCAAGATAGAGCCTATTTCCACTGATGCTTTCAGAAATCTTTCATTTTTGCCTCCACCAGACTTAATTTAACCCTTTAAAACCTGACATATGAAATATCACACAAAAAAATCAAAAATGTCTAATTATATATTGGAATCAAAAACACTAAAAATTTACTTTTTAAAACAATTTCTAAATAATTATTTTCAATATTATTATAAATATATTAGGTACATTTACATATTTTTTATTTTGTTGTTTTGTTTTTATAGTTTTTTTGGTTTGTATAAAACTTTTTTTTTTTTTCCTTTCTGAATAAGGAGATGCTACAAATAGCTCAGGAATTCATGTACCAAATATAATACATCTGGCATTATAGGGTTAAATTACAGCTAGAATACAAAAGTATGAACCCCAATTAAAAACATGTCATATGAAGTAACAATTATAAACACTATGTGCGAGGAGTCAAGGGTCCATTCTCAGTATCAATACCCTTGGACAAAGTCAATTACCCTGTAATGCAGAATGTTATCTAGCAGGAAGGTTTCCAGGAATAATAGATAATAGTAATGAAGAGTATCTAAAAATGATTCTACTTAGCTGTTGTTAGAAAGCTGATCTGTTGTGAAATGTAGAGTTAAGTGCGAAAATGGCTCCATATGGGAAGCATATTAACAAATTTGATTAATCTAGCAACAGAAAACATGACATACTGACTTAACTAATGGAGATGAAATGAATTGAAGATACAAGAATCAGCTTGGTTCAGTTTTCTAATTTGAGATGTATTTTGCATCTTCTGTAATTACAACTACTGCGAAAGATTGCCATTCTGTGCAACACAACCTATTATTTTGGAAATGTTTTGACACTGTTGGAGCTTTAAAAAATCCTTTCATTACTTTACCAGGCTTTTTTCAGCCGTTGGTTTGGAGCCACTGCTTATTTAATTACTACAAGCTTTTGTTCACACTAGTGTTGTTCAGATGCACTTGTTTGACTGTATACTGGGCAGGCTTTTTAATAAGGTGGCCCTGAAGTGCAAATCACAGCGCAAATTAAAAAAGACAAAGACAAAAGAAAAAGCACAACAGCAAAAGCAAAGTCCCAAACTGCTTAATCTCATTGTGATTTTGCTTTTTTCTTGTGTGTTTTTTTTTATTTCTCGTTGTGATTTTAGTTTAACTGTTGTGTTAAAGGTAGGTACTCTTGGGCGACATATCTTGTCGCTGATTGGACGAAAAAAAGTGTCAAACATTTTAACCTGAAATACGTTTTACAGGTTTTGGAAAGATGAACGCTGCGGGTGATAACACACTCGTTGCTATTAAAAGCATATTTTCATGCAGGATTTAACTATTACACAAAAGTGGACGTGCTTTCTAAAACAGGGTCTTACACGGTATCCGTGTAGCGGTCGCCGTGTTGGCGGACAGGCGGACAACCGCAGCAGATACACGCACCTTTGTTTACATACGTTACAGCTCATTTCTTTGTTTTAGTTAGTTTTGTTATCGCCACCTTTGTGGCATTGTTGGTTGTGGGAAGAGATCAGATCGTGATATTGCTCGTTCTTTCTTTCCAACACCGTGGGTTGTCACGCACAGAGGTCACAAAGCAACTAATCATCTCTCTAAAGAGACGAAATTTGGAAACTGTTGAAATGATTTGTCAAGAAACAAAGAGGGCTTGAATTATGTGCATTTTGCACTAAAAAGTCGTTCATGTCTCATTTATTTATGTCCATTCTCCCCTGCTGGTAGTTATTTGTAATGACAAAGCGTTTCAGTCCTCTTAAATTAAATTTCATTTTCAACATTTTCCAGCCACAACTAAATATACAATATACAGATTTTTTGAAATGGCCGTGTTAAATTAATCCTGTAAATATAACCTTTAAAACTAATTGAATTCATTTCAAAGCAATTACAAGATGGAAATGAACCCAAAATTTGAGAGACAAGGAGATTACACAGATGAATGGCACAACTGTCTTTCTTATTTCAACTAATGAGGATTCAAATGTTGGACACTTTCATGTTTGCAAAAAGAATTCTTTGGTGGAAAACATAATTGGATAGATTTCTTTAATGAAGAAACAAGGAAGGAAGACTTTATTGACTGGATAATTAAAGGGGAGACAGTAGTTTCAGAAAAAAAAAACTAATTAATATATAAACAAAAGAACATTAGCAACCTGCAGAGAACTACAAATGCACTGTTTTCTCTGTTTCATCATATACTGTTGTATATAATATCACCATAGTTATGTAATATCACAATCCAGGATTTTATACCTTTATTTATCGTTCTATTTTAAAAGCCTGTGTTGCTTTGTGCCTTTCTGCTCCACTCCTATTTTAAATTCTGTTTCACCACTAATCTTTTCACACAATATACTTTTTATACCATTGGTCATTGCCAAAAGTTATTAAATAATTATAAGAGACAGAATGGCCCCCCTGAGGTTTAAGTAATGTCCCTGTTTTAGAAAAAAGGCATGAACAGATGACTTCCTCATTATACAGTGCATCTGAACTGCACTGTAACTAAAATGTTATCCTACCACCCACTATTCACAAATAAAACTGGAGAAAACGGTCATGGCTTTAATATCTGAAACTTTCAAATACGTAAATAGACAGGAAACATAATCAGCCATGCTTGTATTTGAACTAGAATGATATTTCAAAAAGCCTCAGAGATGGAGGTGTCTGTATCCTCCTTGGTTGTGGTAATCTGATAATGTGACAGGGCATAAAAGGTCATTTCACTCCCTCTATCATCCTTTTTGGTTATCTGACAGATCTAGCATCATCCTAACTTTAAATACATAAATATAACAACGTTTTTAGCAGTCGTGGTAACCTGTCTTTGAGTGCACCTGATCTCAAGCCCCAGTAGACAGGTATATGGGAAAGCAACACAGGACCAGGCATTTCTGTTTACCAAACTTGTTTAGTGCTCATTAACTTAACAAATGAAGGTCAAGAAAAGAGAGATAAAACAGGTCTGGAGGGTTTTGCCAAATGCTTTTATAATTACAAAGCTTGTTAAAAGAATACAAAGACCTTAGAGTGGAGAAACGTGTTTAGTAAATTTTAAAAGAAACTCAAAGAAATTGAAAACAATGACTTAAGTTTCTAAGAAAGGTAATTGATTGTGCACATCATTAAAATATGGTGGCCCTGAAGTGCCAATCACAACAACAAATTAAAAAACACAACTGCAAAAGAGAAAGCACAAAAAAAAGAAAAAGCACAACAGCAGATTAAAAAGCACAACAATTAATTAAAAAAAAAAAAACAGCGACAAAAGTGAATACACAACGGGAAACGCAAAGCCACAAGTGGCTTAATGTCGTGATTTTGTGGAATGATTACAAAAAGAGGGAAGGCAAAAGGTGTAAAAAAGAAAAGCAAACACTGAATACCAATAAAAGTAGTATGAGTGCAATGGTTGACATCATTAACGAATGTATTTATAAAAAGTAAACCACCCTGCGATGCGTAAGTTATAAAATTGCCTTTTTTATTTCTTCAGGTTGTTCATCACCTCTGTATCCTTCAGCCACGTTGGTGACAGCGTTGGACCTTTGTGTGCAGAAGTTGAGATTCTTGCTTCCATGAAAAGCAGGAGGCAACTTTCTATGTCAGGGGTCATAGACACGAGAAAAATAGCGAATGTGCACATCCATAAGGAAGGAGTCACAGGATGTGCACGTCAGCATCACAAAATCCTCGGTGGCCCTCTACCTGCAGATTTCTTACTGACAAGGGATGTCGATAAAACTTTGATGGACAAAACTGTACATCTCTGCTGTGCCTTGACAAACCTTGGTGACACTGTTGTGCCCTTTGACTGAACTCTAAAAGTCTCTATATGGACGATGAATTAATGATTTCACTTCTAAGTTGTCTATTCCTTTTCAAGTAGTTGTCATATCATCATATTCCTACAGGTGACTAGAAAGATGTGCAATGAACAGTGACACAATAAATTTTGCTTTCTTGCTGTTTTGTGGAAAAAGTAGGTACCCTCAGGCAACATAACTCATCGCTGATTGGACGAAAGAAATGTCTAAAATTTGAATCAGATAGACGCCACTTTAACTTTGTGGTGTGTTGGAGGATAAACAAACAAGCTAGGTAAAGTTAGGTGTGTCACAAAGTCGTCATGACGGGCTATTTTAAACTTTTGATTAAGGATGATCAGGCTCAGTGTCAAAATAAATGCAACTTAATCGAGATGTTTTTGGGTTCATTTTCATCTTGTAATTGCTTTTAAATTAATTCAGTTAGTTTTAAATGTTATATTTACAGGGTTAATTTAACACTGCCATTAAAAAAAAAATATCTGTATATTGTGTAGTTAGTTGTAGCTGGAAAAAAAAACATTTTATGGAAGGACTGAAAAGCTTTGTCATTACAAATAACTACCAGCAGGGGAGAATGTGGTGGTGCAAAATTATTCAAGCCCTCTTTGTGTCTTGACCAATCATTGCAACAGTTTAAGACTTGGTTATGTAAAATAAAGCATCTTTGCAAATCAAACTTATTCTCTCATCTATTCACTCATCTGTGAAAACAACTATCTATAGTATACAGGTGAGAGGCATGTGTTGACAATATTAATTATACAGCATAACACATATACAGACACATTTAACATAACACTAATAAATGTCTGGACTTTACATTCAAAAGTGCTGGATATTAAATAAAATCAAAGCATTTTTTTTACGATAAAGTTCACCTTTCTATTTTTTTTATATATATATATATCTTTTACAATTAAATATCAATGAATTTTTTTTTATTGACGATTTTAATTGCATTACTAACAGCATAAAACATGCTTTTAAAATTTAGAACATAAACATTGTACCTTTTAAAAAGGTAGATACTCTAATTTGCAGTAACATATATTTAATCATGCTGAACCTTTATATGCAACTCTTTAACTTAGAGAAACAGTGTTAATTTATTATGGAGTCAGGGTCACACCTACTTTCTGAATCCAGAGTTAGAAGCAAACACGGTGAGGCAGCGTTCAGCTTTTATGGTCTCTTTTATGGTATAACTCCCAGAATGCATCGAGGCAGCTGAAATTCTCACTTGCTTTAAGTCGAGGTTGAAAACCTTGTTATTCACGCTTGCATTTAAATAATCTACCACGATGCACTACAACCTTTATCTCTTGCATCTCATTTGTTTTACTCTTTTTAACTTATGTCTGTCTGTAATTACTGTTTTTGCTTTTAAAACTACTTTCTTTTTCATGTATTTTTAAATGTTTTTATGTAACAGGACTTTGAATTGTCTTGTACAACATGAAATGTGCTATACAAATAAACCTGCCTTGACTTGCCTATCTTTAATTTATTTAACAGTTTTGCAATAATATGAAATACTTATGATTTTTTTATAATGCAGAGACTCTGATTTGGGGTGAGGGGAGACTGAGATCAAGAGGAGGGTGCCCCAACTCAAGGAAGACCTCTTTGTCATTTCCTGCCAAATGTGTCTGAAAATGAAATTGCTTATGAAATTATTAAGTGTAATGTCAGCTTTTTCAAAACAAAACAAATAAAAGCTAATGAGCCAATTTCAGTACTTTTCAGGTAATGGACCACCATATGAGATACAAACTGCTTATGACTGGAGGACATCAGGAGGAAGACATTTGGTATTTTGTTGGTGATGGGGAAGTGCTCTGTTTTACACCTTGACCCAAAATCTCTAATGGTGTTCTACTGAGTTAAAATCTGGGGAATATCAAAGTCATTATTGGCTTAAAACATGCATTGAGTGTCCTTGGGTAAGACACTTAAAACCCACACTGACTTTGATGCTTTTTCATCTGAGTGTGCGGAAGAGATGAAGGGGGAAACAAAACACAGCAGAAGTGCTGCATGAATAAAAAACACTGCAGAGTGTAGATTGTTATATAAATGAATGCCTGAATGGGTAAATGTGGCCTATGGTGTAAAATGTTTTCTGTGGTCAGTAAGACTGAAATAAGTAGTACTACGACATTGAAATGCAGTTTACATCAATTCCATTTTCGTTAAGTTATTCCTTGACTACTGGTCCCCATTGATAGGATAGATGTTGTTTTGGACATCTCAACAGAATTAATTTAATTAAATAAGGCAGGGATAAAATACACACGGGATTCCAAGTACAGTTTTTTTTTTTTTTTTTTGTGGTGCCTTTGTGTCCCCTTTTATTTATTACTGAAACAGTTTACTTAATGCTAATCAAGAAATAAAAATGGACTTGAGAAGCTCCTTATTTGCCAAAAAGCAAATACTTGATATACAATATGGCACCAAACCAGATAATTTTTCAGATGAATAATTTAAATACTTATTTCCTGTTGTTTTTCTAATGAAAATGGGCTGATAACTAAATCAAAAAGTAATGCTTGAGGACAGAAACTATGACAAAAAGTCTATTGACACTTTTATCAACAAATAAAAATTATACTGTCAGAATAAATTTAGCTGTATGGAGAGTAGGACACGCTGGAAAGAAATTGTCAAGACTGGGAGATTGTAGGACCCAAGTATAGGAGACTGATGTGGCAGGAGTTCCAAACCAAATGTATTTATTTAACTAAAATTCAACTTTTCTTTGCAGGTATATTTAGCAACCATCTGTTGGAGTTAATTAACCAAACGTCATGGGAAGCCAATCAAATCAGCCTGTCCTGAGTCTCTGGGTAGGATGAGCACAGCGACATAATCTCAATGGTAAACAGTGTAGATGGTCCACAAGCAATTGGCTTTGGAACTGACAGTTCTGAATTATTGTTTTTTTTTTTCAATAAATGAACAGAAGACGGTACTCAAATAATTCCTTTACAAGGTAGATATATGATACTGTAAAGGTTATTCTTTTGTACAACACACTCTGCTGTTTTCATTTACTCTGAAAGCATCACCTTGTTCACTGTTCTGATTGGTCAAGCGATAACCAACTGCATGCAAAGGGAGTTTGTTAAGCAACCGTTGGTGCCACCCCTTGGATGGGGAGACCCTATTGACCATCTTGAGATCTTACATCTTTCTAGATGTGGGTCGGATCCATCAGGCTTGGATCAACTAGCTCCCATGTATGTTAATGAAACTGTGATGTGACATGACATCATTACCTGGGAGAAAGAGAATTGCAGGGATGTGGACATATTTTTAATGTTGAACACTGATGAAACTACAATCTGCTTTGTAAAATGTTTGATGCAATTGGTAAAAACACAATAAAGAAGCAAAATGAAGATCAGACATTACTTCATAACTATGTGCATATAACATGGATCAACATATAAAGTGGATCAAAATATTTCATTCAAGTTTTCAGAATTTAACCTAAATTGTCCTATTCCAGTTTTTAAATATAGAGATAAGTATCTATTTGAGATTCATGAACAAACAAAAAAACTAATTACACATGCTGTCACATACTGACTCCTTTTCCTTCACTGCTGCAGCTTTTCTGCAAACAGGTGTGCAATAAAAGCTCAAATTCTAACAAAGAAAAGTGGGAGGATCTCTTCTGTCTAGTTTTTGTGGTGAATAATGGTATTGGAGCTCAGTCAACATAACACGTATTTGAAACTGGAGACTCTGGATTTCTCATCTCTCGGATTGTTGACTCAGAATTAGAGTATTTTACGTTTCTTTCTAAAATAGTGCCCTGTTCTCCTTTGTTTTGATTGTACGCACCTTTGTCTCACCAGCTCCTGTGTCTATGTATTACCCCACCTTTCCTTCCCTATTCAGTGTCCTGTCGTCATTTTGTTTGTTCTGCTTCCCTGTCGTGTTTCTCTGTTGACTTTCCTGCGTTCTTTTTTTTTTGCCCTTTCTCCACGGTATAAATTTGTCAGTTTGTCATTTTTACTAACATAAGTGATTGGTTGGTAAGAGGTGCTTTATATGTTTTCATGTCAAACTAAACCTGCTCAGGAGAAGGTCAGCTTTTCAGTTGAAGTTTATTTTCCTCCTACTGAAGCAGTCTGGTGGCAATGAACCTGTAGTTACACTGCGGTACCACTTACCCTGCTCTGTAGCAAAGCACGCCTGTCGAGGGCTACACGTCTTGCCATTACGATGACAGCTGGGATAACAAAGCATTCTGCATTTATGGTGAACACGTTTACACTTGGGGCCAGTAGACCTGCTGGTACTGAGTTTATTCTTAAATGCCAGCTGAAAAGTTTGAAAAGTAGCCGTTTAGATTAACAGGACATCATTTTTTTCATCGTTCTAGTGTAAAGTCAAAAACAATAACAACAACAAAATTGCATCAAATCAGCAGAAAACCTTTCTCCAGATTATCATATCCAACAGGCTGAACTCTCTGGTAGGTAAACTCCGTTATAAATAAGATTTACTCTTCAACCATTAAGTACTTCTTCCATCATGGACTTTAATAGCCTTCTGCTCGGGACAGGTGCTGTGCAAATTGCTGCTCCTCAGTGATTAATGAGGTAAGCTTCGGTCATGTCGAGGTGGAGAATTAATCTAATTTCGCAAGACTGAGATGTAAAAAAAACCAACTTTCTTTTTTCATAAATGTGCGTTGAGTAACGTCTGATGTATTACCTACAATAATTAATTAACTTAACAAACAACTCCCTGATACAGTCTACATCCTAAAAAGCTCAGAATCTTGTCAATAAAATTTAAAAATAAAAGAATTAAAGAAATATCAGAAAGCAAATTAGAATATTATAAAATTTTTCTAAATCATTAAGTCTATTGTTCCTTCACTTTTTTTTTTTTTTATCCATTCACTTTACATTTTCCTTTTAATTTTGAGAATTTTAAAGCCAAAAAGCTGATTTTTAATTATATAATATTAATGCACCACAGCACTAAAGCCGATGAGATTTTAACTTGTAGACACTTATGACTATTTTGCTGTCTTCATGCGCTTCCATTTGCAGTTCAAGTAGGCCAAAAGTTTCAAAATCATAAGAAAATCTGTAGTGTTTGATCTGCAGTATCACTGGCTTTTCCACCAGTGACGCTGATTGACAGGGTACAGACCAGCAAATATTAAATTACCATCTAATAGTGAACCAGGACCACCACGTTTACATTTTGCCACGTACACTAGTGGGCTCTGGCGGGCCAGCTGTTTGCATATTCAAAAGAGCAAACTTAGCTGTGGTAATCCCAGATTTTTCCAGTAAAGGTTTGCAAACCCACAGTGAAAATGGAGTAAAAAATGCAGCTCCTGAACCTTCCACCATCATGTCTCTGCGCTAAACAATCTAAACATCCACTTTCTTTGGTTTTCAAACGCTTCTTTGAGTAGACACTCAGCCCTCTGATCTGTGGTGTGTGTCTGGCTCTTCACAAAAATCAATCCACAGTGGGTTAAGTATGTGCACATTCATTCCCTGTAAGAGCCCCAGTTTGAGAATGTTAACTTGACCCTCCAATCCACCAAAGTAAGTCTGATAATCTGAACTAAAGTGGCCCCTTCAGTATCTGCAGAACCACCTTTTAGTTTTGCTCTTCACAAAATTAAATTATTTTTCATCTCATTATTTCTCTGCAATTTAGGAAGACTGCTCATGTTCTGAAAATTCATACATCCGAGGAGGATATATTTAAGTATTGATGGCAGTCCCATTATCCAGTTAACTGCCATGTGCATGTATATGATTTTCTTAAGACATTGCAGTGTTTGGAATAGGCTTCTGACTGCTTTATATACGTTATATACGTTTCATGATTTGAGAACCACCCTAAAAATCCAGAAAAGAAAATCAGTGGAGTCAAATTTTCTCTGACTTAGGTAATAGTCTTATTCCTGAATGTTGCACAAATGGACCAGCATTTTGACTGTTTAATGGGTGTGTTAAATAAAGACACAAGAAACTGTAATTGCTTGTGTGTTATCAGCTTTGAAAAATTGTCTTTGTCTATAATTATGGCATATATGAAGATCAAATCACATCCCATATTCCAAGGGCTCAAATTCAGAATATTAAATCACATCACATAAGGGATGCTCGGCCTTTGCATGGTTCTCCTTGTGTTGTTCTTTTCTTCTTGAGGTGCACTGGTTTGAACTGGAAGCACTAAATTCCTCCCTCTGCACTGCCAGTGTACTCCATCTCCCACTACGTTTACGGTAGGTCGAGGTTTAACACTGTCACGCTCATATGCACGCATGATGCAAATATATTGTGATTTAAGGTAAGTAAACATTTTTGTCATGCTTTGCAAGTCTTTTCTCACTTCCAACATACTATAATTTCAACATCAATATTTGTTTCTCAATGTAACATAGTTAGACACAGACGTTTCACGCTGGAGTCAAACTCAGGTGTCTGAAATTAAAATCCTGCAACTTAATCCATCGCTACCTTTTTCCTCCATAATGTGGACTTTGCTGCGCTTTAACAGAGCTCTCTGTACCACGGCTTTTATAGTGTTTCAGCCACTACATCAGCATTTCTAACACCCAGGTATACCTTCTGCATGTCTAAGAGATGCTTTGGGCTTTGACGAAAAAGCTGAATTTGATGTGCTGAGAATGAGAACTGGATAGGCTTCGGCTTTCACCAACATCATTGTGTCACTTTCTTTTTGACTGTTTATTCACAGCAAACAGCAACACAGTTTCCAATTTCTTTCTTTAATGAGCGGTAAAAGGCTGTGTAGTTTTGAAATTTCTATGTTCTTCAGAGTGCATCTCAGCTGTATTCTTTCACTATATTATACAATTCAAGATGTTATCTCTTATCTAGTTGCTGCCATCGCCTGCTGGCCTCAGTGCCTCGATTTCTGCAGTAACATGCTCTGACCATTACCCTGTGTTATGTCTGTGTCTGTTTCCAACATGAGGGTTTTGTAAATGCAGCCGTTTTTCTTTAGCAGGGATTTTGTCTTACAGTCACAAACTGTCTGCATAGTCTGTTTTGGCCACAACACTGTTTTCCCTTGAACAGCAGTGGTCAGCTGTGCTTATTTCCTCAAAATGCTTACATTGGGAAATTTTTATGAGGACTATTTTTTTCAAGGAAAGTTCATTGTTTCTCTAAAAGTTCTCATGTATGCCATACAGCTATAATTAAGGTATAGTCTACTTTAATTATACTTATAATAAAGGTATATTAGAATTTAATAGAGTATGCAGTAACATTTTAAAGATAATCAAATGGAGCCTCGTTAGTGGAGTGATAAAATATTATCTAGAAAAGGATTAACATCATTAGGATGTCTTAAGAATCTTTGTGTTTCTTGGGAAACTATTAATTATAAGCCCTTAAAAATGGGAAAAAAATTTTGTTTTGTTTTTAAAGCAAGTGATCTTCTAAAATAAACCTTCCACACTTGTAAGTCATCTCCATAATCGTCAGCATATCTCCAGTGAGGCATCTGGGACTTGTGAACCTTCTAATATAGGGAATTTAATTTTCTGTTTATTGTTTGTCTCTCAGATGAGAAAAGGCTGCAAGATGTCTATTTTAAAAAAATCCCAATAACAGCACCATAAAATATACTTTAATTTTAAATATTAAATAAAAAGCCTACATGGAAGAATTTAAACTTGTCATTATGTTCTGCATGCCATAGAAAAAATGGCATCTATTAGGTAACCATTGTTTTCTTTGACAATAAATTTCCTTTCACGCAGATGTTATTAAGCACATGCTGCTTGGTCTGAATGATCTGTGCTGGGTAACAGTCACATTAAGGAAAATACAACTCAGTGGTGCAACAACCCCTCCCCCCCAAAAAACAACCTGTGTATCATTTTCCAACTGTGCATCATGTAATCACTTTCAAAAAGCATTTAGGAGCACCGGGAGTTACAGAACACACAAACTCATCATACCGATCATTATCATTAGTGTGTCCTAGGGTGATCAAGACGCAACAAGTAGGCATGAGTTCTGAACAGGTTTCTACCAAGCATCGCCATATACTGCCTTATCAGCTATTTATAATCTAAACAACGCTCACCTCACTCACTTGGATAGCTTATTAGAGGAACTCCAAAGAGAGAGTGCTCAAGGGTAGGAAGAAGTGTTGCCACTGATGTCAGACAAAGATGTCATTACTGTATGTGCATGCAATGTCTTCCATACAGCTGGTAATTATGTGTTGTTCTCTGTGTTGTTGTGTGTCAGGTTAGGGTTTTTTCCCCCCCCTCTTGAGCTGGTAATCACAGGATAATTAGTGACTGGATACATCAGCTCTGCTTTTCTGCTCCTGCCGTGGGCCTGACGAAGTGTTTTTGGAGTGAAAAATGATTTTAAGACATGGGCGGCCTCATTCCAAGAAAGAGAGCAAACAACCCTGGGTTGTTGTTCTAATATGTGAATCAGTGCAGAGGTAATTTCCGCAGCTCTGGTGTCAGCTTTTCTGTTCGGCTTTAATTTCAGAACAACAGAACATTTTCAAACTGCAAATCAAATGGTACGCACCCCAGCTAATTTGATTAGATAGCGAAATCTGTTAGTATTTAAAAATTTAAATAAATGTGGTTCAGACAGAATGCATTTTTTTATTGACGAGCGAGAGGTGTGATTTTCACCTCATTGAGATTTCAGAGATTGCTGAAAGAAATTTCTGAAGCTATATCCAAACACATAAAACACCTTTCTAAACCAAGGAGTGATCGCTCCTCATTCTGGGAAATCTGACTCTTCTAATTGCTTACCATGCACAAGGGGAAGCTTTCATCCATGAATATTTGTGCTGTCCCTGCAGTACAAGAGTTCAGACGTCAACGTCAAAGGATCTTTTAATACAGAGATGATCTATGACGGTGACTCAAGTTTGACTCTGCGAATAATGATGGAACTGTTAAGGAAGCTGCTTTTATATTTCAAGCATATCCAAATTTGTACTAGAGCTGACTGCACTTGAACCTGAGTTCACCTATTATATTTGGAGATATATAGACCGAGCTCTTTATCAATCAGCCCAAGTGAGAAGCATGTGATGAGTGCTGAGTTGGGAGTGATGATGTTTAGTCAGTGATAAACTGAGTGTGCCGTGCTCGCACCACTATAAAAGTGGATTCCATTTGTAGGAGGGGGGAAAAAAAAGAGAGAGGAGAATACAAATAAGCGAAGGCAGAAATGTCAACAAAGGAGCTCCATTTATCAGATCATGCGTAATTTAAACTGCAATGACATTTCCTCAGCAGACTTTAAGATCCACAGAAGCAACAGTCATCTGATTCAGCTGTTTGTTCTACAAAGGCGGGGCCCAAGATGCCTGGGGACATCAAAGAAGCATTTGGATTAAAGGCTGGTGATCAAAACTACTGAGGTCTGCATACAAACCTCTGCGGGTAGTCATGAAATTGCACAGACTCGTCGCTGAGGAGAAGAGTCTAAAAAAGCTCCACAGACACACACACTGAAAATAGAGGGATGACTGCGGGTGATTGCATTTGTTAAAATTATAAATATGCTAAAAACATTTAGGAGCTGCTTTTAGCTGTGCTACTTTCTACTAATAAAAGTAATGGAATAACATTAATAAATCAGATTTTCAAAACTCTGCTTAAACACTTTCTGTGAAAGTATGCATTTGGCTGCCACTGCCCAGAAATGATGGCAACCCTGATGCAATGTGATGGATATGGGGAAGGTGCTGAGAAGGCAAGATTAAAGATGAAACCCTCTAAAGCCTCCATGAGTCCTGGCACCTGAAGTTCTCTAGTGTGCAAAATCCGGCGAGTCTAGCAATTTTATCTGCAGCTCTCCCTGTGTAATTCATTACTCAGTCCACACTGATCTATCTATGGTATTGTGCAACATCCAGCCTCGGGGAAGGGATCTGCCGTGATGTGATCTAAAAACTATAATCAAAATGTCAATCCGGTTACTTCCAACTTGCCTGCAGTATAATGAGTAATGTGCAGACCCATGACTTATAATAGATCAATGATAAACAATACTACTGCACAAAGTTTTGTTTTTTTTTGAGCACATACTGCAGCTCATGCTTAAGTTTACCGTCAGCAACTCTCAACAGGATATGCATCGTTATTTTTCTCCCACCATGTCCCATGAGAATTTCTTAACAAACTTAAAATCACATTTAAATGATCTGGTTATTCCTTGGTTACTTTAGATTTGCTCCCAATTAGTCCTCAGAGGCACCAGCCATTGTACTGAACCCTCCGCAAACTTGGATAGCTGGTGGAGAGAAGTGCAGTGAAGAGAAGTTTCAGAGAGGGAGAAGTGTACCAGAGAGAGGCATTGTTTTTAATTTCTTCTTCTCCAGAAATTGCCATGAATACATTGAGATGTCGCGTTTGTTGCTTAGCAACGACGGAGCTGATGAGGTCATATGCAACATACATGTAACAGGTGGCCTCTTGGTAGACAGCATGGATGGATAATTACAGCCTTAGTTTAACATTTAGGTGCAGCCACTACACGATCTGCACTGCAACCCTTCCTTTTTTACATATGCTGCTCTCACTACAGGCTCTTTCTACCTGAAATCCATGTAGAGAGGTTCCTGAGTGCAGAAAAGGGTTCCTGCAGCCATGTCTTGGTGAAACATCTGTCAGAGCATTCCTTATCTTCCTGCTGTGTGCTCCTAAATGCACACATGACAATCGACAGAAGAAGTTAAAACCTCCTCATCTGTGTTTTATATTGTTCTCATGTGGTACATCCTCAACATCTCCTCTTTAACCCATCTAGATATGGACATTAATTAGTCTTAGGAAAGCTCAATCTGCTGCCCCCACACGTAAACAACTTTCACATTCTCATGGCTACTCATCATAACAAACGTTAACAAGTGCCCAAATTACCAGCTAAAAAGCTCTTCAGCAGTGCCGCATCCAAACCAGTGCAGAAAAATCTTTCAAAATGTTTTAACAGTCTAAAACTTCAGAAAAAAAAAACAAAAAACAAAAACAATGCAGCATCTGCATGCATTTAAACCAAACATGGGCAGATCCAATGCACAGCATTTCACAGTGCAGCAGATGGTTTTTGCTTGAGGCGGTCTTGCTTACTGTAAGACACTGAAGCGTGACTGAACTCATTACTGATAGATGCATCTGTCACTGGTCAGATTGTGCTTTCATCTGAACAGACCACTCTCAGAGAAAACGCAACACTTTTAGAACATGGCTGGAAGAAGTTTACTGATCTTTGGGCCACTCTTGCAAACTTAATCTTGTGGCATTTTCAGAATATGACACAACCGGGTCAAAGCCCAGTCAAGCAAAATTATGGCTACATTTCCAGAAATTTAAAATGACATTTATGCTTTTGTTAGTTTTGGTATGTGGTCTGCCCTGCATTTACGCAGGTTTCTTTTTATACAGTCATTTACCAGCTGAGTTTAAAAAAACAAAAAAAACAAACCCTCCTCTCATTGAGTTACAAATTATTTAGGTGAGTGAATTTTCTGAAATTTGGTGAGTATTTGAAAATGCGGCTGTGGATTGACAACTCCAGCCCCTTTTCCTGTCTCTACTCTGTCTCCCAACATTTCACACTGCTTTTATTCATCGTACAAATGCTCTGCAATTCATGAGGGCTTCCCCTCGAGTCCTTAGACATATTTAGAGCATCAGATGTTTTACCATCTAAAAATGTTGACATGAAAATTCTCAAAAATTTCCACAATGTCATTCATCCCACTTACCGTGACAAGCAGCTAAGAAGGCCAGTTTATACTAGGAATTAAAAACAAAAAGTCAAAATGTATTGCCTTTCTGATCTTCATTAATCATGTCTTGACCCTGGTTGACTTAACTATCTAATCATTAAAGTGGAATTCAACTCTATAAGCTGTTCCTTCAGAAGTTTCTTATTTTTCTAATTAAACGTTCTGTAATTTATTGATTTTATTGCATTTAAAGTGTTAATAATAATAATGTCCATTTTTGTTTGCACAAGTATGAAAGATTTCTCTAGTGATCCACCACTGAAGCAGAAGAAGCAGGAAATGTTCTTAATTGGGCTCTCAGCTGTTAATAGGACTAACAGACTAAACTGCTGGGCTTTAGACTCGTTTCTGTTACCCTACGGGGATGATGATTTTCTCATGGGGACTGGACTCACAAAGTGCTTAATAGCACTGCATTATGCACTCAAATCAAAAAAGGTTTTTATTTATGTAAACGTTCAAACCAGGAAAAAAAAAGCAATGATTCCCACATTTACTTTGACTTTTAGTTCCTTACCAACATTATAAACCCAAGTTATTTCATATGTTTAACCCAATTTTACTTACTTATTTAATTCAATTCAAATATCAATTTTACTTATATAGTGCCTATTACAACAACGTAGTCTCTAGGCACTTTCCAGAGATGCAAAACATGACCACCGAGCAATTATTACATAAACAACGGCAAGTAAAAACTCCACTAGTGGGAGAAAAACCTTAAACCAAACAGTGGCAAGAAAAACTCCCCTTTAAGGGGGAAGAAATGGTTAGTTGGTGGACTACAGAGATGACTATATAAACAGGTGTAGACAGCAGACAGTGAGGTGGTCAGAGGGTGGGACTGCAGGTCAGGATGTCAGCAGGTATCCACCAGAGACATCTATACAGACAGGTGGAGGTAAACACTGGGATGGTCAGAGGGTGGGACTGCAGGTCAGAGGGTGGGACTGCAGGGCAGCATGCAGCTCTGGAAGCTCTGGCCTGCATGTATTTTTCCTGTGTCTGATGGACTGACCTCCTGATCCTGGAATAAACCCTATGTTCATATTCAGACAACTCTGTACTTCAGTCTCATCAGAAATAACCTCCAACATGATTTTTGTGTTGCTTAGGGACATAAAGATGTTTAACTTTTTTCCAGCTGCAGGCCTTAAATGCAAAAATTGATCTATATTGACTAATGAAATTAAAATATTAAGAAGACTTCAAATATCTTTGGTTCTCTATGCAAAGAAATAAAATGTCTAATATAATTATCAAAACTGTTTCTGAATTTGATTTCAAGCGGTTATCGCTTTCACCTGAAAGCAAAATAATGCAACTAATCACAGCCTTTGTAGCCATAAGAATGAAGCAAATAAAGATTCGTAAGAACTTTGAAAACTTTGAAGACTTTGTTGTTGTTGACTCGTTTGTTATAGTGAAAAAGAATAACTACATGAGTTGCCTATTAGTTTTGCCCACAGCCTGTCTATGTTATCAAATGAACTTTGTATAAGTGGTTCTCAGACGCATGATAGTGATTGCTGCTTTTATAACATTGATAGAGATATTTTTCAAAATCAGAAACGTGTTTTACTTTAGGAACTGTCCACCATCATCACCATCTCATCCTCAATGCAACTGTGATCTTTCTTTAACTTCTTCTGTTGGGTCCAGTGTTGTAGCTTAGTTATAACCTTATTAGGAAGAGCAAATTAGTAATGTTAGGCACTTCACTTTACTGTCAAAGCAGCCCATTTTCCTTGTAACGTCTATTCTTTTAGACAGAAGTGGTTTGAGACATTGCTTTAAGATTTCCTTCAGTATTCAGTTACATTAAATTAAATCCACTTTAAATGTATCCCACTAGTTTACAACAGAGACATCCCAAGGTACCATACACAGAAATGTTCAGACTCATGTTGTTATAATCAGGAATCATTACTTACTTTAATTTAGTTGCATAGTGTTATGTCATGTTACAGGTAAGCATTACCAGGCAGATAACTTGTTTACCATCACCTATCTAAACTCTTGTTTAGATTCATACAATTATTGTTGGAATTGTTATCACAAGATCAGAACAAGTGATTTTTTTCACAGTTTTAAGCACTCCAGTTACTGTGAGCCAGTTGTGGCTGCAGCTGCCATTATTTTCTTGAATTATAGAGTTGAAATGGACTATTGATGTCAGTTTGTCTTGGATTTTTAGATAATTTTCATGATCAAAGTAGGGGTTACCCAAGTTGCAGTGACATCACTGACATTTCCAACTAGTCAAATCATACAACTGAGCAGGCAGGTGTGCAGTCATGCCCAAGAGGGTCTTGTAAATTCACGTATGTAGAAGTACTGAAGAGAGCAGCATAGCCAGTACATTTATTGGTGAGAGTTCAGGCATTCAGTACCTTCTTTGCCTCAGCCTGGCATGCAAAACAGTTTTCTGATTAATAATACAGTTCACGAAAAACATTACCCTTTATATAGAGCTCCGTGGTCATTTATAATTCATAGTGTAATGGTAATAAGGCTTTGTGCACTCAGCTCCAAGAGGAAGAAGCTGTATTCTTGTACCAAAGTCAAGAGTGTGACGAGATGGAGTGAGAAATGACTGCTTATATCACATTGATCCAGCTGACTAAGCATAATCCCATTTAAATAAAATGCTGGTTAACATATCAGTTACTGTTATAGCTGTATTTAAGATATCAAACATTGGCTTGTAAATATTTTACAGCTTAATCTGGACAAAACAGAGTTATATTCGAATGCATGAATCCATGAATGCTGACCAAACCCAGATAGTGAGCATAATACACACGGGGATATGCAGGATTTTTTTATCCCACCCCTGACCTAGTTGCAAGCAGTATTCATTCACTTTCTATGCATTCATCCATTTGGATTGCCATCAGTATTTGTTAGCTTCATTTTGATTAATTTACCCATGAACCAACTTTCTTCTTTACCAAACATTGATTTTAATCCACTTGCGTGTCACGTTGCTGTATTTGGGGGGTGAAATTTTTTACCCAGAACACATTTACCCTATGGTTCATGCAGTGGAAATAGAGGGGGACAAGGAAATTACCTCTTCAAAAAAAAAAAAGAATTGACCTGAAAAAGGTTCTTCCAGTTGAAATAAAGGTATCAGTTATTGAATAATTCCAATGAAACTGACACAAAGATTTGCTTTAACGCAAATGTTATTTTGGTATCTGTCTTTCTAAAACCTATAGCAGCTTTTTTCTTTTTTTATGATCAATTGTTTTTAATTTACTTATTTGCAATGAGAACCTTTCTGTGTGGAGTTTGCATGTTCTTCCTGTGCTTGCATGGGTTTTCTCCAGCTACTTCTGCTTCCTCCCACCATCCAAAGACATGCACGCTAGGCAAATTGGTGACTTTAGATTGACCATAGGAGGACTGTGTATGGTTGTTTGTCTCTATGTGGCCCTGTGATGGACTGGTGACCTATCACCCCTGCCTTTCACTCGAAGGTGGCTGGGATAGGCTCCAGCAGACCCCCATGACCCTAATGAGGATAAGCAGGTATAGATAATGGATAGATGGCAATGACAAGTAAAGAATCAACAAAACACGTATAAAGCTGTACAGTACTGGACAAAATTGTTAGACACCCCCAGCCCTGTCCATCGGTTGGCCAAATCAGCCTCTAATATCATCATGATACTTTCTGTTTGTATCTTAATAGAGACAAAAATGTATTAAAAATATGGATGGTCATTTAACCTTTGATACAACAAAACTAGGGGCACCAAGGCTGACACAGTGATGCGATTGATATTGCGATATGCCTCAAATGTTGTGCTCTCTCGCTTTTGCTAGTTATTTTGAATGGTTTCACAATTCAACAATGGTGCTTGCTGTCAACCACCGTGAAAGGTGTTTTCATAACAGATCTCGTGGGCAGTGATCCTGTGAGTGAATTGACTACTCTAATAAGAACTAAGACGTATTCCACACTGATCTGTGGTCTAAGAAGCTATCTACATTACTACACCACCTACTAATAGAAGTGACTTGTTAGAGTACTTTAGTGTTATCAAAAATTACCCCGTTTTTGCTTTTCTATGTGCACTTCAGTCAGACTCTTCATTGCATAAGCAGTTACTATTGTAATCTGAAACTCTGAAAACCATTTGTAGGAATGACAGAAGCAACATTAGATTTCTAAACAATTTAAAAGCAGTACTGTGAACCAAAGTTGTCAATGGCTTGAGATGGAGAACTTCCTCCAGGTCTGGAAGAACCTTTAAATGGAAAGAGAACACTGAGAAATGAACAGACAGGTTCAGGTTGCAGATTTAGATGTTTACTTCATTTTGGTGTTGACATCTCAAAACCTTCATAACTCAACTGTAAAATATAGAAATGGGACATTTATTTAATGTTCATTTTTATTTTATCCAGGGCTCCATGTATCAATATAATTATTTAACATTAAACATGGATTCCATTTGGTATTGGTTCATCTTTACAATCCTATTAAAATAGTAACAAATTGTCTGATAAATATTGTTGTAAACTGATTTTCCCTGTTTAGATTTTATTTGCCATGTTATCGGTCTGTCTCTGCCACTAACCAGCACACTAAAATAAACCAGCTTTTGAAATGATGACACCAGGTGTTTGTCACTGCTTTTGAGTTCAACTATTCTTTTGTTTTTTACATTTTGTAACAGAACCTCAGCTATGGGTTTAGGGGGCTTTCTTTCCCCTTTCTTTCATTTTCTATCTGCTTCGTGACCTTACTTAAAGTCTTTTCCAGTATGTGAAATGAATAACTTTGAATTACCGAAACAAGCAGCGGTTATTGAACAGCTAACCGTACGTTATAATATGGCAGTTGTTAAAAATTACAGAAGAAGTCAGTGAAGTAATCTGATTCCACCTGCAGGTCTCTGGCAGCTGTTCTTGTCTCATCCAGGCAGTTGGCAGCACTTATGTGATTCTGATCAACAGCGCTTGTTTTGCTTGGAGCAGCCAGGACGGAAATGAGAATGTGCACATCCTTAATTCAGAGCAGATGGAATCTTAATGGATGTGCCACGGACTGTTCGAGGTCACATTGAAAGACTCAATTGGAGAATTTGGCTTATTCAATTAGATGACTCCTCTGAGTCTCACAACAGCCAGGTGGGACTATTGTAATTCTGTTCCAATCTACAACTGCAAACCACATCACATGACAAAACTGCGAAATAAGGGATGAAAAGCTGCGTAACACGTATGTGACAACATTAGGTAGAGAAAGGAATGCTATAACGCGACTGTCTTTAATACAGTTGCATTTCACCCGAATGAAAAACACAGAAAAGTACGTCGTAAGCTTTAATGATGGTGTTACATTGGTCCTGATTAATATAAACATTTGAAATCATTTCAGTGAGAGTGATAACAGTTGTGTCTGATGAGTAAACTTTTCATGGCAGTATGTCAGAACTCATAATTGTAAAAAAAAAAACAACAATAATTACAATTATGATTATATCCATTTGCAAACTTACTTATGGCTTTGCACATTGGCTCATTTTAAAGGGTTAAGGTTGTGAATGGGATAAAACAATCTCTGTAGAGTGAGCATTCTTTTTCTTTTTTTTTTTCTTTGTAAATTTACCCACGAAAATGATTATTTTGGGGGCACGAATTACACAGTCAATTCATTGGGGTCAAAAGCCAAAGCAATTTTTACAGCTGAGTACGACGTGTCGCATTCAGAGCTCATGAATATCAAAGCTCAAGTTTTTTGCTGTTACTTTCATGTGACCTGAATCCAAGCTTAACAGTAAAACATTGCTGTTGTGCTTCTACAAACATTTCCTACCCATAAATCTAATTAGAGCAAACATCCACCATTGCTAATTTTATGCACCAGCCCTGGAGCTAGCTCCTGAATAGTAAATGCAAAGAGATATCTGGGCTGCTAATGGGGAAGGTTATAGAGCTTAGGTCAGCAGCTTTAGCTGAAATCAACCATATTCTCTGCTCTAAAACGCTCACTGGAAGCTGCGCTTTAACCTTAAAGGACTGCCACAAAGTGCTTAGAAAGGTTTTCACCGGGGGAACGCCCTCACGGCAGAAGGGAGCCTTTGGGGTGCTTCTAAAGTGGCGGACTCTTTAAATCATGCAGTGTGTCAAGTCATTCACATCAGAGACCTTTTAAGACCGTGATGATGATTTAGCTGACATGCTCATCTATTTTCATCAGCGCCAAACTGAAAAGGTGAAAACACGTTGACATGATTTTAATGTTGCTGCGTGTAAGAGAGGGAAATCAAAGTACAAGATGCCGGCTTACACTTCCTTTGCATGTTAGTGAATAGTTCACACATGGAAAGCTTGCACAGCGTTTACCAAATAGATAAGGAAAAATAAATGATGAGATTATTTATGTTAAATACACTCCAAAACATGCAGTACAGATCTGATTTGATGTAAGCTCTATCTCCCCTGCCTATTTGTTCTCAGAAGGTCTTACTGACTTTGGCGTGGACACCGGAAACAACGTAATATCGCTTCTCCGGAGTACCAGCTCACATAAGAGCTTTACTGCAACTTAGGCATGTGCCAATCATTACTCAAGTGAAGACCTGTACTCAGTCAGCATTATAATGTCAGTCCATTCATTCATTCATTCATTCATTCATTCATTCATTCATTCATTCATTCATTCATTCATTCATTTCCATTTAAAGGCACATCATTTGCCTCAAAGAACAAACTTTACATAAACGTTGTGAATGGCTGTTCAAAGGATGACAACTTCATGCGTTCTTTATGTCAATTTCAAATATTAGTTTCAATTTAATTAGTTTCATCTAGCTCTGGAGACAGGGACTGAACTTTGAGTTAAAAATTACAAAGGTTTTCTTTTTTTGACACTTCAGGCATGTTTTGTCCTGGAAATCCACCAGCAGAACAAAAACATTTTTATAAATCTTACTAATTCATTTCTCTTGCATTTTCTAATGTTGCTTTTACTTTTTGTCCTTTTATGCTATGTCGTGGTCAAGCCTTCTTCATACCAAATCTGAAGTAGAACAGTAGACCTTAGTCATTTCAAAAAGACAAAATAGTAAAAATAAGAGCATTTACAAACATGCAATGAAAAGCCAAGGTATTGGGGGGAAACGGATGTGTGGCCTGAAAAAAATCTGAATCAAAATAGAGTAAAATATTATATTTTGTATGTCATACTTGATTGTAACTTCAATGGTAATTTTACTATCTATGTGTGTGCAGAAATCACTGATACAAAAACATCTAAAAGGTCTCTATAAGTTATTCTTTTGAATTTACACATCTGTATATGAACTGACTTGGCAGACATTGCAGTTCTTTTTTGTTGTTCGGCCATATTATGCTTACGCTATTAAAACTTCTTTCACGTTATCAAACCCAGCTATGAGATGCACTGGCAGAGTGTTGGAGTGGATCCTATAATGAAGCAATCATCTGACTTTGTTCATGGTGTTTTATGCCCTTGAATTAGAGCACTTGTCTGCAACTCAATAAAATGCTAATTTAGTTAGTGTTGCATCCCCGTCTGTTGCTGCCACATGTCCCAAGATCTCAGACCTTGTTACCAGTTTTCTTCAAAGGGATTTCCATGATCATGTGAGTTTTCCTGAAAACCTTAATCTGCTTGTGTTTCCATGTTTTGTGTTGAAACTGCATCATGCACACTGTCAATGACAACAGCACACCAATAAGTTAGAAATTTAGCGTTTTATGGTTAAAAAAACAAAAAAAAACAAAAAAACAAGTGTTTCGAGTAGCGCAAACTAGTCCATATCCAAGCTATGTTTACAGGGATTCTTCTTCTTTTTTTAAATTTAGGAAGCACAAAATTCAATGTCAATTTACACTTTTTTCCCCTTCATTATCTAAATAACTCACAGGCTCATATCGAAGAAGCAGATGCCTCCATTTGTTGCTTCTTCTTCACACTTCCACTGAAAAATCCAATGAAGCTGCGTCATGGACCTGCAGATTAACATTCACATTTGTGCTTATAAACATTTAAATTGGCCTCTGCATTATATAAAATTGTGTTTCCATGAAACTTGGCAAAAGTTTTACTTTTTGCCAGTGAGCCTCATATTTTTTTCTTTTTTTTTTTTTGCATTTGCAGTCATGCTGTGTTAACACAGTTGCCTCATACACTAAAAATGATGAGCCCTGGTTACTTTTTTCATGCGGCGCTTATATCTTCGTGAACACAGCCTCAGAAATAAAAGGCAAGACTTAAAGTGGAGCTCTCTTGAGAGCGATGGAGGATTAATTATGTAATTATCTTCAAGCGTACTGCAATCTCAAAGCATAATTACAACGCTACTTCATTTTCTGCCTTTGTGTCCAGTCATTTATACTAAGTTCGTTGTTTTCGACAAGCTGAAAGTAGAAAGAGAATGATTGGAAGTAGGGAAAATTTGATTTCTGGGGAAAAAAATAAAATGACACCAAAAGAGGTACAGCACCCAATGGAAATAGAATAAGTATGCATTTAAAATGTAGTTTTGAATGTTGAGTTCAAGGCTGACCTCACAATATGAGAAACAATGTCTGAAACAGGAATCTCACATACTATACTTCTGGCACTAAATTTATCCTGTTTACAAGCCAGTTGTCAAATTTAAGTCATTCCCAGATTTATTTTTGCAAGGCAGCAAGGTTCAAGTTGCACAAACACAACATGCTGCTTGTGAGAGCTTAGAGCATCCAGCTACCTCCTCATTAACTCCAGTTCTTTGTCATCCCACACACTTTGGGGCTCGTTTCTCTTGTAGGCCTCTTCTTGACAGTCTTTGCCTCTTTGTCTTCTGTGCTGGTTCTTTGGAGTGACATACTCCCCTCATCTAACGTCTATAATGACTGGGAGCTTTAAGACCGAAATGGGAAGCCTAGTTGAGGAGGTTGCATCACAAATATTAATTATTCCACATTTTAATCATGTTTTGTTAAAAAAAAAAAAGAAAAAAGATGGAACATGCTTTAAATATATATAATTAGTTTACTGACAATTGCAGGCACATCATTAAGTTATGCTCTTACCAAACTCAGAGCTTTCACATTATTAGATATTAAACACACTCTTTGTCTCCTTTCACTTATATAGGAATAGCAAATTATTGATCACCTGACTTTTGATACAAAGTATTTTGCAGGTCAGAGGCTTACACAGAAGTCACCTTGATTAATGGTAAGTAACATCGTCTTCGTCCCTCTGGGAGAACCCAACCGTACAGTCTTGCCAAGTCCAGCATTTATCCACTAAAGTGACCTCTCCTTCAGAGTTGTCATCTATCCTTCACTAATTAGGAGTGTGATGGACATTTTCATTCTGAGTGGTGTTTCACATGTCTCTACTGTGGCAAGGTCAATGTCAGTCACCCACTGACTATGAAAGCATTTATGATACTGAAGTCACACTTAGTACTACATCACAGGAAAAGCACTTCCTTCTTTCATTTGATATCTGATTGACAGATAGAATGTAAAATATTAATGACATTGAAGTAAGATAGTTCTTAAAAACAGAGTTAAAGGAAGAGCAGTCACAGTGTTCTTGACAAGTTAAAGGCCCAATCTTCACCAGCTTTCTGAACTTTCCATTCATTTTGAGCCTCCTACTGTGCTATGCAACGCTCTAAAACACTGCAGGGCTTACTGTTTCATTGTCAGAAAAATACCAACGCTCAAATTTTGATTCCAATGATTGAGTCAAAGCCCTCAATAAAAATAAATCAGACTTACAAAGAGTGAGATGCTCACTATTCAGTTTTCTCTTAAAACTGAACAGTATCTTGAGAAACTGCATGCAACTTTTATATGCTATAGTAGTAACAACAATAACGCATCGTTGCTTGAGCAAATGTGTGGTGATATAATGTTAGTTCCATAAAATTAGATTTCTTATTTTGTTTATAATTTCTGACTTAATATCAGTCTCTTTGCTGATTTGCAAGACACATTTCCAAACAAATATCCATCCACCCGTTCATTTTCCATGGCTGTCGTGCCACCCTGTTTAAGGGTCACAGCAGGACACTGAAGTCAGGTTTGCCAGTCAATCAAAGGGCCATGGAGAGACATGCATAATCACAATCATGCCTACAGTCAATTTAGAATGACCAATCATCCTAATATGCATGCTTTAGGGCTGTGGGAAGGTGAAAAAAAACAGGCATGTGGAGATGATGCCACACAGAAGAGTAATGTTCAAATCAGAAATTTTCCTTCTATGGAATGACAACACTAAGCAGCGTGCCGTTGTTCAGCCAGTCTACCAAATATGACACGCACATTCAATGCAGAATGACACGATAAAATGTTAAACAAGAAATGCCCATTAGCAATTTGTGTTGACATCTGCATTTTCTGATATATTGTCATATTTTCTTCAGAAATGTGAAAAATGAGCTCAAAAATGTACTATAGTGCAAAAGTTGGTACCAATATAAAGAACCATAGCTTATAGAACCATCACCGAGACCAATCAGCTTGTATGCATGGCGCAGCATTGATCCTAGGGAAAACGTATGGACAAAAGAGGCAACACACAACACCGATGCTCCATGGGTCGTGGATATAAGAGCTGACCACAGCTATCTCCCAGAACAAGAACCAGTTACCATCACATTCCATGCAGGAAAGGTTATAAAGAGCTGGATATGAACAGCCTGAGACATGATATACATATACTGGCTGGAGAAAGTAGCCAATAAACTGGCTCTGACAACAAGGAAACATTATTGTTGGTGGAGCTAAGATAACTAGGTACAATAAAGGTAGACCCACAGTAATCATGGACACAGAAAACTCAGAATAACAAATTAACACCACGTTGGTGATAGCAGAACATACACAATACTCCAAGGACGCCAATGCTCCAATCCTAGAATCTGCACCCCAAAGTCGACAGCATCGGATTGGTCACCTACAGTCTATCCAAAGCCCTGGCCAACATCATCAAACCTCTCCCTGGACTCACTGCACTGCACTCCAAGATCTCCAAACAACTGGCACAACTACAAACCATGACAGTTGAAAAGTATGAAATATTCATATCGCATAACGTAATATCACCATTCACCAAAACCCTGGAAGACGTCACCCTCAAGACACAAGAACATCTCCGAGCCGTCAGGACCCTCCTAGACATTACCCAACTCCTGCAGTTCATCCCCAAATCTACATACTTCACATTCAAAGGCACCATTTATCAACACACAGAAGGCTTTGCTATTGGAGATCTGCTGTCCGCCATCATGAACATTTTTTTTTCATGGAAGATTTGGAGAAAAAAGCAATAAACACAGCACCGGCAGAATACAAACCCATTTTCTGGATGAACTATGTGGATGACAAACTGGAAAAATTAAAACACGGACACACGCAAGAACTCACAGACCAGCTGAACAGGATTGACAGCACTGGAAATATCCACGAAGAAGAAATATACCGGACCATAGCCCTCCTGGAAATAAAAATCACACAGAAAGACAACGTCAGTGTCAAGATCACAGTATACAGAAAACCCCCACACACAGATCAATATCTTCTTTGGACATCAGAACACCCCACAGCTCACAACTGTCAGTGGTCAGAACATTATATGAACAGGCCAGCTTCATAACGGAAGAGGAGGACAGACGATAGGATGAGGACCATATACAACACACACTCACAAGCTGTCAGAAGAAAAAAGTAATGCAAAAACCAGAAAACATTCACAGAAACATGGTCACAGCTCCATACATATGAGGGATAATGGAGCGCATACAGAGAGCCATGGGGAAACATCATATCAGTAGAGCAGTCAAACCACACACAAAACTACACAAAGATAGCCGAAAAATGTCAAGGTAAAAACCACATCTATACCTTTGTCTGAGTGAAAGAAACCTTAACTGTAGTGCAAAATGTTGTCGCTCATCTCATGCAGTAAGGGAGGTCACCTGACTTTATGAGCCGATAGTACCTCTCCTACTCTACAGCCTTCAGTAAAATTTGTTGGTCAGATAGACTATTAACCATGAAAACATTTTGTCAGATTATGTGAGTAAAGCGATAACACCTGTGCACGTAAACCAAGTGTGTAGGAGAAAGTGTGGGACCAGAAATCATTAAATGCAATTTGATAAGAGGGAAGAAGTTATTCAGTGCATTTTGGAAACAAAGCCAATAGATCATTCACTGAGCCAATGATGAAAAAGCAAGCAATGTAGGATTTTTATAGGCTGACTGTCAATACTAACAAAATAAGTTTCCATAAAAAAACGTGTGCAAAGAGAAAGATGTTGTCTTTGGAGAATGTTAATTTCACACTCTAATGCATTTCCCCTTGCTAATATTGAAATCCAAGATGAGATTTGTTCTTATTGGTCATGCTATATTAACTAGAACTTCAATGTTTTGGACAAACAATGTTATAAAACATACTCTCATCTTTGAGCAAAAAAAGATCCTGAAATTACAGACGAGCCAAACAACATCACACACTCACTACCAGTCTGTGTCATCAAGATGCAATCTAAACACATCCCGAATCTATAAACAAAAAAAAAAAAAAAAGAAAAAATCTCACACAAACAACAGTCTAGGGGGTATTTCAGAATCAGGAGAAAAGGAAAACTGCAGATTTTGCTTTTCGTTTGAAAAATAATCATATTTTTGTAGCTATTCACTGCTGGTTGGAATGTAGTAATATGGAGTTAAATGGAGAGCTTCTATAAAAATGCAAACTGGAGCATTTTCTTGATTATTTTCTGGCGTTGTTTATTTTGAAGCTTCACTTCACTTCACATCTACATTAATCTCACACTTCAATATCCCAGAAAAATATCATCCCACCTTGTTAACTGATGTTCTTCACCCTGTTTTATAATCAATGTGTTTGATGCCAATTACTGAATAGAAACATGTCCCAAAGGGCATTATTAAGCCACAACCATGACCTTTATATAATTATCTCTTTATAATGGCGGTGACACTCTCAATGAAACGCACTTCCCTGAAATAAATATGGCCACACCTGGGACAGGTGTTTGATGAACTATTTTTATAAATGTGTCTGCTTAGGATACAAGTCATAAGATCCGTTTAATCTTTTAGTTTTGCTGCTCCATTTATTTTGAAACATAGGCTGAAGGGGAACAGAATTAAATGGCACATGACTCACATTTGGACTGAAGCCATTTTATTGATAAGGACAGCTCTTCCGTTAGAATCGCCCAATAAATTAAAGCGCTTTTGAATAATCCTCTACAGAGCGGTTCCCCAGAGGTTTTTTATGATCTTTTAAAAGTCATCGCTCTACCCACAACCTCCAGTTCACTTTATCCTCTGGCTTGCAGTAATCCATCGGTCTGACAAGAAAAGGCATATTTGTCAGAGAAAAATGAAAGCCCGTGAAAAACTGTCAGTTTACTTCAACAAACCTTTTGTGGTTTATGTTTTGAGAGTTTGATTGTTTAGAGAATATAAATAACCTTGAGCTGTTTGTAAGGTGTCTAGAGGTCAATAAACAGTCTAAAAATGGTTTATGAAGTTATTGGTCATGGGCCTACTTGTAATTGTATCTGATTTTCAGGGGAATATTTCAAGATTTATTCTTTAAATTGAGGCTCATGAGGTTGTAATTTGCATTTCAAAACTTCTACAATGAAGGAGCGTTATTAACCAGCTTGTGGACAGTGCATCGGGGCTGCTGTTCCAGCAATTACAAGAACTCCTTTACAAGTTGTACTGAAACGCAAACTGGGCTAAAATGAGTTAAAATAAACAAATCAATTAACTGTGTGTGGGGCTTTGCATGCTTTGCATCCCTGCCCTCGTCTTAGTTTGTCTTTGTTTTTGTATCTTTTACATTATGATGAATTTAACTAGAGCACAAATATGTTTACCACGTGGATTGCTCACACTGTTTTCACCTTGTCTATCTAAATGTGTGACAAAAAATGTGGTATAGGACCCACTGACTACAGACAACTTACCACAAAAGTGGTTCAAAAGTATCTGCCAAGTCCAGCTGCAGAAACCATGCAGCAACCTGCAATCCCCTGACATCAGAGTACTATCAGCACATGTGCCCTCAGTAAGATTTGCCCTTTTTGGTCCTTAACTATGTTTTACCCACTCAGATGAATCACAAAATTTACACCTACAGTGTAGGTGTGACTCACTTTAGTCCACTCTCATACTGCCTCTTATGTGAGAAAAAGAGAATGAAATTTTTATTGAGCCGTGATGAAGCATTTGTGTGCGTTTGAGAATCTATAGAGGAAACATATTTGTATAGAACAATATAAGCTAATTTAGGAATATTTAAAAAAGGAAAATTGCAAAATCAAGTTTACAAGCTTAATACAATATCTGACTAAGTCTTTCAAACATCGACTTCTCATACCTGAGAAAAAATTGCATCCGTATGATATTGCAAGGGTAGACCATCTCATTAACACAATAAGTCTTTTAAATGTTTGTACAATTTACTGACACATTCATAGCCATCCAAATGATAATATTTCCAATGTCAGTGACTTGTGAGATTCACTCAAAGATTGATTTATACTTTGGAGACATGATTCAAAAGCATTCTTGAATTAAAGTGGTTTTAAATGAACCATCTGCCACTCTTTTCCTTGAATTACATCTAAGACTATTGCTTTCTCAAGCACCTTTCATCTAGTTTCAGATAACTCGTTTGAGTATCAAAACACATGATTTTATAGCAATATTAAATGGAAATAAAACAGTTACAGCAAAGGTATGCTGCATGGTAGAGTATTATAAAGCCCTTCAATGGAATATAAAAGGATTGCTAATATGATGACATTCCAGATTGCTGCTGAGTACATCCATCCATCCATCCATCCATCCATCCATCCATCCATCCATCCATCCATCCATCCATCCATCCATCCATCCATCCATCCATCCATCCATCCATCCCTCCATCTTCCTGTACAGGGTCACAGGGGTCTGCTGGAGCCTATCCCAGCTGATTACAGCCATTAGAGATAAAGAGCAATAATTCCTGTTGTATGTTTGTTAGACTTTGTTGGTTGCGTGTTTCTTTGTGAGGCACATTCAGTATTCCAACCTTAGATCTGCTTCCTAACTATTAAGTGTGTGTGGCCAGGGCTGCTTGTTCATAGTAGATGGGCCCAGATTATCTCTAATATCACCAATATATACATTCTAAGTGGGACCCACTTGGCTGAAACACATGAAGGTCCCAAGGTGGGCTCCCCTAGCTGGGTCTTAGCTGGGTCACTAGACCGATTTTCTAAGAGAGAGCACAAATGAGAAATATAGTGGTTTAATAAATTAACTAGGAAACTCTTACCATGAGACCCACCTTGCATGCATTCCCATCTGACAGTTTATCACCAACAAAGGCCCCACAAAACCTATTGGTTGGGTTTTTGTGTCCGTTTCAAGTGCTCGTCCTTGTAGCAACTACTGAGCTGCTGTGGTTAACAGCTTTAACTCTATGTGTGTGTCACAGGAAAAAGAAACAGAAAGAAAGAAAAAACAAAAAACAACAACTGTGCAAACACTAAGGAGTGACAGTAAAAAAAAAAAATAGCAGAAGAAGACGAAACGGTTAAGATTACTTATTTAAGCTGTTGACAAATCAGTTTCTACATAATATTTTTTGTATTATTATGAAAACATTGGGTATTTTTATTTAATTTTGCTTTTTAAATTCTCTCTATTGTAAAAATGTCTTTGTAGCCCTGTCTGAAAATGTCATCTTTAGGCAAGACTAAAGAATGTTGTCTTCATTAAAATACCCTGGAGAATTAATTCCCATGCAAATTTTTAAAAAGTTGCCTAAAGTTCAATTGCTTCTAATAACAACATTTAACGAGCTGATTTGTGAGTTAAATAAGTTCATCACATCACATTTGAAAATGTTTCGATCATAACTGATGATCATTACTGTTGACTAAGTTTGATATTTTGAGCAGTTTGTTTACAATGCACATGTAAAACATGCTTGGTATATTATTGTGTTGTAAGTCGTATTGTCAAACTTAGTATGCATTAATTTATATTGAATGCCACAGAATGGTAGTCCAGTCACACAGGTGAAGGGGTGAGATCACAGGAATCCCTGTGGTGAGTGTTGCATGGACCGTCAGGACGACGCTCAGAAGCGAGACACATTGGTGAGGTTTCTGCATTGGTGCATACATGCATACATGGTACGTCCTCTAACTGCCGTGGATGCAGAGTTCGCCAATGCAGTAATGGTCATATGAAGGCTTGCAGAAGGCAAATTTAACTTGGACTGAGTTTGTGATGTACATTAAAGTAATGATGTGATATTTATGCATTTGCTAAGTAGCAGGACCAGCACATGCTCTTGAACTTCCGTTGTGTGCACCTGGAAGAGATCCCCAGTTATTCCCACTAGTGCCATGCTTTTCTCAAGCCACCATCAGACCAGGGTCCCGTTTCAGCAATCATCATTTCCTCATCTTTCCACTATTTCATCAATGCCATTTCCAGGTGCCAATTACATCACATGCATGCCAAACTGACTTAGCAGGGAGACTGTGATTACAAACCTGTTGCACAACTGTTGCTTGTTTTTTGTCTTGCCCCCCAGGTGAATCAGTCATTAAGTTTTGAAACCTCAATGCTCACAAGCACCGACTCAGGCCAGCGTCTTTTAATTTAAAGGACATTCACACTGTTTTCTGCTCCTTCGAGGAGTTTGTGTAAACTGAGTCAGTACATTCCATTAGAAAGCTTTAATTTGTATTTGAAATTACTAAATTTTTACTCTTTGTTTGAAACTACAGTGTATGAATTGAAATTCTTGAAGATGGTCAGTTTATAAATGAGACAGATAAAACAAGGGTAAAGTATACATATGCAATATTCTTAGTAGGACTCTAAAATATTATACATTTTACTAAGTGGAGGCACAAATTCAACCAGTTCATTTGTTTATTTCCTGCATAATATTAAGGACAGAGAACATTGATAGTAAGTTTACTGCAGTTCTATACAGAACCAAAACGTAAAACCAAACCCAGGGCCCCGGCCATAGTACTATAACACTTTAATCATAATTCAGTTGTCACCTTTAACAGCTACATGGGATTTTTTTTAATTTTTTTTATGTGATTAATGCAAACGTCTCACAACACATTCAGCATTATAGGGTCAAACTGATTTTGTAAAACTTGGGAAAGTAGAGTTCATTGAAGTCTTACTCACCAACAGATTTGATCTTGAAATTTAAAAGAAAGTGAATGACTAAATGTTGCTGTATATGTGGCAGGAAAACTATAAAATACTACTTATTTTTTCATCACCAAAAAAAAAACTATATACTAAGCAGTGTACGTTTATAGATAAATGTATTTCGCCATACAACCATGTTAGAACTATTACACAGTTTAGACAAATGAAGAAGTACAGTACAGAGAGTTATGAACTTTATTGTCTTTTGAAAGTAGATGGAATTATTGCCAGAGCCAGCGATTCAGTTCCTTGAATCCATCAGTGAAACTGAAGTCACGTCTGAGTCTTTGAGTCTGTCTGCTGAAGCAATTTGTTGTCTGATAAAAACAGCCACACTATAGCAGGATCAATAGAGGCTATCAAATCCATTCAATCAGACCTTTGAGCTTCTCAAGGCAACCGTATGTCAGTCATGCCTTTCTTTGAGCATATTAGTCTTGTATGACCATTAGGTATAAACGCTTTCCTTGGATAAGAATAATAGTTTTTTTTTAATGTTTTTTTTTTTTATTTTGAGTATGGTTTTGTATAAAGAACTGAAATTATAAAATAAGAATACACTCAAAACACAAAAGGGCCAGTATCACCATCAAAAGTGAAAAAAAAAAGGCAAAATAAAAAAGCAATACTGACATGAAAGGACTTAGCTGAGTTTAAAAATTGTGAACCTTTACCTCCCTGGAGGGGCATGTCCCACTGCGAGGAGACCCCAGGGAAGACCCAAC
>CM026200.1:10314187-10621687 GCA_014839995.1 Xenentodon cancila
GAATAAACCAGTTTCAAAATAGGGAAAACATGCAAAATCAAACTGCCCAACAGTTTCAAGTTTTAATACTTAAAAAAAAGAACAACTTTTACAACCTGAATCTATAAAGGGGTCTACCCTTTACAAACTGCGTAACTGAGGTCATGTAAACATTTTAATACCATTTCAGTATCGCGTCTTTACTTTAGACAATACCTCGTACATATTCTAGCATCCTCATTCGTACTTGAGACTGATCTGACGGAGATCCTCCGAGAAGCACGGTGATGCTCACCTGTTTGACCCAGGGTTTGATATTGTGGGCGAGCCTCAGCTCTCTGGCTTCTGCTTCACTGCAGCCCAGAATCTGACCGACCTGCTGGTCCGAGAAGCCGTCCTGCTTGGCCTTCAGCAGCAGCTCCTTGGGTAAAGTGCTGCTGCCGGAAAAAAAAACAATAAGTAATAGCACCAATACCATTCAGAACGAGGCACCATGTCGACAGATTAAAAGTGAACTAATGAGATGCACTTTAAACTTTCAAGCAGTACATTACAGAAATGATTTGACTTTAGTCATCTGGATCATGTGCAAAAACCATTTCACCATGTTTGCGCCAAATTAACAGACGGCTCATTTTAATGAGAAAAAAGACAAAGAGATAGCTTAAGTCTATTAGAATGAATAGTTCACATTCAGAAAATTTGTTGACCTTTTCTGACCAAAGAAAGTCATTTTTTTAAACAATAATGTGTTTATTAAACATTAAAACATGTAAAGCTTTTGTGTTTTTTTTAATTTATTTATTTACTTTAAAGATTTGTCATTGTTTAAACACATTACAAAACCTGACGACATAAAAAAACAAAAAAAAACAAGGAAAACATCAGAGGATATTTATTTAGAAAAAAATAAATCCCAGTTGTGACGCAAAACCATTTAATATAAAACATCAGAATTTTCTGACTTTGCATCTAAAAACAACAGGTACGTTGACTTTTTCTTATTATAACCATTTCTTTTACATTTATAGAGGAAATTAAAAAAAAAAAATACTAAATCAATTGAACTTCCACAGAGTGAAACATCAGTCAGGCTCTAACTTTACTCCCAAAGCAGCTGTCATACACACATTTAAATCAATTTACAGTAATGTTAAATGTTAAATTAAATCTAGATTTATTTTTTTTGTCGCTGTTGGCCACGTTGCCGAGTTGGTAGGCGTTTCCTGACGTCTAACATCTCCAATGACACCTTCTGCTAATAGATATGAGAAAAGCAACACAGCTAACTGGATGAAAACAAGCACCCTCTTTTGCCACACTTTGTACTAAATGACATTTCTGAAACCGTTTTAAAATCCTTTTCACTGATGAAGTGACAGCTCTCTTATTGGGGTGAAATATTCCGTCAATTACGCACAATAAATATCAAATCTACTGGATGCAGCTCTTAAAAGGGTTTCTTTGACAGAAGCAGGCGAACTCTTCTTTTGCTTTCTGACTCAGTTCCAAGTTGACGTGAACGCATGATTGCGCAGCTATGATATTATTATTGATCCTGACATCCAACGACCACAAACAGAGCAAGCATTTTTCCCATAATTCAACAGAATCCCTTACATCTTAAAAGTACAAAAACAGAGGAAGGTATTCAACCGTTAAAACATGGTTTGCTCTTGCTCGCTCGTTCTTATCTGAATTATTTATAAGTTAATAGTGCTAGATACTCTCAAATACATACACAGACATAAACTCAAAGTAAACCAAAAATGTAGAGTAAATAAATTACAACGCAGGAACTAGTGGCTCATCTGGTCAAACTTCAGTTTCAACTACAGTTTTAAGCTTTGCATTTCTTAAAATGATGCTGGTAATATGATTTTGTCCTAACATGATGAGTTAATCAATTACATAGACTTGGTTTAATGTGAAAAAAACAAACTATTTTTTTATTTAAAATAATGTCGTTATTTTCTTTTTTTTTCCCATATTATAGTAATTATCCCCCAGTTGTAAGTACAGGAACTCTATTGTGCCCCCAACAGAGCTGCTGACCAACAGAGCTTGAAGCCCACCTGCACTCAGTTCCATGGTCCATCAGTTTGACAGCAGCCTAATGCCGTGCGCTCATCCCATAGTCTCCGGCACCGCGGGCAGTGAGGACTGGAAAAACCCTCTGCATGTCAGGCTGAGACTGTGGGAGCCCAGCGGATGGTTAACTATTAATTATTAAGCAGCAAAGTCAGAAGACAGCAGAAGGTGACCTGTGGCTGACCCCTGATAATTCGCAGCGGCTTTGATTTGAGCTGTCCAGGTAAGAGCCGGAGGGCAGAGGGAGGCGAAGGAAGAGAGACCACGAGGAGGAGGTGAACCCTCAGAGAGGGAGAGAGCGGCATTCCAGAAGACCTTGGCTCATCTAATGTGTGAGGACCAACATTCCCGGGGTGAGGAATGCTAATCTTTCTCTTTTAACATGATTTTTGTCTCAGCTTTTCACCAATTCTTCTTAATGTGTGAGTGAAAGTGAGGTACACTGTCCTTGTCAGGAATTTTGCTGTCCTTGTCAGGAATATTTGCACCTTGAATTTAAAGTACATAATTCAGAATCTCTTCAGGAATAAATGCAAATGAACCAATTATAAAAGTCCATTCAGAATATTTTAATAAAATTACCAGGGTTTTTTTTTTTAAAAAGAAAAAAAAAAGAAACAAACACAAAAAAAGGATATCTCGTAACAACAGGAGTGTCAGAAATCTCTAAAAGCCGTCTATTAGCCTCTTCTACACGTGTGCTGATCGTTTCTGCTACTCTCACACCGTTATGCGCTCCAGCTCTCATGTTTACAGGAATCACAGCCGCAACGGCAGCTTTAAAAGCTCTCCAGAGGTTTTCCAGCGGCATTTAGGAAGGGACTCTTCACGTTTTGTTTAGTTTTTTCATTCCACACTCTGATATATTCAGCGCCTCAAAAACCGGATGCAGCAACGTATAGGAGTTTGAAAGGACCTCCGGTTCATGAGAGATTGAGGGGTCTGAATTTCAACACCCCAAAACAAAATATTGCACTTCGTTTCCAAAAGCTCCACGTTATTTTTTGTTGGGTTTTTTTTTTTGATGGCGGTCTTGGCCACCTACAGGATTAAAAGTGAAAGTGCTCTGAATGAGTTGATTTTGTACATAAATAAATCTTCTTTTCCTTTTCCGCTGTTCCCTCAGAGGTCGCCACAGGGAATCGCCTGCGTCCATCCAGCCCCCGTTCATCTCGAGGTCTGAGAGCGTAAACGTGTTTTTTTTTGGGGCATTTCAGGACATCCTTCAGCTTTATCTAATGCTTCGTGGTAACCCAACAAGAGATGACTTTTCTTTCACTCCCCTTTTCATCTCCAACTTATTCTTTAGGTGCATTTGGACTTCTGAGTTTTGACCCGTGTTGAATCAAGCACTTGTCAAGCGTTTAAGATCTCTCTACGTAAAGGTCTGAGTACTCCTTTACACCCTCGGACAGCGAGCTGTTGAAACAGAGAGCCAACACGGTAAATTCTTAGTGTTTTTTTACTCCAAGCTACCTCTCAACCTCGAACAAAGGCGTTGTTCTCGTGCATGCGAGGTGTGCATGACAGCACAAGCGAGAGATCAAACTTTCTCCCTCTATCCTTTGTGAACTCTGTGCAGCATTCGCTCCTCGGCAATAGTGAGCAAATAATGTTTAATTAATGTGCACATTAACGTTTGGAAACTAATTAATATGTGCAATCATTTGAAATGCTAACAAGGTTCGCGCCGGCACTATCTCGTCTGTGTCTGCCGTTTCCATGTAAACAAAAGGAGATGACAGCACGCAGTCTCGACACGACAAAAACTCGATTTCGCCTGTCCAGGCGACAACCCGGCTGAAAGATTTGTTTTCACTTACTTAAAAAAAAAAAAAGGATTCAGGGCAAAGACGCACAGAAAATACAAGGTTTATAAAAGTACCCCAGGTGGCGCATACTGTATGTTGTAAGACCTTGTACAAAAATAGTTCAAGGTTCAGTAGTAGTATGTGTTCTTTGGACAGTGGAGATCCATTCATCTTATAGACAAATAAATAAAAGAAGATTATTTTATATCTTTTATAACCTTCTGGATTTCCAAATTGTATTTATGTTGTGGGGGTCCTTTTTTTTTTTTTTCCTTTGTCAAGTCCTCAAATAGCAGCACGGTGGCTTAGTGGTCAGCACTGTTGCCTCACAGCAAGAAGATTCCCGGTTCGATTCCCGGCCCGGTGGGTCTTTCTGTGTGGAGTTTGCATGTTCTCCCCGTGCTTGCGTGGGTTCCCTCCGGGTACTCCGGCTTCCTCCCACAGTCCAAAAACATGCAGGGTAGGTTAATTGATCATCCTAAATTCTCTGTAGGTGTGAATGTGAGTGTGATTGGTTGTTTGTCTTCTATGTGGCCCTGGATAGACTGGCGACCTGTCCAGGGTGTACCCCTGTCTTTCGCCTACTATGCGTCGGGATAGGCTCCGACAGACCCCCGTGACCCGGAAACGGATAAAGTGGGTATAGCTAATGGATGGATGGATGGAAGCCCTCAAATAATCTCGTTTCATGGCATCACACACTCCTCTCCTCCGTTCTTTTAATACAAGGAAGCACTCTTTCATTCCCGATTATCATCCCTCTGATTCACAACATCAAACACTAAATTTCACCTTGAAATTCTTTATATATTTTACCACTAATTTACTTTATCATACATGTAACTCCTACAGGTCTTTTGTTTGTCTAATTTGTACAACTGTATATCTTTTATCTATTTCCAGAACGTTTGTAGGAAGCGGATGTTGCCTTATATGGATGTTCTTTATTTTTTCATCATTGAATTTGAATGACTAAACGTGACTGTTCCTGAATGTGACCCCGCTTGTCGTGTGTCTTACCTGTCGTAGTTTCCCAGGTGTTGCTCCAGCAGCGTAATCCTGTGGAGTTTGTGGAGGAACCACTTGTCTATCGCCGTCAACTTGTGGATCTGGTCAACACTTGTGCCGTTATGGAGGGCCTGAAAGGTAAATGCACGAAACAGACTGTAAGAACTCCCTATCATCACATTCAACATTCCCTGACAGGAAGCGTTCAAAAGTTTTAAACTGATTCTAAACTCACCATAAATACCATGCTTTTGTTACTTCCGTCTTTAAAAGACCGTCTTGGGTAAAATCCATATTAGATTTTATGAAAAATCCGTGCGTGATCAAACGGAGGTTTTACCCTGACAACAGCTACCAAATATTCTTTGTTGTTTTTATATGTGATCAATGACAAGCTGAAAATATTTTCAGACGTATCAGGTTTTACTGAAAAAAGCTCGTTTCCCTCAAAACATATGTTAATGAATCTAAGTGGTGACTGTGGCTTCACTGAAAACGTCAGAAAGACGAGCAGAGCACAAGACGACAGAAATGTGCTCGTGGCGTTGCTTTTGAGCAGAAACAACAGTGACGCACCTAATTAGTTGTCTTTCATTACTAATTAGCATTTATCTGAATACCTTCTTATGCAAGTCGGTCTGTTTTTGGAGTTCACACTGATTTATTTTGTTGCACTTTGCCTATAAATAGACGTGAAAGAGATGGTGAGTAGCTCAGCGTAGAGTGACAGCGAGTGTGCTGATCACCCTGCAGAATTTTTGATAGCCCGGAGATAGGATGAGGATCATTAATCCCTGTAATGCAGTGTCATCATCTCTGATGATCTCACCCCAGACTAAAGGAAATATATCTTCGCTCCCATGACACCAAGCTCACAGAGTTGAAGGGTTTGACAGTGACACGACCTCATTCTGCTCTCTCAGCTCGTGACGAAAGCATGTCGAAGCATTGAACCTTTACATGTTTTTCATTTTGCAACAGCTCGAGAAAAGTCTCCTCATTTGAGATCTTGACCCAAGGATTGAGATGTCTCACCTTCTTCTGGCTCAAAACTACAGACTAATGTACTGGTAAAGCCCGAAACTGGATGCACTGGATGCTTCAGATTACGTGATTTTGAAAGACTCCTGTAGCAGATTTAAAAAGCCCCAATATCCCTCTGTGCATCTATAAAGCTAAATCAATGTCTCAAAGTCACACTTTTGCTTTTCAGTAACACTATAAAATACAATTCTAATGGAGCAAACTGTAGTCAGTGTAGCTTATTTATAATTTAAAGGATTTGTGCACCTTGGCGAGGGAGAAGATGCGGGTGCTGGAAGGCACAGCCAGCTCCTGCATCAGGTCCTGGGTGTCAGCCCACGCCTTCTTGAGTGGCAGCCGGGGAACAAACCCATCCACAGATGGATGGCACATCCTCAAGGCCTTCTGAACACTCTCCTCAAACGACCGACCCACCGCCATGACCTGAATGCAGAGAGGAGGAATACATGTCCATGTAATGTGGCTGTGTTGATATTCTAATAAAAGGAACCAGAAAGCTCTCATTTGGATCATCCCCACCTCACCAACGCTCTTCATGGCGCTGCCTATTTCTCGGGAAATCCCCTGAAAGCGGTCGAGATCCCAGCGGGGAATCTTGGTGACAATGTAGTCTAAACTGGGCTCAAAGCAGGCGGTGGTCTTCTCCGATACAGCGTTCCTGATCTCTGGCAGGGGTATTCCCAGAGCCAGCTTAGCGGCTACAAATGCCAGGGGGTACCTGCGAGCCACGAGGACACAAGGATCACAGAGTGGGAACAGTTTAACTTGGTTAACTGGTTTTGGCTGACAAAAAGGAAAAAAACTAAACAAAATGTCAGTCTACGAGAGAGAAGACAAAAACCAAAGGTGTCGCCAAATCAACAGTTTGGTACATTTGGTACATGAAAACAGAAACACTGTTTCTGTTAAGATTCATAATCGCATAATAGCGCAGAAACACACTGGTAAAAGTTACTGACGACCTCCTCGTGGCCTCAGAGAACTTGTCTATAATTTCCCTGTTTGATCTTTTAATGAGTCGTCATCTTATGATCTTATTTTGAAATTCGGGGAGGTGCATATAACCCTTTCCAGACCCTTGTTGTTAACTCAGAGGCATGGGATGCTGCAATCCAACTGAAGCAGCCAATAAGAATGTGTCATCCCCCAAGTGAGTTCCCCTAAAGAGCTCATAGGAGAGCATCCAGTGAAATGTTTAAGTTTTTCCTCAAAATATGATTCGTGTACTATATTTTTTCTGCGCTTAGATTCCCATTGCTCGCTTACGGGGGCTTAGTGGTGAGCACTGTGCCCCACAGCAAGAAGCTTCCTGGCTTGACTCCTGGACCCAGCAAGCGTCCTTCTGTGTGGAGTTTGAACGCTCTCCTTGTGGGTGGATGTTCTCCAGGTGCTCCAGCTTCCTCTCACAGTCCCAAAACATGTATGTATCTAAATTGCCTGTAGATGTGAGCGTGAGCATGTGTGGTTGTTGGTCTATTTATCGCCCTGAGGTGGACCGGTGACCTGTCCCTGAGATGGACTGGTGGGTCCATCTGGTGGGACCTGTCCCTGAGATGGACCGGTGACCTGTCCCGGGTGTAACACTGCCTTTCGCCTGTAATGAGCCGGGTCAGGCTCCAGGAGACACCTGCGACCTTGTATAGGATTAAGTGTGTAAAGAAAATAGAAGGATTCAAAATTTATTTTTTGTTGTTTCTTAATGAAATAGCCTGCACAGACTGTAACAAAACTATGGAATTAATTTATAATCAAGCAAGTATAACAAGAATGACCAAGGAACTTCTCAAACAATTTAAAACACGGTTCTGGAAATATATGTTCAAAAAAAATATTTTGGCCATCGAGATGTCATGCAAACCCAACAGAATCAAACACCTTCCTCACAGTAAAGCACGATGATGTGCGGAGAGCATCTGGGTATGGGAGAGTGTGTGTGTGTGTGTGTGTGTGTGTGTGTGTAGTTTTGTTTGTTCGTTTTTAAATCAGTGGGGTGTGGAAAATTGATCCAAACTGGAGGAATGCTGGACAGTTCTAAATACATCTTTCTCTCAGGAAACCGAGTTTCAGTTTTCCCGAGAAATTAAACGGCATTAATTATTATCATTATTGCCTTTATCTCTTCACAGCTGGATTACTGTAATTCTCTTTTTACACGTCTGAACAAAAGATCCCTGCAGTCGACTGCAGTCTGTTCAAAAAGCAGCTTGTACGCCTTTTATCCGGCTCCAGGAAGGGAGACCACATCGCTCCGATTTTAAAAAAACTTTTCACTGGTTTCCAGTCAGTTTTAGGATCAATCTCTAAAATCCTCGTTTTAACGTTCAAAGCTCTCAGTGGTATGGCACCCCAGTGTATCTCTGAGCTCTTGTGGTCAGTCTCTGAGGTCATCTGAGGTCATCTGAGGTCATCTGAGCAGAGACTGCTGGTGGTGCCAGGTTCTCTTCTTCAAACACGCGCCAATCTGGCTTCTGGGTTGGTGTCACAGAGACTGTGGAAATGTCTGCCCCCTTCTCTTTGTTTTATAGTCTCAGAGGACGTTTAAAAAAAACAGCTGAAAACATTTGTATTCAAACAGGCTTTTGGGTGACGTTTTGGGTTGTTTTACACTATTCCCATTTTTTTTTTTTTAAATCTATTGCAATTATGGTTCTATTGTAAAGCATTTAGATGTCAGAGAAAGGCCTTGTAAGACCTAAATCCAGCTGATGAATCAGTAAAATGATGCGTTTGGCGTAGAACAGCGAACGACATCTAGTGTCACAGAGCTGAAGCAGCTTTTCCTTGAGGAATCGACATACATCCTGATTAACATGTGTATCAAACCTTTAAGAATGTCCTCTAAAAGTGCGTGCTACGAACCCGAACAAAGTTTTCAATCCAAGTGGTGAAGCAGTAAAGTAGGAAACATACCACACGGGTGAATACTTAGTATGTGTGTGTACAGACTCTTACCCAGTAGCTTTAGACGCCAGAGCCGAGCTTCTTGAAAGCCTGGCGTTGACCTCAATGATGCAGTACTCCAGGGACGCCGGGTGCAGGGCGTACTGAATGTTGCATTCGCCCACAATCCCGAGGTGACGCACCACCTTGATGGCAGTCTCACGCAGCATGTGGTACTCCTCGTTGGACAGCGTCTGACTCGGTGCTACTACGATAGAGTCACCTGTAGAGAAGGTAAAGCACACGAGCTACAGATCGCTGCGATGCGAAACATACACGCAGCCTAAACACAAGTTTTCATTGCTTTTCTGTATTTGTAAAAACAATGCAAAGAAAGGAAACTAGAGCTGCTCATTATGGCAAAAGTGGAAACAAAAGCATCCACCCCGAAGACAAAGAGAGAGAGAGAGAGAGAGAGAGAGAGAGAGAGAGAGAGAGAGAGAGAGAGAGAGAGAGAGAGAGAGACAGAGAGAGAGAGAGTCAGTTAGTTACCTGTGTGAATGCCCAGCGGGTCGAAGTTCTCCATGTTGCAGACAGTAACACAGTTATCAGCCACGTCCCGCACAACCTCATATTCTACCTCCTTCCAGCCCAGTAAAGATTTTTCCACCAGAATCTGCCTGCTCATGGCCAGAGCCTGAAATACATGTACAACATGTAACCCAAACATTAACTTTCTGCAGAACACACCATATTCATCGCGGGAGCTCAACAATGTCACTTCTATCCTCCACCGGGAATCTGTTCTGGAAGTTTAAAGCTTCACAGTTGCACACTCATTTATCAAGTAATTACTACGTTATAAATGAGTGTGCAGCGTTCTTAAGCCTGTATATGTGCAATACTGAAACAAGGGCAGACAATATTAAGAAGCCCTTTGTTGCGATTGTAAGGAAGAATTATGTAACATTCCTGCAAAAGCTGCATCATGACTTGAACAATTTAAACATTATTATTATTATTATTATTATTATTATGGCTGATTTGACATTAACATCATTCAAAGTATAGTCTCTTTAAGAAAATCTACATAATATTATACAATATGTTTTCCGACTATAACATTAAAAGGTTATAAAACGGTCAGCTATTATACTGTACAAGACTAGTTATAACACTTTGTTTGCATTGTTGAGAGCCAAAATGTTTAGTTGAGTTGAATGAAATTTAATAACTTGTTAGAAGGACAGTTTGTAGTGCCAAATATTATATAATAAAAAAAGAATTCTGATGACAGACAAGGATCAACAGGGTTAAAGGAAAGGTTGCATTGGATTTTTATAAATCTTTGTTCTTTGACAAAGACCTTTGTGAGTTATGCATCTGCCTTATCCTTGATACAAACCAGATGAGCAGCTGCTGAGCATAAGAGCCATTTGCCATTGAACTATTCAAATAAAGCAAACAAAATGAAGACAGTTTATAAAGAAAATAGGGCGTACATAAAAGATATGCATCAATCTATAAAACTCTGTCCCAGGCAACACTTTTTGCAGTCTGTGAGGAGAATTTACAACCAACTGAGCTGTCAGGCATAATGTTGGAAAGGGGAAATGCATAAAAAAATTAAAAAAAATAAATAAATAAAAAGTTGCCTAGCAACTGCAAAGGATTTCTTTATTGGCAAGATCTTGAGTTCATTTTAGGTATGCAAGTAAATTCTCCAAAACTCTCTAAGGCTACAATGATTGCAGTTATGGCAGTTATGACTAATTCAGATGAATGATTCATAATGAATATCAATTGTAAAGAAAATGAAATGAGAATATACAGGAAAAGTATCAGGAATGCCTCGCTGATGCCTGGTTGCTTGTGTTTCAGTCTGACCTTGTGGGCAGTTTCCTCCAGCCTGCCTTTGTCAGCACACAGACCAGATCCCAGACCTCCAAGGGCGTATGCAGATCGCAGCATCACCGGGTAACCTATCTGCTCCGCAGCTCTCAATGCATCAGACACCTGAAAAAAGCACATCCGTTATATAACCCATTACTAATAACTCTGAAGGGAGAATTAACTACTTTGAAAACAAAAAAAAAAATCTACTGATAAGTGACTCCAAAGTGGCTAAAACTATGAGAAATTGTTTCGTTTTTTAATTGACTGGACTTGAACTCTGACCGACTCCACAGCGAAACTGGGTGCAATCTTTTCGTTGATCTCCATTAGTTTTTCAGCAAAAAGCTGCCTGTCCTCTGTGGCCATGATGGACTCCACCGGCGTTCCGAGGACTTTCACTCCGTACTGCTCCAAGACGCCACGCTGGAATAATTCGACTCCTGAGAGCAAATGCAAAGTAAGTAATGTTAAAGTGTTGTTGTAAAGCATTTGTCTGGGATGCAAAACAAGTGTTCTCCACATTTTCTGATACAGCCAACAACTCCGCAAGTCTCACCACAGTTGAGGGCAGTCTGTCCACCCATTGAGAGGAGGATCCCATCCGGGCGCTCAGTTTTGATGACTTCGGTGACAAACTGCGGAGTAACAGGCAGAAAGTAGACAGAGTCTGCCTGCTTGGAGCCCACTTCATTGGTCTGAACAGAAGCGATGTTTGGGTTCATGAGCACGGTCTTCAGGTTCTCCTCCTACGTGTCCGCGTAAAATAAAAAAAAAATCCGTTCAAATTTAAAGCTTTAAATCATCCTGTTAGTTATTCTGTTCCGATGGAACATTGTTGTGTTTAGCTTGTTTTAGTTTTTATAAAGTTTTTTAACTTTTTTTTTTTTTTTTTAAAACAACGACATCAAACACCCTTCTTTGATATCAGAATCCTTATCAGTCATCTGGAGCGGTGTGTGTATATATGTTTGTGTGTGTGTCTTTCACGTCCCACATTCAATCATCTTAAATCACAATAATCAGACAGAAAGTCAAAGAAAGGGGGTCAATGCATCTTTACCTTTCATTTTATTTCATTAAAGTATTTATTTCTGTCAGTCATTTATCTTGGGATTGTTAAAAACATATTTATGAACAATAATCCAGATGTTTTGACTTGTTGGAGCACTTCCAGCTCTGTTTAAGTGCAGCACCAGCACCAGCAGGACCCTGCTTTTACCAAATGTTACAGGCACATCTGTGCAAAAACATACATTTATAATAACCTGCAGCAGACCAACATGGAAACCACACTGTCGCCGCTCCGGATTAATCAAACCTTTTGGGAGTAAACAGTGTTCATTTAAGATCTCCATAAAAGTAACTTCTAAATGAAGGCTTTACTAAGATGGATTTTTTTTTTTTTTTACAGTTTCCAGTGAATCTGCCATTTAGCGGCGTATTAAATAGTAATCAGTGCTGATAGGAGCATTACAGGGAGGATGTGTGGGATTCACACAAGGGAAAACATGCCCTCACACATGTGTGGACTGCGTAAAAAAATGGAAATTCTTGATTATTGTCCAGTTACCAGAGAGTTCAAGCTGGTATTTTAGTTAGATGTGGAAGCGAGCTGGAGATTTATTATTTATTTATTTGTCTAGTGGGCAAAAATGGATAAGAAGAGAAGAGGTGGAGTGAAGAAGCACTCGTCATGAATCACAGAATAATGAATTCTTATTGCTGAGATCATCTAAAAAGCCTGTGATCACCGGTAAAATAAATAAATAAATGTAATTCCCGATACGTCGGTCTGGGTCAGTCTTCACTACAATGCCCAGAAGCTGGTACAGAATGCTGCCCCTCGATTGCTGACTGGCAAAAAAGAAGAGAGACCACATCACTCCTGTTCTCTCCTCTCCACATTGGCTTCCAGTTCCTTTTAGGATTGATTTTAAAATTGTATTGCTTGTTTTTAAAGTCTTGGGTGGTGTTGCTTCTCCTTGACTCACAGAATTATTAAAGGTCTCCTCGCCAAGGAGGGCTCTGAGGTCTGCTGATCAGTTCCTCCTTGTTGTTCCAAAATGAGGCTCCAAACCAAAGGAGAGCGTGCTTTCAGAACAACTTATATGTGCTTTACATATACATTTTAAATTGATGCTGGTTGGTCATACGTCAATAAAATCCAACTTCAGTATGTTTGAGTAAAACTAGCTTCCGTTCTGACCCCAGAAAATGTCCAAACTGCTTTATCTTGATCCTCTCACCTTCATGGCCTTGATGGCCTGAGATCCAGAGTAGTCAAACTCTCCAGCCTGACCGATGGACAGACCTCCAGACCCGAGTACCAGCACCTTTGACACCTGCATCCGCACAAATTCAGTAGTCAATAAACACAGCAATCATACCATTTACACGACACTGAACTGCAGCTGTGCAGATGTGCGTTTCATTTTCATTCAAATACAAACAGAATGTCACAGAACAGTCACATAGAGATGTGTTAGAATATTAATTAATGAGGCTATTATGCCATCTGTTGGTTTTATTGTTACAGCCTCAATAATATAAACTTCATTTTAAAATAACTTGTTCATCAGACATGACTTGTACCTGCGCTCTGGGAGGGGCGCTGGGCTTCGCGGGCATCACTGACTCTATCCTGGCATCCTTCCCTTTCTTGATCAGGGATATGAATGCATCGAAGAGGAACTGCAGAAAAAGAAAATCAAAACTCACATCCGTTTGAACAGTATCGCAAGTCTCGTCTTCCAAGATCTACCCAACACTTTGTGGATAATCCACAGACACGTGCACGGTTTAAAGCCGTTTAGCAGAGTTGTCCACATACTTGGAGAGCAGACATCGAGCATGTTGTCATACATGGAAAAAGTCAGATTTAATCACTTGATTATGATGAAAACGTTTAAACACACAGAAAAAGAAAACAAGATGGTTTTGAATTCATTCCTTTCAGTTGGATGACAAGAACATTAAAACAGCAGAAGCTACACACAAGTAAACGATGTTCACTTTAAGTGAACAAGGTGACGATAAGAGCTGCAATGATGATTCAAGCTTGCAAGATAGATGTTCCTCATTGAGCCGTTTCTGATGATATCGCTGCGATAATAAGAGCTGGGCCTGCTGACAGAACACTCTGCCAAAGAATCGTCTGACATGGAGGACTGGGAGTCTGGAAATAAATTGAACCAGATCTTTCCAGTCTTTCCAGTCATGTTTTCCCACTACCGCCCTCTGGAAGGCGCCACGGGGCCCTCAAATCCTGCGTTACGAGACGGAGGAAGTGTTTACTCCTCAGCTGCCCATGAACTTGATTCCTGCCCCTCCCCCCCATATTATACACAAAACCAAGTTGGAAAACACTTTTCCACTCAACTTGTGCCCAGAAACTGGTACGATGCCGTGTTTTCGACACGTTTTAGAGAGGACATCAGTTATTACTGAGACAGTCTAAGACCAGCCCCTACCGGAAATACACCGATGTTCATTTATCTAATTGGAAACTTCTGTTATCGGAACACAGCTTTAATTTTCAAAGCTATCATCTGCACAAGTGCTATTTCAGTAGAATATGTTAACTTTTACCTTGGTTGCATCCTGTGAATACACCTTTAATTAGTCGCAGTATAGTATTCAGATACTTTATGCAGCACCATCAAAGTCTTTAATTACCTCTGTGTCGGTGGGACCGCCTTTAGCCTCTGGATGGAACTGGGCCGTGAAAACAGGCTTACTGTTGTGCATGATGCCCTGGAAATTATGCATATTATATATAAGGACATTAAAAAACTGAAAGAAGTGAGTCTTTCCAAGGTGTTATTGTGTAAACAGATCTGTAGGCTCTATTTATTTGCTTGACTAACGTTACTTTTGAAAGAAAGCTGGTTTTTGTTGTTGTTTTTTTTAATCAAAAGACATATAGAAGAAAAGTACAAGACTGCTATGTTGTCTTTGAAACAGACTGAACGTGTAAAGTAAAAAAAAAAAAAAAAAAAAAAAAAAGAAACTTTAAAAATGAACCTCATTTGTGCCATCATTGGCGTTGATGAAAAGTGGACTCCAGCCTGAGGGCAACGACTTGCTGTCTATGCCGTAACCGTGGTTCTGTGCCGTGATGAAGGCCTGGCCTGTCATTACGTTCAGCACAGGTTGGTTCTGGCCTCTGGGGAACCACAGACATGGAATAAAAAGTAAGCTTTTTTCTTTTTGCTTTTCCTATTTTTTTTTTTTTTTTTTTATAATATATTCCTCAGGGGAGATTACATCCTAAAATCTTTAAAAAAAATAGATAACGTCTTTGCAGGATAGAGTAGCATATTAAAGGATACATATAAAGAATACATATTCTGATCTTTTTTTTTCGAATGTTGGCACAATTTCCTGTAGCTTTAATTAAATGTCAGTGATATGCTTTAGTCAAAATAGCAGATAGACAAAGTACAAAAGCTTTGGAGAACTGGACGTGAGCCACCGACTCCACCACCTAAAACCAGCGCAGTTCAGTTTACAGTTCGTGTGGCCTCTTCTAGTGACATCAAACACCCAAATAAATTGCTCTCATGAGAAGAAAAACATGATATTTTTTCATAGCATGTCCCCTTTAAAGCATCTAGCCTAGGCTTGGATGCTGGGGGGTTCACCTGTTGCCCATTGGTAGTTTGTAGGATGTGGCTCCTGCAGCCAGGGCAGTGATCTGGTTGCCCATGCAGATCCCAAACACTGGCTGTGGACGATCACTCTCCAGTACCTTCAAGCAACAAATGGCACAGAAAGCAATATGCAACCAATCTGTGATATAAAAGCAAAATTCAACACTTTTGGATTGGACATTTTTCATGGATCTTTTGGGAAGAATTCAGTTGAACAATTTGACCTGGATATTATTAAATGTATTGTTTTGTTTTTTTTTTTCCTGTGTAAAGTGAATAAGGATGACTTTTTTTTTGTGAATTGGCATTATACAAATAAAGTAAACTCACCCGAATCATCCAATTTATTTGTCAAATTGGCACACAGGATACTATAAATCCCCACTTAGTGGTCGAATATGATATATTGCATTAAAAATGTAATTTTCTCTGAACCTCACACCTTGCGCACGTTGTGGACGAGAGTCTCAGCCAGAGATGGATCTCCAGGTCCATTTGATATGAACAGGCCGTCATAGTTTAAACTCAGCAAATCCTGGTCCCATGGCACCAGGTGGACCTCCGCACCTCGCTGCAGCCAACAGCATAAACGGACATCACATAACCTTAAAGCACTGCTTGACTGTCTTTTTGTGAAGTCACCCCGGATAACGTAGGATAAAAACATTATTACCCCAGCAGTAGACGGAAGCGTCTTTACTACAGAAGACATTACCAAACACAAAAAGTCGTCATTAGAGCTGTGACTCCTACAGAGATGCTGCATTATGATCAGCCAAAGCTCCAAATTTTCACTCAGTGTGCAGTATCTAATCCATAATTCTCAACTAACACTAAAATTGATTTTCTCTGCATGACCGGTGTAAAAGTGGAGCAACAAACTACGTCTCCAGCTGTGCAGTTTAAATGGGATGCAGACTCAGTAAGAAGCCGGATTGTGACTCCAACTGCACTCTCACCTTAACCAGGAGCCGAATGATATTGTGTTTAATCCCGCAGTCAACAGCCACCACTTTGAATGGGTTGCCTTTTCCAAAAACTCGGATTTCCTGGTTAGAAAATAGGAACACAGCAAATATAGGTTAGAGTCTCTTAGTAGACTGAAATCTTTCTGAGTCTAATGTTATTTATCATGATGTGACATATGATTAGCTTGCAGCTGTTACCTTGGTTGAAACCTCTGCTACAAGGTTTTTCTGGTTGGGGTCACATATCTCTACAGGCTGGCCATCAAATTCAATCTTTCCCAAAATCGTACCCTGAGGAGAAATAAAAACATATCAGCTGGTGGTCAACTGATCCATTTTAAGATGCAGTAGAGCAGATCTTTCAAGAACCTTGTCCCTGATGATCTTGGTCAGCATTCTAGTGTCAATCCCAAACAGCGCGGGAACCTTTAAAGGGAAGTGAAATGATAATTTACAGAAGAGTCCCATTTACCTCTGACATTACACCAGGCGCTGGGGAATTTAAAACCAAACCTTCTCCTCTTGCAGCCATTGACCCAGAGATTTGACAGAGTTCCAGTGGCTGTACTCATGGCTGTAGTCTTGAACCAGAAGACCAGATATCTGACGACAAAAGAAACACACGTGTAAACCTTTAAAAACAAAGTTCCATTCAAGAAGCATTTAAGTCCATTATTGTCTCCCATTCAATACAATTCTGAAAGCATGACTTCTATAGGAATCTATAGGACTGTTTAACAGTTTTACTTATAAATGAAGTTGGAAGTTTAGGTGAATATTTTCAGGGGGTTTAAAGGCAGACTATGTCAGGTATTCCTCCGAGGCTCCAGCAGAAGTAACCTAAGAACATATGTATGGCAGTGTTTTTGTGAAACTGCCTTTAGCGGCCATAAATTGTAATAAATGTTTTCCATATGTTGTTTTTTTTCTTATCAACGGGGACATTTTGGTCCTTTTTCTTCAAAATGCTGTACTTTGACAGGGTCATTGCAACTCCCTGATTCAGCTGTAGATTTGCTGGTGTGCTTTGCATCATCATCATCATCATCATCCTTTTGCGTGACCAAAGAACTTTGTTGTTGAACACCGGGTTTCGCATGGGAATCCGGAGACCTTTAGTACACAGGGGAGTCCATGATTGAGCCAATGACTACAAGGTGCCATGGTCCAAACCCAATCACTCCTTTACCACTATGCTTACGATTTGGATGTTTTCCAGTCACTCTGAGCATTGCAGGGCTTGAACGCGTTTATGAATAATCTTTATTCAACCTTGTACTTTCTAGACTGATGGGAGGCAACAGTTGTTTCTCCAAGATAATGGATAAGATATTTTCTCTTTGTCAATGGACATCTGTACTAAAAAGGTCAAGTAAGAAATTCTACGCTCTAACCGAGAATATATTCTGTGGAATTCAGTGAATCCCACCATCCACTAGCTGTCCATCTCATGAGTACAGTGTAGGAAAACTGGTCTTCAAACCAGCTTGGCTCCATAGAAATGGAAACAGACAGAGTGGAAGCAGCCTGCCCCCTGAACTATAATAACCATTGCTCCAGCCGAGCGCCGACAGGAGGTGGGTTTGTGCACATAGAGGTGCACATGCGGTGGGGGAGGGGAGGGTTGAGATAGTTTATGATGGTACTTTTTTCTGCCTCAGCAAGGGAGGGCCAGTGAGGAGCTACTCTCTGCTTTCGGTTGATGTTTTGTTCAAGAGACATGACCTCATCCAGAAATGACTTACCCTACCTTTGAAAACATCTGTACTCCAGATCCACAAACTGACTAAAGTGATGTTTTTTTATAGGAGTGCTCCTACTTGATGATCATTTTACCAGCTGGATTTGATCCGCAGCTCAATAGGTCTACTTCATTCCAGTACAATTTGCAAGGACGAGATGAATTTTTAAAGTACACAGCCAAAATGCTCAGGCTCTTCCCTTTAACTTCCGTCACAAATCACACGTCCATAATCAAATCCTCCATGACACATGGATGCATGCTGGCGTAGCCAGAAAAATGTGTGGATGCTGATGCCGAATTTGTTATCAGGCAGCTAAACGGAGATGATGCAGCGATCCGGCGCACCGTTTTTAAAGGCCATTTTCATCTAAACAAAAAGACGATTCCAACAGCACGCTGCTAAGTGAAAAAAAGAATAGAATATCAGAACATGACATGCCTCAGAAAGCCAGCAGCGGCGATCAGCTGCTGCTGCTGCAGCAAAAAAACAAGCCTGTTATGAGTTGGAAGCTAAGACTCCAGAGATTGTAATGACAGAAGGATCACCACTCTGTAACAAAACTCACTGAGCCAAGAAGAGCAACACACAAGATCACTTCCTACAGCCCAACTCTGTATTTGGTCCAATCTGAACTTTCACCATCAGAAATCCTGCTCCAGTGCAAAACCTCACTCAGTTCAATCAGTGCAAACTTCCTCATGTCTTTCTCACAGATTTGATTACACTTCAATTTGCCACAGTACCTCACAACATCCCCAACATTGTGCTTATTGACTCAATGGGAAACTATTTGTTTAAATGTTTCTTGCAGAAAAGTGAGCAGATGTAAAAACTGGTGACCAGATAACCACCATAGGTTACAGGCGTGATACAATCTAACCTACGTTACCATGCAATGAAGGCAGATGGGCAAGCTGCAAGACAGAGATGCACAAACTTTCCCTTCGTGTTTCATCTGAGTGGCAAGGCACTAACAGCCTGAACTGCATGTAATATGAATAAAACAGACAATTGTGTAAAATGACAGGTCCAGCAGAAACAAAGTTACCACAGCATCACACTTCAGCGCCTTCATGTTTTGCCATCCATGAAACCCTACATCAATATTAAAACTGTTTTTGCAACATCCAGTGATTCCTGGCTGTAGCTGTCTCGAATGCAAACTTTCTTTTTCAACCCACACTGCTTTTAGGCGTGCTTGCACCCACTGAGCTCACTCCACTCACAACGGCAGCTCTTCCTCGACCTGCCTGGCAACAACACCGCTCGCATGCACCAAGTACACATGAAAAAGAAAAAGTCCGGTTGAGCATAATCAGAGGCATACCAGGTAAACGCTTGGGGCCCCAAGCCAGAAGAGGGCCCCCAAGGGCCGACCAACTTTGAATCGCAACAGAGCAGTGACAATGAGGGGGATTTGCATTGACAGTGGCCGGCCGGGGGAGAACGCCCTGAAGGGGCCCCACCTCTACCTCTACCTCTGGCTGCATCTCACATAGGCAAATGATGAGAGCAGGTCTATCAAAATAAAGAGAAGCTATCCATCTGGCAGCGAGAAACAAAGGAAAAGAAAACGGAGGAGCAAAATAAGACTCAAGAAAGTGGTAAGTAGTGCAGATGATACATAAGCTTATTTAACTCAGTCTTTCCTGCTAATGTTGAGCGTCACCGTAAAGACGCCCGCAATCACCTTGTTTACTCAGCTTGCAGGGTTAAAATAAAACAGCTATCTTAGACAAAACTCTTTCTTCAGCTATCAAATGAAACCTAACTGTCAAGCTTAGAATATTAAGTTACAGAATTCATTGGCAATACATTTTGAAAATGTGCTACTAAGGTAATAGTTGTGCGTTGTGTGCCAGTGGTGTTTATTATTTAGTTTGAAACAACACAAATTGGCACTATTTTTAAAAAAAAAAAATTTTTGATTTCACATTTTTCAACAGGTTGATTAATTAGTTGGAGGGGCCCCTGTGAATTCTTGCCCAGGGCCCCAAGAGACTCTAGAATCGCCTCTGAACATGATGGACAGGCTTTTGACGGGGAGTTGTTCGTGTTTTTAAACACGTTTTGTACAGAGAGGCATTTTTTGAAAAATCTATTGATTTTTATGTTGAATATTGCTACACAATAAAAAAAGAATATTTTTTTTCCACCAGAAAAAGTTTGGTAACCACTGATTTAGATGGTAAAACACTTTAGATTTTGTTGGGGTTTTTTTTGCTATAAACAAAAAATTCTTGACACAGTTACGAATTTTTTTTTTTTTTTTTTTACTAGTACTTTGTTTTATCCCAGCTAGAAAGATTTTGAATAAAAGGTCCTATCAGTAGCAATTGTCTGTGGCCGAACTGCAAACAAGAGAAATTAAATTACACGAGAGTAAAAAAATAAAATAAACCAATCAGTTTTTTACTAATCAAGGTGGTTTAATTAATTCCTCAGGGTAATGCTCATCAATTTTCTCTTGTTAAACTAATTAATTGATAATGTAATCAAACACTGTGCTGTGATTAATACGATAAGAGCAGTGAAAAAACAAAAAAAAATGCATCAGAACAAGTAATTTTGCCAAATTTACAGGAGGTCTGAGGCTTTCACACAGCCTAAATATGGCCTTGGAAAAGGTGCATTTCGTACCTGGATGCGCTCAGACTCTACATGTTTTCTTAGCCCAAGCTCATCCAGCTCCTGGGTGTTGGGTACACCGTAATTCCCAACAATCGGGTAGGTCAGGGTCAGGATCTGACCTCGGTAGCTGGGGTCAGTCAGGGCCTCAGGATACCTAAAGCAGGGAAACCACAAGACGAGCATGACAAGATGTTGTGGTGTTGAAGTGCAGCACATTTCTGTGCTATGAACACAAACTTAACAATAAATTAAGAACAGCAAAACTTACAATGATGAGAAAACGTATGCAAACCCTTTGGGATTAATTGGCGTTGAGAGCAATGCCCAAAAGACAGAGTTCAGCAGCACTGAATCAGATGTTTATAAGGACTTTGTTACAAATACTGTTTCCAGAACTGCTTCAGCTGACAAATATTTAAAAAGCTGCCTGGTGTGGATAGTAGTCCTGCCATATCAGCTGGGGGACAGCCACCCTGACGTTATCCTGTAGTATATTTCTTTTTTTGTAAAATCTTCTTCTTTTTCTCCGTGACAATGGCAAGTGGTCCAGGCCCTGAGGCAGTGAGGCAAGCCCAAACGATGAGGCTCCTTCAACCACACTTTACTGTTGGGATAATGTTTTTACATTTGTTTAAATAACTATTCTCTGGGTTAACTTACATTTTCCACCAGCACTGTGAATGTTTAATAGGCGTGTTCGATAAAACCATGTGAAATTAAAATGGTTTGTGTGTCATCAGCTTAAGTGTTTGTCTGTTATTGTCACTTACTTGAAAATCTGATCACGTTTTAAGGCAAATTAATGCAGAAAACCAGTTTTATTCCCAAGGGTTAGCATAAGCAGGGAAGCCAGATAATTTTCCAAAGTAGTTTTAAACATGACATGAGTCTGCTAACGTGTTACAGGAAAAGTCAGGAAGTCTTCTTACCCCACCAGGCCAGTGTTGAAGACAAGTTCCCCAGCTGAAGAGACATCATGCCCAAAGGAAAACCCTTTCATCCTGGTACCATCTCCCAACACCAGGTGGGCCGTCTGAGCCTGAAAGGGAAAAGACGGTGGACAGATGACAAGTAGATCCTCGCCCAGGAATATTACATTCCCTTTTTATGAACCAAGTTTGGACAGAGCAAAGGCAATACTTTGAAATAAGACATGTTTTAGGTCTCGTGTGTAAAGACGGTAACCAGTGAGCCACTGGGGCTCAGTGCTGAAACTGCAAGTCATTGTAAAAGGCTCTGTGAATGCTGAGGCAGACAAATCTCTTTTTCTTCTGTCTTGTGTGCAGGTTTGTGCGTACGTCTGTACTTGAGAGTTGGTGAGAGTGTGTATGAATGTTATGGTTGGTGCAACTGTACCCTGCAGAATTTCTGTATTCTGCAAAGAGTATGTGGAGACATAAAATGTTGAAATGTTTACGTGCTTATTAATGAAATGTTGAAGGTATTCTGGCTCAAAGATATGACTCTGACAAAATGCAACGTAAAAACATGATGCAACTCTCTCTGTGATTTACATGTATGATGCACCCAAGTTCAGCAGCTGCTGTCTATAAATCCTATAAACGTATAAACTTTTGCTTGGCAACATGCACTAAAATTCCATTGCTCACTTGCATTTATCTGATGATTGCCCAGCAGGCAAAGTGTACTTAAATTCTCCAACTTTTCCACCAGCTTCTCATTCAGAAATAAGGCCAACTTCTGAAGTGAAAGTGTTCACCTTTCCCACTTTTAGCACCTTGATGTTCATTTTTTTCAACTTTTACTTTATTTTATACTATGCCGAATATTGAAGCAGTCATTGCTGGTTTTAAAAATGACAAAAGAAACCTACTGTAGGTTATTTAACTGTCAGTACACGATGCTCCGCCAGGTTTTTATGTTTTTTCTCAGGAAGTCTGGCCTTACGAGGCGTGACTCTACTAACAGCGCTTCCGAGTAATTCTTTTAAGTAAACGTAAAAAAAAAACAAAAAAAAAACAAACAATCGTGTCATGTGTGAGTGACAACAGCGCTTTCCGTGTGATTGCTTACCTTCACGCTGAAATATCTGGCAGTTTGAAGTCTCATCCAGCCAATGTTCCCCACGTTTCTGCCAACTATGCATCCTTGCCTCAGAGATTTAACAACTCCGTAAACCAAGAGGATTTTTGTCATATTAGCCCAAAGTTATTGTTTTAAGTAAATTCGCGCGGGTTTTGCAAAATAAATGAAAACGCTCCTGAATTAATTCATGGATTAATAAAAATGAGCTACATGTGAGTTCCCCTCGTGGAAAGCGGCCACGCAGAAAGTTTAAGTGGGCGTTTGAAATGTTCACGTGGATTGGCCGCTGGAGCTTTGCTTTTCTCAACACATGAAGCGCACGGAGTTTCGATTGGTCTGTCAGGTAAACGCCCACGTTTGTGTCAAAAGACAGCTGACTGGGATGTGTTGAAATGGTTATATTGAACTAGACGGTGCACCAACATGTTTTACCTTTTTTTTTTTTTTTTTTTTTTTTTTACTAATCCTGCTTTATTTGTTAGTTCATCAGTTGAATGATAGGGAATCAGGGAATGTTTCTGTGATGCCATGCCTTTTGGTACTCAAGATGGAAACTAAAAATGTGCCTTTTACACCTCTCAAGATTTATAGTAAGGTTTAAAAGAAATCTCCCTACGAGTAACAAGTCATTAAATACACTGAATTTCTGAAGTTGGAAAAGGAACAAAAGCAAAATGCATGCCCATGGGAACGGCTGCACCTGCTGATGGCAAACTTGTGTAGAGTGCTTTCTGTGCAACTAACTCTTTACAGCCCTTTTTCTTTGAGGCCAATTGCCTGCAAAGAAAAACGCAAACTGTCCGTGAACAGGCTGCATGGTGGTAGGATTAGAGTGGTGTGTGTATTTGCTGATGGCTGCAAGACTGGTCCTCTGTGGAGAAGGCTGTCTGACTGCCACTCTGCTGCGTTCAGCAGTCTGAACAAAGTGGGACTGAGTATCATGACCTGAGTAGATCATGAAATACCCCCACAATCCAGAAATTGCATTTGAAACAACAGACTATTGTCTTGTGGTACCTCTGTAAAAGTTATTTGAAAATCATGAGCAATAAAAAAGAAAAAACAAATTCCCAGTGCAACAGTCGGCTGAATTCTCATGCATTTAAGTGTATTAAATGGTAGAATATCACATATGTTTCAATGTGAGTGGATGCTTGAGTTTAGTATGTTTTAGCTGTGGATCTGTGGAGCACTGCTGACATCCAGTGGCAGGTTTCTCTCAGAGGCTTCGCTGGGATTTGGAATATTGTGTTCACTTAAGCACTGTGCTCAAAAACATTTCGTATAAACATTACCTCAGTTACATTTTACACTGCGTCCCGGCTGCTTTATAATTGGGATTGTACAGTGCACTGCATTTCTTTTAAAATGTAAAAGTAGAAAGTAAAAATGTATCCTAAACTTACATTAAATAGAACTAAAAAAAAAAAACATACCACATGTTAAAAGTGAAGGCATTTTCCATCTTAAGATAAACATGACATACAGTGAAACTGTGTCTCAAAACAGTTGGGATGGAGGGATGTTTGGAACTGTTTAGAATCCTTTTATCACGTGGGGACTTTGGAGTTTTTTGGAGGGGAATGTTGCCATTAAAACGGCTTAATAATTCTGGGACTTCTTTTTAGTATTCTCAGTTTTATGATATTTCAAATGTTTTCAGTTGTAAAAGCTCCGTACTGCAGGCAGTTCAGTTCAGTACCGGGTCTCCTCTACTGTAAAGCCTTGCTTTTGTAATGAATGCCGTATGTAATTTGGCATTGTCTTGCTGAAAGATGCTAGTGCCTGTAAAATCCCTTTTACGGGCACTAACTCAACCCTATTTGATGAACTGAGCACTGAGCAACCGAATTAGTTGTATGATGATCCTGCAGGTGGTGTTTTTGAAATACCACTTACTTTCTTCAGCTTTTGGGACTGCTATTGTGACATTCTGCTGCCATTAAAATAAATACATTATTTTCAAGGGATGATAAACTGTCATTTAGCTGACCCGGTGACCCATTGCAGGGGCATGACGTGATTCTTTGGCCGGGCACTAGTGGACTATCTATAGAAACCGATTCACCCTATAATACCAGATGTGTCATCTTTGGTACGTGAGTTTTGAAGCATCCCATTTAATCAAATTAGAAAACCAATAGTTTCATACAAATCAAAAAAGATATTTAAAAAAAATAAAAACAACACAATAAAAAAAACTTTAATGACCTAATGATAATTATTATTTAGGAATTATTTTAATCCAAAATTTGAAGTATTTTTTATTTCAATATATAAGTAAGATTTCAAATAAAACTAAACTGGATTTTTTTTGTGATATTTCACATGTCAGGGTTAAAACTAGCTCCATATTATGCAACTTGACAGTATTATTTGCAGGGCTTGTTTTTGACTTTAAATAAGCACTTCAGATTTTTCCCTTAAACACAGTCATGTAACTTTTTTCAAACCTAAGAATAAGAATATTGGTGTTTTCCTTGCAACAAAAGCAGTTGTCTCGGTGGTTAGACGACAGTGCACGCTTTTTTTAGGCTGAACTTTAGAAGCCACAAGTGATAATTTGGTTGCCAACTTGTTAGTTGAAGCTGTAACAGTTTGTTTTTTTTTATAGTTGACATGACGCCTTTACTTAAAAAGGTGAATGGATGTTTATATTCTGGAGCAGCATATCTGAGAAATCTAAAATCCGAGACGGTATCCTGAAATTTGGTCTGATGAATAGGATTTTCTTCTTTTGATGCTGTGGTTTGTTTGGCACTTAAATTGAAACATAAAACAGCATTTTAAGTCAAAAGATCTTCACCTTTAGACTTTGTTGGTTTTAATCCATTTTGACTCTCACATTAAACAAGTAAAAGCAACAAGCAATTGCAGGTCCACTCACACGAACTTTGCACTGGCTGTAGAAGTCAAAGTCAAAGATGAGAAATGACTGTAAAAGTCGTTAAAGTTGAAGATGAAGCATCTTAAAGTAAACCAAGTCTATGAGCGAAGCACTTATTGTTAAAAACCATTATTTGGTTCGGTTAAAAGTTTTCTTTTCTTTTGTTTAATTTTTCAAATCCAGCCTTGGCTGGCTGCTGTCTCCACCGATGGAGCCGCATAGACCGGAAAATTGCTATGTGATGATTTGGAGAACACGAGAAGCCTTTGCAATGCCCGGTCTGGCCATTCGGAGGCCCGTCAATAGCTGCCTTCGGAAGTCCGTCACCGATTGGCTGACATGAGGCCTAATGAGGTCCATCGCCTGTCTTCGGTGGAGGGATCCCACATTGTCTGCGGCGTCAAGTGTGAGTTTCAGATGGTGACCGAGCTTAAGGGAGGACGCAAATAAACAGGCAGGCTTCCTCAGTGTTCGCTGCCAGCTTTCCAAACGCAGCCTTGGCCCCGAGATGTGAGAAATAATAGATGGGTGTTTTCAAGGATGCATGAAAATGTTTGTTCTGTGCAGAGCTGATCAGATTCGGCGGTTTGAAGATAACAAACAAGCAAATGTCTGTTTTTACTGTTGTTAACTATGTTAATAGATAAACGCATGCTCTATGTGTCTTTATGCCACTATATTTGTTGCATTACCACAAATACAAAAAAAAAAAAAAAAGAGAAGTCAAATTCTTCTTTGTAAAAAGTAAGAACACCTTTAAAACATTAAAGTTACTTTTGTTCTCTTTAGCAGGAATACTGTCTGGAAGGCGTTTTACCGAACTTAGTCTCTGGCTTGCAGAAATCCTCCTCCATGCACAGTTCCTTCAGCTGCAAGGTTCCACCAGTGGTTCCAAATCCCACCCACAACGCTGGGCTGCAGCTCGGGATTCGAATCTGGTCTTTCACCTCCTTTCCTCTTTCCTTGGTGGTTTGTTGATGTGCAAAGGATCAGTATCCTGTTGAAAGACCCACTTTGGGTTCATCTTCTTCTTCCGGACTTAGCCTATCTGTACTTGACATGATTTCCTTTTGAAAGAAACATGCTCCTCATGCTGAAAGCATGTCGTGGGCTTGCACCAAACAGAACTATCATTACCGCGGCGGAAAAACTCCATCTTTGATCCATCTGTTGAGAGCATGTTATAATGAAAGAGTTGATCCCTGATCTCTTCTAATGGTCTGCGCTATTCGGCAAACGGTCGTTTTGGACACCCGTGGCTTTTCTGTAGTAAATCCCCATAGCAGGACAATTGTATGTAATCGCTTTGTAATTGTAGACACCAGCCCTTGACACCAACAGCTGCAACAGTTATCTTCAGATCCTTTGACGAAAAGTGGGGATCTTGAAGATCATTTCGCACATCAAACTAGCTGCTCTTTCACTGAATCCACTGGGCAACACCCTTAGAAATCAGCAAATATTGGGGGTGATTTATACTTATGATGAAATGCTTCATTTTAAGTCAAGGGATGGGTTTTCGGTGGCCAATGCCGGACTCATAAGCATTCCCAACCATTTTTCTGATGGCCCTTGGAGAGTTCTTTAGACCTCTGCTTGGAGCCTTGAAGGCATCACACACTTCAGCAAAAATGTTGACTAACTGTTGACTACATGTGTCATTTGAGTGTATCAGCACGGATAACTGTTAATATTTTCAAAGGGGTTCAGATGAATTGTCACCCAATTATGCTGACAAAGTCTTGACATTTTGTGTGTACTTTCTCACCGGACTGCGAATGAGCCAGTGCAGAAGGATTTGTAAATCACCCCATATCTATACAGAAATGCAACCAGAGTCACCAGTGTTGTGCCAGTAAGACTGTACAGCTGTGACGCACGCACTTCATCCTTCAGATTGTTGAAAGAAGGAACATGTGACAAGCTGGAGAGAAGAAGGTGAAGACTGTCCTTTATCACTGGTATCATATGTCCTCCCTCTGAAGTGTACTGTGCCCCTGTAGAAAGGGCAGCTTTGTTTAGCCCACCCCCATATAATCCCGTTGTGAGTGTGAGGGAGGGAACAAGACCATCCAGGCCACAGAGGCAGCATCGGCCCCCTTAAGGAGTCATGGCCCCCGCTCTCAGAAATCCCAAGAAACTTCACACCTCTATGGAGGGACTATAAATAGGCACCATCTGTCCCCCCAGGCTCGGTTACAGCCTCATTCCTTTTGGTATGGATAGAGGGCAGGGAAGGAACCACTCAGGGTTTAAAAAGGGAGATAGTGGACAGGAACGGAGTCCAAAATCTACTCTCTAGTCATTACACATGGCCGGATGACCTGTGCTGCAAGTCATGTGGCAAAGGCAGTCTATGGGTATGCTTCTGTCATTTCTTTTCGTACAACTACTCTCCCTGGGCGCATTGGCTCACCACAGAGGCAAAATGTCAGCGGCCACAGAGCTTGTGCCATCTTTGGAATCTTACACCACACTCCACTCATCACATTATTTTTCTCTCGAGCTCAAGCTCTTCACATTTCATTAATCAACCTTGAAGCTGGAGTGGTCCGAGGCTCGCACAGATTGAAATCGGCGTCTCTGTCATTTCTCCTACAAGGAGCCTTAATTGCAGCTCACTGTTTCATGGATGCAGTTTCAGTTCTCGTAACCGGTAACAAATTATATTCGCTGACTGGAATCTGAGCTAGAAAGACGGAGAGCTGCAAAATCTCAGAGAGAGCAGGAGAAAATGATGAGATACCTTTGCAGGTCGCCTCCTAGACCTCACCTCTGTGGCTGTCGAATTATTAAGATGCAGGGGGACCTACGCAGGTGTATCCTACTTTTATCCTAACAACATGTGGATGTTAAAGGGTGTTTTCAGCATTCTTGTTTTCTTGGTTTGTCAGTTTGTCCGCGTTGAAAAACGTTAACCAGAACAGGACGGACTGAAAACACTTACGGTGCAGAATGTTTCAGGTGAACTCTAACAGAAATGTAGCCTTGCTGAAAGGCATCATCCCAAGATACATAAACATAAAACTTGCACTCAGGATGAGACGCAATAATTCAAGAGACCTACAACTTTCAGCCACTGCTGTACCTACGTGGGTTTGTGGTAAATATTTGGTACTAATAAAGTAAATAAAAGTGGTAAACACTATATGAGTTTGATATCTGCATTTTTATTATTTGACTTGCATTGTTTTGTGAATCATCATTACTTATGGTATGTCTTAACTTCAGCTATTTTCCACAACTTTTACTGCACGTTTCCATTTAGACGCACACATGTGGAGATCTAGCCCTGTAAATGTTTGGACGCCGTTCTCTAAAATCTCTCTACTCGTGTTTTGCAAACAACAATTTTCTTTGCAATACTATATATGTTTTTGTATGCGGCTTCAAAAATGGTCCTGGTTCTTCTCCTGACAATAAGAGCTCCAAGCAGACATGGATTTTCTTTGATGTGGAGTCAAACAAAGCGTTAAAATATCAAGTTAGAGTTAAAATTCTTAGAATTGACGCGCTTGTTTGTGCACTGCCACACAAATGGTCTACAAAATCAAGGAGAGTCATGTATAAATATTTAAATAACCTTTCTTAGAAGTTACTGCAGGATCAGTAAATGAATACGTTATCTGAAGTCATTAATGTGAGATAACATTGGTGTGTGACTGCTGAGGTTTCCGTCTTAAAGAGTCTGGAAATAAACAGGTGAAATAAATACAAGAAGGCAAATAAGCAAAAGACAGAATTGCATTCAACTTCAAATAAAGAAATAATTTCTCATTTAAAAAAGAGAAGATTAATAATGAGACGAAGGCACAGGGCGTGAAAACAGCTTATGAAAACACAAGATGGTTATATGGGAGGAGGGAAATCTCAAAGAGTAGTCAGACACAGGTGGGATCAAACCACCAACTGTTTAAAGAGAAGTGGGCAAACCCTCGGTGACACCACGCTGGATGGTCAATCGGATGGAATGAACAAAGAGCCTGGCGGTCAGATGGAAGACACCACCTCGGTTCAGTTACCACAAGTTACTCAGTTACTCTTATATCATTTAACTGACGAGATACATAAAAGTTTTAGTTTTCATGCAGTTGTCATGGATGTAAAATCTAGGCAGGGAGACAAAAAAAAAAGTTCTTCGTATCAGGCTTTAAGTATACGTCTTCTGCCGCGAAGTTGGGCATTTTAACTTGAATGGAGAGTGACTTGTATTTGGAGCAAGAGCCACCAGGTCCTTATCAGGTCTTAAAAATCCAAAATTAAACACCAGATAAACCAGCAACAGATGATACATTGCATTTTGTGATAAGAAGCAAGCCAAAAAGCAGGAGTGTGTAAAAAGAGTAAATCACACCTGATTCAATAGATTACAAGGTTAATAATAAATCAACTGCATTTTTTTTTGTAGTGTTAGTCTTGTTAAACACTGGGCGAATGTAGGTTTATTACACAATCCACATTTAACCCTCACACACGTTCAAACAGCGCTTGAATTTTTTTAAAGAAAAAGCATGGATTTTATGTTTTTGAATTCTTGCTCCTTCTTGTCATGCATTCCTGTTCATCAGAGACTGTATTTACCTTTTAAGACCTTCTGAGGACCAGATTTCCTTCTTGTTTTTCTTTTTCAGTTTGCTCTCATATGTAAAACCTAAACCGTTGAGCGACTGTGTTCTTTACTTTCATGTGACTACCAGAAGAAGAAGAAGAAGCCTCTTTTCCTCTCTTTCACTAAACACAACTGTACATCTGCTTCTGAGAAGCTTGCAAAGATGAAACAGCAGTCTTTTTGACTAAGAGATTTCTGACAAGCGCTTTTGGAATCTGTGTCTTTTTGATTTAATTATGTTTTTCTCCCCTTTTAAGACTCCCTGCACAACTTCAGAAAATATCCACAACAAATACAGCAGTATCATTCTGTAAAATAAAACAAAAGAAGGACATTGAGAAGTCTCTGAATTTCTGATCCCATTTATCGTCTCGCTCTTCTCTTGGGCAGCACTGCTGTTCACTGCAGGTTGCTGACCTTGACTCTAAAAGGTCTCTGGTGTTCTGTAATAAACAGTTAAATCCCCTCCGTTCCCTATTAATGATCTGACCTCACGTCTCCAGTACGTCTTTTGCAAAGGCGCTGGGCACCGATGATGGATGCAGAGCTACACATGCACTGAGAAGACTCATGTGATCACTTAACAGGTTGGTGTAAAAGAATTTGTGAAGGTTCGCAAGAGCACAAGCTCAGTTTGCTCAGATTTCTGGGTCAAATAAAACAACAACTGACATGCTCACTGTTGTTGGAGCAAATGAAAATTGTATGCATTCCTGCCAAATAAACTTGATCAGTCTTCTTTTCCACTTTCACAAGCCAACCATCATGACTTGGTAAAACTTTACCGCACTGCTGTGGATTTTATTTAGATTGTATAGTGGAGCTCTGGCAGCACAGGTGCAAGATCTGGGCCAGGGTTTCTATAGGGAGAGGGAGTGAAGGGAAGTCAAACTCAGAAGGAGCAGTGACGTGCCAGGGGGAGTGAGCCTAGATGACAGCTGAGGCACTGAGGCTTTCTCTGGCTTACCCTCATGGAGATGGGGTCAGCGAAAGCAAGCGAGGTGGGGGTATGCAGGAGGAGGGGTGAGGGAATTTATGCAGTTCCTTCGTCACCAGGCCCTGCAGTGGTGGTGAGGGCAGGGCTGCGCCGCTGGGCCTGGAGACTGATATAGACGAGAATTAGGGAACCAGAATTTGCACTCTTAGCCTTGAGAGGGTAACTGGCATCGGCAGCTGAAAGCTGCGCTACAGCTCCATCTCCCTGCGCTTTTACATCATATCCATCCTAGGGGGTGGGGGGGGGGGGGGGGGTGATGGTGTCACCCACTGAATCTCAAACAGAACACATGCTGCTTTTCACAACACATATAATGACCAAAAATAATCAGTGGGTCATTACCGGACTTCACTGGAGGATGTCCCTTTAACAACCGACCCAGCTAAAGTTTAGTCTCCAGACGGTTTCCCAAATAATAACTCCGACTCAGTCACTCATTCCTGTCAAATCACACAGAGAATGATGTTTGTCATTGTATCTTCCTGTAATTCTACACTGATTATTGCAATATATCATTAAAGCCAGTTGAAGATCATTTTCAAGTCAATACGTCCTTGTGGCTGACCTGTCGCATCAAAGGCAGATATTCTACAATTATCCGGTAAAATTTCATTCCTATTGTTGGGATATTCATAATTAATACAGAGTGAAAGTGACTCTTTTATATTGCGAACTCTGGCATACTGTATAAGCTATAGATCAAATATATTTATGCTAAATGCATAATTTAAAATTTCACTGTAGATGGAGACACAAATGAGCTCATCAGAACTACAGTCGAAGAAGAACTGTCCTGATTATCAGAAAAGGAATAGAAACCCACGTGGTATTGCGGAGGATGACATGAGAAACTCGTTTTACTTATGACTCATTTTATGGATCTTATTTCTGCTCATTCATTCATGTTTGCGTGACTGCGGCTGAAAGAGTTCTCTTTCACCATTCGGGCCTTATTTGCGATTTTAGTCTTATTTAAACGTTTAGTTATAGACTGGGAACATGGACAAACACGGCCTTTTCCTCGTCCTGATATGAACCTGGATGTGTTAACCCATCCTCACTGTGGTAACCAGAACCAGATGGATTTGGATCGTGCGTAAAAGCGCGGTGTTCTACGCGTAGGTGAAGTTTGGTCCGCGGGAGATCTCACCGCAGCAGCAGGTCCCCCCCCCCCCCCCCCCCCCCACCTCCGGGAGATATCAAGGCTTTAGGTTAACCCCCCCCCCACCCCACATCCACCACACAGTGTTGTCGTTTTGTGATTAGAGATATGTGGCATGAATTAACACTCTCTGGCCTGGAACCTTATATTCCATGTTTAGAGAGAAGCCCTCCGCACGCACGCACACTCCCCCCCTCTCACCCTCCATCCAATCCTAACCGGGGGGACAGCCCCGACGGGGGTCAAGAGGAAAAATAGCGTCATATATATACGCCCAAACGGTGCCTTCTTTCTCCGAGTCCCCTCCATTCTGTGCTACACTCCTTGTGTGTCGCCCGAACCGGGAATTGTCTGTGCTTCAGGGCCGAAGTAGTTTTACTATCAGTTGAAATGGCACCCAAGAAGGACCCTAAGGCGGCCCCCGCCAAGAAGGCTGAGCCCGCGCCCGCACCTGCACCGGCACCGGAGCCCGCCCCTGCTCCGAAGGCTGCCGCTGTCGACCTGTCCTCCGTCAAGGTACTGAAAGTTTGATCTGATCTGCCGTGGGAAGTGGTGGGAGTTGGTAGGGGTACAGGGGCCGCTCGGATTTGACTTTTCCACTCAGAGTTGCATGACAGAGCCAGACCTACTGCACTGGTCGACTAACCAGAGAACATCTTGGGAGGCACCTGCCTAAATAAGCATGTCTTTTCTACATGACAGTCACATAGGACTGTTGGGGGACACAGACACCTTTATTTGAACAACTTTAAGCAGATGCGCAGCTCACGGTGAGTCAGTGAGAGAAGCTTCGGGTTTGGTGGACCACGGCGACACAGTAGAGCAGAACCATGGAGAGCTCATCTGCAGACCACACCCAGGTCTTTCAGGATTGGACCATCGGATTGACGATTCATGCATGATGACGGTGTACAAGGACACCAAATGTGGACATGTTAAAGTGGCCAAACATGGACTCCCACAGATCAGGTGCCACTAGATGAAGTTAATTTAGTCAAAATTTAATGGCAGTTTCACAGGAATTGTGGAAAGGAGATTAAGTGGAAAGTGCCTGGCTCTGTTGGCTCTGAGTGAAAATGTCAGCGTTCATAATGACATTAAAACCTAGGATCTGTATGTTTTATACTTACACAGCTGTTTTGTTTGTTTGTTTGTTTGTTTTATTTTATTTTATTTGTTTGGCTTGTAGATAGAATTCAGCGCAGACCAGGTTGATGGTATGTAAACTTCTTTTCCCCTTTGCATGACATGACATTACACACAGCTCTTAAAACGAACTTTTTCAATGCCTGTGACCTGCCCTGCTGTCAATCGAGCCTCCCCAAATGTGTACAAATGAAGAAAAATGAGAAACATCTCAATTGAAACCTGCGTCAGATGAAGTAACAGGTGTTAAAGTGCTCATGGCAGGTGGCCTCCTCAATGATTTTGGTGTTTTGACATTCCACAAGAATATCAGATGCCTTCAGAAACATGAGAATGGCTAAATGAGGAAACTGTCCCCATGGGCTGTTGGAAGGACAAAAAAAAAGTTTTTTTGCAACACGGTTGATGTTAAAAATCGAAATGGCTGAATGCATTGATCGTTTTAGTAGTGGTTTCTGCTGATTTCTGTGCAGCAGTTAACAGAAAATAGTGTGAATAAATCACATTGAGTCTGCAGCGCTAAGCTCCTGCAGGCTGATTGAAAGAATTATAATCTGCGGGTAGAAGAAATGTGAGAATTAGGTGATGTAAGGTTAAAAAGCACAAAGATTATCTCTAAAAAAAAAAAAAAAAAAAATGTAAAGTGCTCATTTTATTATCAAAGAGCCCGTTGCCACAAATCTAAACAACCTGTTGCAGCATCTTGATATGAATCTCCAGACTGTATACTGGCTGCAGATTAGTGAAATCCAATCCTGTGCTGTGAGGCAAGAGCCCAAGCAAGCAGCTCAAAACAGAAACCTGAGAAAGAAGAATAATGAAACGATAGTGCAGTGTTTGACAGAAAGAAACACCTGTGCACTGGCGGATCCCCCGGGCTCTGCGGGAGCAGACCTGTAGTCTAGCTGGCTGCTTGTTACGCTGCCGTCAGCATTCCTTACTTTTGCTCAGCTCCCCCACAGACGGCTTTGCCTTTAAAAGGAGGGGCTCATATTCTCAGCTATGTTTATCAATTCCAAGGTGGTCTTTTAAAAGAGCCTCGCTGTGAGAGAAGGAGACAGCTGAGATGGAAATGGTGCAAGGGGGTGATGGAGCTCTGCAGAAGTCAGTCCATTCAGCCAATAATACCACAACCTTATGGGATGTCTTAGGCTTGTTGCGTGTTTTCGTTGTCAGCTTGTAGAGTTACTGCCTCCACCTGCTGGCAGTCTTGCAAAGCGGCCACAGACAGCACTTTGTCACAGCGAGACTCAGTCCACTTGAGAGAAAAATGTACATTAATAATGTAACATAAATGTATTTTGAATCAAGAAATGGTGGAAATAGATAATTAAACATTAAAATATTATAATAAAACTGATTCTGAAGCTTAATGAAGCAAATAAAGAGAAGTAATCTTGCAGAACAAACATACTGAAGTAACAATATAAGGCGATTGCTTTGTTTATGCAGCTGAAGGCACATAAAGTCAAGTTTGTGATGATATAAATCAATACTGTCGTGGATGAATAGTTCAAAGTCCCTCAGATGAAAAGACGTCCAGACACCAGACCCCCCCCCCACGAGATGAGAGACAAAACTGAACAGCTTTAATGCACACAAACACACACATGCACAAACAGTTTGATGGTGATGAAAGAACTGGATGGAAAATCATGATTTTCTTACCCTCTTCGACAGATTACAGGGAGGCCTTCGGCCTGTTTGACAGGGTGGGTGACAACAAGGTGGCTTACAACCAGATCGCTGATATCATGCGTGCTCTGGGACAGAACCCCACCAACAAGGAGGTGAACAAAATGCTGGGAAACCCCTCTGCTGATGGCAAGTGACTCGTTCTTATTGTACAGTTTTTATCAACGAATTGCCCAAAGATCTGTGTGGTGATGTAAATGCTGTATTTGCTTGCACACGTGTTTGCATTTTGGAATATGTGTTGCATTCACCTTTACTTGTTGATTTATGTAACTTATAAGGAAAGTCCCATTTGAACTGACGTTTTGAATTATGTTAACTCTAGTCCTGTGAGGGATAATGTCAAGAATAAAATATATATTTTTAACACTGATATATAAACATAAACAGTTTTGATGTCAGCACCACACTCAACCAAAATGTGTGGAGGAAAATCAATTAAAGACAGAAGCGCTTGCAGAATATACAACTAATGTCGGTCTGGGTGGTTTTCCGATCAGCAGATAAACTAATGAGAGGTGAGAGTGTCAGGGTTGGGTGTAAAAGGAACATCTCTTCAAGGCTTAAGCCGAATTCCTGCTTCTCAACTGATGCAAAGCCCCCTCAACAGAGCGCTGTCGGCACCTCCAAAATGTTCTGATTATGCGTTGCGCCTACGCAGGAATTACAGAAAGACAAAACCAATAATGCAATAATGGTGGTAGAAGTATACATTAGGCTTTAGTCTTTCCAATCAATAATAAGTGTTGGATCACCAATTTGTACCAGTCTTTGTTCCATAGTTAATAATCAGTTCAACTATTACAAATACCTTTGGTTTTTCCGACATCTGGATTGGATAATATTGTGAAAACATTTAGGAAAATATCAATGCTGAAGGTCAAGATTGCAAATCACTTTTCAATGACCTACAAACCCTGAGGTGAAAACACCACAATCAATAAAGCCACATGGACTTGAGAGTGGTTCAAACCAATGACATTCAACACAGTCTTCTGCTGCATCCAGAAATGTAACCTGAAACTGTATAACGCAAGGAGGAAGACATTTATCAACTCTGCAGAAATGGCACTGAGCCACATGTGCGCAAACTCATCTCAGATGGAAAGAAAGATGATGGACACGTGATACCTGGCCAAGTGCATCCACATCCTCACCTGCATCTGGGGAAAACTGACAGTGAGTTCTACCTGACAAAGGTGGAAGAGAATCAAAGGTGACAAAGCCAGCATCTGTGATGGTGTGGGGATTTATCCGAGCCCACGGCACGGGTGACTTGGTTTTCCAATCTGTCGCCTACTTCTGAGCAGGTCCCGCTTCAAGAGGCTGTTGACAAGGGCTATTTCGTTCAGTCTTGTCCAACATCTGCACAGTAGTGCACTGGTGTGCAAAACAGTTTTAGTTTCAAACGGATACAACCTTTTCATAGTTGTTAAATCAACAACATGATCATAATCACCAACATCTATGGCGCTCACTCCGTTGTTGTAACACCTGACTTTGATGGCAACGCTTCAGACTCCTGACGTCATGAGATTCATTTTTCTATTGAGACGGTAGTGCTGACCAGCTTCATGGATAGCTGCTACCACCATCTGGTGGACGATTAGAGAACTACATAAATAAATATATTATCTTTGTTTGAATGACAAACTTTGTTACTTGAATGTTTGTGAGGAGAAAGTGACGTGGATATGAAGGTGCCAAAGATGCAGAGAAGTATACTGGAATTTGGAGACACACTACCATCAAAGCTGCACCTTTTCCTGTGAGGTCCATAGCTATTTCAGCAGGAAAACCCAACAAAAAGCTCATTCTGCACAAGTTTCAACAGTATGGGTTGTGTCTATGTTAACATGCCTCTGACATGACTTTATTTATTTATTTTTGGAGTATATTGCTGATGTAAGTTTATGTAGACAGTTTTTGTTGCATCGTTACCTCATTAGGACTTCTTTGGATATAATGACCTACCTTGTTGGGACAAGTAGTCATTGTGGGAAATGAAACCTGGCACTAATAAGGCATAATGTCATTTCTGGGGACCTGGTTGGGGTGCCAACTAAGATGTGAACTGAGAATTGAGTCAGTTTGAATCATACTTGCTATGTAGATATAATTTTCAGTGCCGTGCTGTTTGTTGTTTACTTGTCATCAGCCTGTCTGGCTCATCGCCCTCTAGATATAACTGTCTAAAATTTGTCTGCCTCCATCCAGACATGGCCAACAAAAGAGTAGAGTTCGAGGGCTTCCTTCCCATGCTCCAGACCATCATCAACAGCCCAAACAAGGCAGGTTTTGAGGACTACGTTGAGGGTCTGCGTGTCTTTGACAAGGAGGGCAACGGCACAGTGATGGGCGCTGAGCTGCGCATTGTCCTGTCAACACTGGGTGAGTCAGACTGGGGCTCTGTTGTCGCACGCGTCCATGTGTGCTTGTGTCACATTGTGCGTTGTTAACACGGGAAGTCTTTTGCCTCCTCCTGCAGGGGAGAAGATGACTGAGGCAGAGATCGACGCTCTCATGGCGGGACAGGAAGACGAGAACGGCTGTGTCAACTATGAGGGTGAGCCACTAAGTAGTTCAAACTTGTTTTCGCCTTAAATGCAAGAATGGGCAACTCATCAATTGAACACGTGACTGTGTGTTTATTAAATTAGTTCTTAAAAATAGTACATTTACTTTTTGCATGGAGCATTAGACAGTGTGAAAGAAACATCCCTGATGATGTCAATACAAGGAAATATAATGGTGAGCTGCATTATGGGAGGAGTAGGAACTTAACTTGGTATTTACTTATATATTTATCCGTTTAAGAATAACCAAGTATAAAGAAGGATAGATGAACAGTTTGGTGGTGTAGGTTGGTTGTCATCTGCCTCAGCTGAAAGCCCAAAGCCTTACAGTTCAAATGGAGTAAACTAACCTAGGACAGTAAGACAAAAAAAAAAAAAAATGTAATGCTGGATTTTGGTTTAATCTTTTTGCATACTACAATGCAGTAAAAAATTAAATTTTCACTTTAACTTTATCATTACTATTATACAATAATAATCCATATTTTAACTTGTTCAATCCCACTTAAGGGAAAGTGCAATATAAATATAAAATACTTACAATTTCATCTATAGAAGTTTACTGGAGAATATTAAATGAGCTTTATTACTTTGTAACTTTGTTTTTGAATTTTCATAGTATGCATGTCTACTGAAGTTACCAAATATGGTTATTTGCATTTTTAGAGGATTAAAAACCAGAAACCAGGTTCTGCAGATGGTCAGAAACGTTATGCAATTTGCATTGCTATTTGTATTCTAATAAATAAATAGGAAATATCATAATGCATCAATTAATATATGTAATTAGAGAATGAGACAATAAACTCATTAAGAAAATATCTGAAGCTACAAATCCATAAAGAAGTCATTTTCCTGTTGACGTCTATTCAAACTTACTGTACTTCATCATGTAAATGAGTCGCCCTCTGCTGGCCATTTGACGTATACTGCACGTTGAAGGTGATTTTACTTAAATGTTTAAAAAAGGCCTGTGAGGGTTGTGCTGTTTCACGTTTATTCAGTATTTTCTAAATCATATTTCAAGTCTCGTGGTCTGACAAGCCTTTTAACCAACCTCATTTGTCATTTTGCGCCCCTCTGTTGCTCTATGTCTGCTCCCCTGCCCTTCATCTGCAGCCTTTGTCAAGCACATCATGTCTGTGTAAGGACCCTGCCACTGCTGCGGTGAGCATCGAATAAGTGCAGACCCCATGGTGTCGCGACATCCACTCGCTGTTTCCTGCACCATCTGTGGAAGCAGGGGGAACAAAGGACTATGAGATGTCATTTCCTAAAGCCTTTTTTTTTTTTTTTGCCCTATAATTTTTTTTTTCTTTTGTCCAAATGGTGCTTTCCCCAGTAACCACTCTCTTCCTTCTGCTACTCGGAAATCTGTAATGATACCAACAAGGTCCTCACCTTCATTCGGTTCCCTGGCATCATTGGGGTTTTTGGTGTCTCTGAGTTTTTGGTGTATCGGAGGAGGCGGAGTAATGATGACCATCCCTCCCTGCTTACCGTCTGGCTGGCTGTCTATCCGCCAGTGAAGTGACTGGTTTGGCCCAGGACTGGCCATCAACATGAGTTCCCTCCTCAACAAACCCATCCCTGAGTCTTAACTTATTGTATCCTCTGCCATTTCACAATAAACTTTTCACACTCCCATTTTATTACCCAATTTTTGACTCTGAGTCTTATATTGACATATGAGTAGTAGATATAATCAGATGTTTTCTTAAAGCACAGCTTAACATTTTGGTGGAATGTCCACCTGACAAGCCCCCCAATTACATCAATCACACTAAAAGATGAAATGTGAGCTTCAGAGCTGCTCGATGGCACATTTCCAGTATTTGAGCTACACTAAGGTAATTCCAATGAGCTGCACATTCCTGGTAAAGTAATTTTTTACATCTAAGCCGAAACCAAGAATGTAAATATCAGCCATGCCGATTTCCTCGTATGGCCATCTGAAAATGAGACAAGAAGTCCAGTATCGGTTTCTGTAGTTTTTATTCATCATTAAGTGTCGTAATTGGTGTCATATCAACAAGAGAAAAATCGTATACATCTACTTGACCTTTTAAATACATTTACAGTTGCTGCAAGGTAAAGCAGGAGGTGGGGGAGGGGCACACGGAGATGGGGGTGGGGGGTGTGCAGAAAAAACACAGAAGCAAACAAACAGTTGCAGATGAGAGCAGCAATTAGGCAGGAGGCAGATCTTTCCACAAAACGGTGTCTGAAAAGAAAACTAGGTCATCCAAACACGTCCTAACAGATAAAACAGAAGGACTGACTGCAGGAATTCAGTCAGCTGTCTTTTCTTTTTTAAGTGTCTTTTTTTTTTCTTTCTTTTTTTTTGTTGAATTTTTAATATTCTAGGATTTTTCAAAGTATTTTTCTTCCCAGATTTCTTCATCCCACACAGTGCAAAAACACATCCACATATGGTAGTGTCCTCTGTGACATGGCACAGGGTCTACGCTGAATCCATACAAGTACAGATACACACACACACACACACGTGCGCGCACGCACACACACGCACACACACACACACACACACACACACACACACACACACACACACACACACAGATAATGCAGTTATCCACATTGCATTGACCTCTTTTCACTTCATACAGTCTAACCCAAGCGATATCTCTAAACTTAACGAAAACCAATCTACTCTTAAATCTAAACGTAACATAATTTCAATTCACATCTTAGCTGGCACCCTAACCAGGACCCCAGACAATGACATTCTGCCTTATTAGTGCCAGGCTTCTGTCCCCACAATGACTACTTGTCCCAATAGGGTCGGGCATTACACCCAAAAAGGTAACAAAAACAAAAAAAAAACACACACACACACAGATTTCAAGTAGAGGCAACTTCTACTAAAGCATCCTCCCCTGTGGCTCAGACAACAGACGACAGTCCGTCCTGGTCAGTGTACTGTCAGCCGGTTTTAGTGGAGAAACGTCTGTGCTGTTCATTAGTATGAGCTTTTTTACTTGCAGCTGCAGAGGCTGGAATCCTTTCCTCTAAGGACGGATCATTTGTGGAACGACTTCCACTGTTTTACATTCTTCTGATGTATAAACAGGCATTATACTTAACTGCTGAGGAGATACAAGTGAAATAATGATCTTCGGCAGGACTGAAATATATTCCACAGCAACACTAAACCAGCTCTCTGACATTATCACCAAGCCATTACACAGTAAACATCTATTGACTACAAAACATGAACCTTTTTGAACCTTTATCCAATAAATGAGGAAATAACTTACTAAAATCCTGTTTTTAAAATACAAAATAGCATTTTCAGTATCTGAATTCATACATGCTTGTCATAACATGACCTAGTGGTTTCATAAATGCAGTTTTACTGTTATATTTTATAGCCATATTGTCACTTCCTTTTAAAATGTTTTTAAGGACATGGAGATGGCAAAGAACTTGTATTATACACATATTCTATATATATTAGTTAAATATATCATATATCAGGTGACAGTTATGACTCGTTTGAATGGATGCTTGTTTCGTTAGGGGATCTGGCATCCATGCACGTTTACTTAGCAAGAATAATACGCGCGGCATGGCATGGGTCAAAATAGTTGTTATTCATAGTAGAAAAAAGGCTGAAGCGTCTTTAAAACACTGATCCAAAATCATTAAAGCTGATGTTTGGTCTGCATCCTTTACTGGATATTTCAGTGGTCAATCTACTCTATGCAACTTCATTCAAAAAAGGAGATCCACAAGATGTATCAGAAAAAAAGCACATGTTTGGGGATTAAAGTAGAGAGAAAATAGTTGGAAAAGAACTGAATTGTAGTAGATCCTAACATGAGTCTCTACAAGGAGTTAAGAGATAGAGCTTGAAATAAATTTGTTTAGAGGCTGTGGATTATTGGAGAAGGAGTGAGGACCACTCCACATCAAGGTGACAGCAGAGGGCAGAGAAGTTCGAAAAGGTGAGGATGAGGATGTCTGTCTGGGGAGACAGGGGAGGTCAATCAAGAGATCCATTGTTCACAAACCCTGCTTGGCCAGAGCTGCAGTGACATCCTCAGCCAAGGTTGCTAACTGTGGTGACTCCATGATGTTGAGACTGCCAGAGGATGACACGTGGCTTTCCCGAACGCGTTGAGGCGACGCTGAGCCCGACAAACCGGGTGACTGGGTGACGATCTCAGCCCCGTGGTCCACCCGGGCCTTTGCATGGTCGCGAAATGACAGCTTGTGGCTCTCGATCTGTTAAAAGGCCAGTGGGTTCATGTGAGAATCGTATGGCGATGAGACCAATATGTAACAACTGCAAACTTGTCTACTTGGATAATAAGACGTAATACTTTTACGATCATTTCATACTCAGGTTTTAATTCTTAAATCAAAAATGAGTGATGCATATTCTTTTGACAATCCCTCGAAAGTATAATCCCACTTCTAAATGATCCTGTTTGAGCATGACACTCACTGTGATGCGACCTCCGCCAGGAATGTGATGAGCATTATCCAGGGAGCCCACTTTTGCTTGGGCCTTATCTTTGAAGTCCAACTTTACGCTCTCTATACGAACATTACCACCTCCTGGGAAGAAGCAAAGGTGAGTAAAAACTAGACTGCTTGAACATGAATGTAAAAAAAATCATGCTTATCCCGAGTCCCAAGAGGTGGACAACAACTGAGAAAACGCCCCCAAAACTGGAAAATGCTCACATCTACTGAAGGTTCACACTGTGCTGGTGAAAGTAATAGGAAATAATGAGTTTAAATATACCTTTTTAGCCAATCGTGTTGTGAAACATTCATAATCCCAGTCAAAATAATTACGAGTCACACACACACAAAAACATCAGTGTAGAAAGATATAAAAACAAACAGTATAATAATAGAATCCGACCAGCAGGTGAAGCTCTAAAGACATGAAGCAATTATTGCAACAACATGAGGCAGGAATATAGAAGCTCTCCTATATCTCAAAGCAATAGAAAAGGGCATATTGGACGCTTGTCTTTTTGCAAAACAAAACACACAAAAAAAACAAAAACAAAAAAAAAAACAGATGCTCATTGCAAGAAAATCTGAAAATGTCTAATCAGTACTTCTATAAACAATGTGCACACTCAGGTTAGCCATAAAGTTAATCCTCTTTTAGACCTCGATTCACAGAAAAGCTGCGGATGTAGTTTAGTACTAAGTCATTTCTTGTGTTGAACAGAAAAAGAAAACCACTTTGTGCACTTTTACTGTAATACTTAAGATCATAAGGTTAAGGAGAAAAGGAAAGAAATACCTTAGCGTATCATGTTATCTTAATAAAATATATTATAAGGTATCAGTTCATTTACCAAGGTAAGTAACTCAAAAGAAAAAAGTAAGAAATCAAGAAAGAACGACAGAAAACCTTCCTCACACTCACCCCGTCCTCATATCCTCATTTACATAAATAAAGGTGAAGCTGCAAGGAACTGTGGGACAGAATTACCTTCACGTTTTTTTTTGGACATCATAGAGAATAACGGAAAAGGTTTTCCTTAAGATCTGAGAGTTTAACCAGTTCTCATCGTTGCCCCTCGAGTAATTTTACTCAGTTAGGAACCTTCATGATCAGAAAACCTGGCCTGACCTGATAATTTGACCCAAGTCCAATGAATCCATAACCCACTCCAATCTCAGGCAGAATGACGGAAAACACTTCAATGTTGCCAGGAACCGAAACTGGCTCCGACAGCCGGCCGCCTGTGGACAGATCCATCAAGCTGTCAGTCTAAATGTAGTTCACAGCTCGACTGCGCCGTTGTTGCTCGTTCAGCTCACCGGGATGCTGGAGACTGCGGGATGCGTATCTGACCGACTGCTTATTTTAGGTGTTCACATTAAACTGTAAAATACATTTAATATTTATAGAAAGAGCGCACACTCACCGCCTGACAAGTGAACAAATCGGAGAACAACCACCATTTGAGACTTTTGGCTCCTGTTACACCTGGTGTTAACATGTGATGTTCATGGTTACGCGGAATATGATTCACTAATATCAGAACTTTGTTTTTTTTAATGCACTACAACCAATTTCATTGCGGCAATTGTTTTTCTGATTGTTGAAAAGAGAACTTCCAAAATACTTTCATTTTACTGTATTTTCTCTATTTAGAAATCTGCACATATTTAAATAGATGACATTACGTCTGCGTATCTACACAACACATTTATATATATATATATATATATATATATATATATATATATATATATTAGGATATTGTACTTTTACAATCCACATTTCTTTACTATTCTTGGTCTCTTTTTTGAGACTAAGAACCACACATCTCCACGTGAATGCGATCCTCCACAATTCTTAAATAACTCTGGCTTGCTGGTTGTCTTCTTATGCTTCATGTTTGGAGTTTCTTATGTCTTCCAAGTTAAATTATCATCTTGTTTAAGTAGAACAGGTACGTTTCTCGTTTCTTTAGCCTCACATGCTTTTACACTTTAAAGCTCTCAAAAGCAACTGCAGTCTGAACTCCGCAACGCATGAAATGTAGATCTCCAAAGTTCATCTCAGCAGCGTTAAGGAGTGCAGGACACCCGCCACATAAAGTCAGACTCCAAGGTATGTGGACTGCACTAGAAACCCTCTGGTCAGAAGTTTTCTTATTCTTCTACTGCAGTTCTAAATTGCCTTTTGTTTACTTCTTTCATGTATCCCAGACAAGATTGGAGAAAATTAAGAACATCTTTAGAGAGATGGAGCTGAGACGTGATGAGCAACGAAAACCTTTCCTACATCATTACAGCAATCTATTTTTCCATGCATCTTGAAAACAATGAAGACAAAGTTTTATAGGGGGAAATATGTAGAAGGAAATTGTACCAACTGGTCGGGGGATAGATGGCTGCTGTGCACAAGTCTGGTTCTGCTGGAGATTTGTTTCACCCCGTTAAGCAGTGTTTTTACTGTCCACTGTCATCCTGCTCAGGATGGGGGGGTTGCACCAAAGTGAAGATTTGATGAAATCTTTTGTTTTCTTTTCTTTTTCGTTTATTTTTACCTAGGGCCCATTTTTATGAATTGGCATTACATGAAATTTGGACTCAGTTGGAATGAACTGGATAATGAATAGGAATGAATTGTAATATGCATGAATTGCAATGGATTTAAGTTTTTTAAACTTAGAAGGCTTTCTGTGTTTCTGTGTTCATCTCCTTAGATAATTGTGTTGCAAATTGGCACAATAAAAATCAGGTGAAGTAAAGAACTGAATGCTACCAAGTGGACCTGACCCATATTTAAAAAGGTGGGGAGGTGCTCATCGGGCTTCGGCAGAGGTTAAGGCGCAGGGTCCCCGGCTAAAGTGGAGATGCCGTTAGTGTGATGCAGAAACATATATCACTTGGAAGTACTACCCTCTTGGTAAGTAGCTCTATACCTGGCCGATGATGGATGTTGTCTAGAGAGCCACACTTGGAGGTCACATGGCTCAAATCTATCTTCTTGTTCTGTATTTGCACCTGGAAGAAACACAGTTGGGACACTAGGTCAGAGCTCACAATTCAACGTGGGGTTCGAGCTGACATTCAAATCTAATTCTCCTATATTAAGTACTTCAAAATGTTTCCTTCACTTTTCTAAATTACAGCAAGTTTTTTTTTTTTTTTGGCATATCAGTCCAGCAATACACCTGCAACCACAGCTTCTGCTTGAAGAAAATGACTAGTATCGGATGGTTGTAAGTTCCTGCAGTCTTGGTGTTTGGCTTCAATGAGAATTGCTTGCTATATTCTGCAACTACTGTGTGACTTTAAAAGGTTTTGGCACATTTAACAAGTTGTCAAACACACCATGCCCTTGAGAAGTGTAAGGTTAATTAAACACAGAGTTGAAAGTAGACACAGGCATAAGGGGAACGGGGATATAAAGACACGTGGCACATCTGGGGGAGGGGGGGCCGAAGAGAAATCCACAAAGAAATGTGCAAGAAGTAAACTGATGAGACAGCAAACAGAGTGGAGCCATAAAGCTTCAGACACGGCACGATGAACGATGGAGAAATACACCACATTCTGAGATGAATCACTTGGACATGCCCACGGTCACGGATTTACACCAAGTATGATCAGTGTCCTCTATGGTTGCCTCTCTTGTAGGCCATTAACGATAAACATACCAGGAAGAAGATAGAATAACATTTAGGGGGAAAAAATGTAACAGGAAGGACACAAAGTACAATGCGCACCTTTAAGCCTGCGCAACTACATGAATAGACATGTTGGTTAACCAGGTTAGTGACTGATGGACGACAACGTGGAGACATAGCTGCTTACTGCTAGTAGAGGTGTACAGATGAGATGTGCTCTGCGTCGTTGTGGTCGGACTTCAGGCTGCACTTTACTGCATCTCCGGCAATTTTATCTTCTAAAAGTCCAATGATTCTGATAATAGCTGATGCTGGTGTTTTTCTTTTGGCTCGTGTGACTGAATCGTTTATAAAACTAAACAAGTAGTAGTGGTTAACAGTCCAAGCAACGCGCATTCAGCAGCAACTGCAGGCTCGCTTTATGAAAAATACAACATCGAAGTGGCGTTCAGTTATTATAGTTTACGGAAACATAAAAGACAAACTGAAACTAAGAGTAACCAAATAATCTTGTTAACTGTAACAAAAATAAAAACTAACTGAATCATAATAGAATTGCAGGTAAAAATAACTGTTTTCATATTAATTTCGTACCTAGTTTTTTTTTTTATTATTGGGGTTTCATTTTTCTCATTAATTCTTTGGTTTTTTTTTTATTCTAATTACTCAAAAAGGAGTAAATTATATTTGTGCTGTATGGCGTTGGAGACTTTTTTTGTCATATATGTGCAAGTCAATACCTCAGAAAGTAAAACTAAACTACAATGAAGCTGTTTTTCAAAACTAAACTAGTTTAGTTTCAAAACTGAACTAAACTGATATGATGAAACAAACTGAAAAATTAAATTAAAACTATTAAAAAATTGTAAACTAGTATAACTCAGGATACCCACCACCAACAGTAGTGTGAACTCCTTTTGTGGAAGAGAAACCTGAATTCTGCATCAGACGTTGGACGTAACTGGACTATTTCTAAAACTCCCCTACCTTTGTCAATGGTCGCTATCACAACAGTGACCCCCTGCATTGTCAGGTCTTTGCTATGATGAGCTGTAACATTATGCATCTGCGATTTACACAGGAATTTTAAAGTTGTTATGACAGCATGTTATTCCTGCAGTGCGTGTCTTTTAACTCTAAAATGATTCAAAACCATATTTTAACTATACTGTATGCATATGGACATATATGAGTATGTGTGTGTTACATCATTAACCAACCCGGTATTCTCAGAATAAAAATTCAAGATATAATAATTTTTCATTATATCATGCGATGCTTTGTGTGAACAGACTAAGCAAGGTGCTAAAATGTCAAGTAAAAACTTTATTTGTCTTACTGCTATTACGGTTGTGTACTGGGGAGCTGATGAAGCACATCGCTCAAATAAAAACTGCAGATGGAGCATACTCTGCGCCTACTGAGAGGTGCGATTCGACCTTAACAAGTGCTTCATGGAGTGTGCTGCCTTTTGTGGATAAACATGCTGGCAGAAGCATCCCTAGTAACCTAGGGAACCTAATAAAAACAACCATCAACGCTTTCAGATACTTTTTGATGATAAAATGCTCATTAAATGTGGAACACAAGCAAATTATCATCAAAAATGTGAGAAAAGTTTAAGAGTGAGCCTCCTGTGATAAAAGCGAATACGACAAAACACGGGCCTGTTGGGTTTAATGTGTTGCTGACTTGCCCTGCGGTTGCAGGGGGTACATTATGCTACGCAAAATAAACTTAATATTGATACCAATATTACTTGGCACCACTTCCTATTATGTGCGTCTCCTCCCATGGCACGGCATTGTGAGTCACCAAATTACCCTCGAGCCACAGCAACGACCTGTGCTTGATAAGGTATTGTAACCTCGACAATGAATAGGCCTTTCATTCTGTTTTCAAGTGCTGAAGGAGGAGACTATCAGCCTTTAGTATCAAAATTAGCTGGACACAACCACTACTGGACAATGAGGTGTTGATGAAGAGAGGTGGTGTAAAGAACACCCACACTGGTGAGAGAGTGGGTAACTTAATCAACAGTACAAATAACTGTTGAGTGAGGTGGACAAGATAGCAATAACACTGGAAAAACACAAAACGGCTGAATCACACTGACAGTAAGACACAGACAATGGGCTCGCAGGACAAGACTCACGTTTCCACCTCTTGCTGAGTAGCCCCGCCTGTCCAAGGACCCACACCTAGACTGAACATGGCTATAGTCCAGCTTAACGCTGGGGATGAGAACCTGCAAGGGCGGAGGTGAGGAATGAGGTTGGAAAAGGCTCGGGCTTTCTGGCAAATCTAGTAAACACTTTATATCTTCCCATTGTTTCAATGTTATGCTTTTCAATTCAGAGGTTGTTTGGCTGCTGTTTGAGCTCTAGTGGTTCCCCTGCTGCCCTGGAAAAACACCATTCAGCACATACAAACACTACAAGCAAGTAGAACAAATTCATATTACTGCTAGTATTGAATCATGAATGCACAATATATGATTACTCCTTTAAATTATTCTAGTAGCTCTTGTGCCCTGACTACATGTCAGACTCAATCAACTAAAAAAAAAAAAAGACTGACTAGTTCCTAGTTCAACTTCTCGACTACCACCAGACAAACACACCAGAATCCTTTTAAAAATCATGACATTATTTAAGTTTACTTGCATAATACTGGACACAAATGCTGGTTTGAAAAAAATATTGAAGTCTTTGGACATGTTGAGCATGATGGCTATTAAGACGTTCAGTAATATGCTGTTGTAGTACGTTCACTGAGTGGAGCACTGATCCTGATGCAGCTGCAGCAACAAGACTATTCATTTCCCTTGCAGTGCAGGTCAGCTAAATAATTAAATATGTGTTTAATTCAGACTCTGTTTAAACAAGAGGGAACTAGAAAGTGTGTGTTTGTGACCCTGTGTAATCATCTTGCAGGACCCAGAGTGGAAATAAAAGGCCAAGGGAGGTAGGTGCTTTAAAGCCTCGGCCTTGCATTGCTTGATAATAGGAAAATGGTTAGTATGTGTCACATCTACAATCGTAAAAAAGAATGTAAAAACCCCCAATTAAAATATTTGTTTGTTTTTTAAGAAACAATAACTTATCAAAATCTAACCACAAATACAAATAAAAATGTATTTACGTAAAGACATAAATCAGAAAAAAAAAAACAATTTCCAAATGGCAAAATTCGAGGGTTTGTTTTGTTGTAACAGCCAGTATTTTCTTCAGAGGGTGAAATTATCTTAATGAGGCCTTTTTCTACAAAAGACTACTGTGACAAAATATTGTAATAGAGTTTTAAAAGAATACAGAAAAGTACAAAAAAGACAGTTTGTTTTTCAGCTCTGTGGTGCTTGAGGGGGTTTCCTGTCAACACAGTCCATCAATGCATCCAAGCAGAGAGGCCCTGACATCCCTCTCCCTGGCCATCTTTTCCAGCTCTTCCTCAACGATGCAAGGGCGCTCACAGGCCAGCTTCTTTCAGCAAGTCTTGGGTCTGTCTAGGGACCTCCTCCCAGTTGGACATACCAAAAACACCTCCCCATGGAGTTGTCCAAGGAAGGATGCATACCAACCTGAACACTAAACTACCTACGCTGGCTCTTGCTCTTGGAGGAGCAGTGACTCAACTCTGAGTTCTTCCCAAATGACTGAACCCGTCAACCTATCTTTACGGCAGTGTTGAGCAACTTGGCAGAGGTAACTTATTTTAGCTGCTTGTAGAATCTGAGGCAAACTTGAGGCACCCTGGATGGGTGGCCAGTGCATCACAGGGCGACAAATAGATAATCACACACACACTTGCTCCTATGGGCAATTTAGATTTGTCCATTAACTTGATGTACATGCTTTTGGACTGTACAGGGCGTACAGTCTCCGGCGTACCTGGAGACAACCCACACAAGGACAAGAAGAACATGTAAACTCCGAACAGAAAGACTCCAGTTAGGAGTTGAACCAGGAACCTTCTTGCTGTCCGGCAACTAAGCCACCGTGCTGCTATAAATCCAAACATTTCATCAAAAAGCACATTAAAAGCAATGGGATGTAGACTAATGAGTAAACACACATTTGTACATACACATCCCACACTGTTCATTCATGAGGAAAAGATCGGACAGGAGAGACCAAAAGCTATGTGAAATGTCAACTTCCTATCTCTGCTGAATAAAACAATGTTTTGACATGCAAAACAAGACTTAACTTTCAAAAGCCAAGTCTCAGTTCAAGCTGGACATGCATAGCAACTGTAACTACGACCACTGCTGATGGAGGACAAAACAGCATAAACCGAAGATCATCTTAGCAACTTGCTTACTTTCTTTTCTGTGCATTTGTGGCAACTGTTTATTCCTTCAACAGACCCAAGATTATTGCTTTATCACGTTGTGGTATACAAGTTTTATATCAATAATGATGAAAAGGAAAATTAAAGGTCCGTGAAGAACAACGTACAGGATTCAATATAAAACAGCGTTTCCTCTAGGACCAGGCTCTCCGGGGAGTCGCTGCGGGATAAAGAAATGACACTCGACTCCAGATTTTACTGTTACAAAACTATTTATTGAATGGCCAGTGGAAAATGGCATTTTCAAAACTACAAACTAAAAAAAAATAAAACAATAAAGTTCAACAAGAAAAATAACAATTCCTTTACGGAGAATCAGTGGCAAAGTTTGCTCACAGGCTGAGAACAGGGGATTCTTCTGGGTTTTTGTAAAACGGCTCCCAGGCTCTGTTGTAAAGAATTGTTCAATAGGCGGTCCGTTGATGCTCAGCAGCAAACAGGCTGCAAGCTGACCCCCCCTGCAGCCAGTTTTTCAAGTCAGTCTTCACCTACAAATAGAAATAATAATGAGATTGGTTCTCTCAATTTTCTACACTCTACTCATTTCAAAGTCGTTTCTAGTTTGTGTCTGATATATTATTAAATGTTTTACCCTATTCATTGTTGAAAAGTCCCTCTCCCAGTTCAGACTTGCGATGGGAACCGACGGGGCAATGGCTGCGCGCTCGCTCATGGAGGGGTACAGCTGCGCCCACTCGTCGTTCTGGCCTGACAGTTTTCCATTGCTGTTCCTTGGTCCATATCCTGGAACACATTAAACACAGTGGGACGACATGTCATTAAATAGCTTCCTCCATCATCTTTCTGCTAAACTTCCCCATTCATTTGGACCAAACATTTTACCTTTAAAGTTTAAAAATGTACCTTATAGCTTAATCAATTAGTTTACTCAAGTTAGGGACACTGGCTTGGCACCGATTAACTTAAGCTTCCGATATGTTACGTAACGTTAGCTGGCCATCAATATTTTGACAATGTCTATTTAACGTGTAAAATCTATTATGAGTTACCTTAAGGCTTATAACAGATCTACCTTTTCTTGCCCTATTTTCCAAGAGGACACCTGGTGCCCAACGTGATGTCACTTTTAATGCTGCGCTCTCGCGAGTAATTCCCCTCCCCCAAATAAATAAATAAATAATAAATGAATAAAAGAGTACATACAGAGCAAGATAGTTGTCTGTAGCTTACCTTAGTATTCGGGAGTATCCGACCCAGTGCAGGACTCTGCTGTGAAGGTGGAGACATGCAACGGTAGTATATTTGCGACAATAAAATAGATCAAATTTAAAAAAGACAAAAATTAGGATTTAGGAATGGTGGCCCGCCACTCCTAAATAAATGTAGAGGAATCACTGTAAAAGCACCAAAATTTAAGGTGTCAGGGATTTCTGTTACAAAAAAATAGTTTTTCTTTTTGTCCGTCTTTTATTTTTATTTTGTTTTGACTGAGTTGTGTGAACTGCAAATCCATAAAAAAGGAAGTTGAGTCGATTAAATCGTTTGAAGATGACCATCACCTGGAGGACTGAGTTTCTACACCTGCATATTCAAACTTAGATGATACATGAATGCCCTTTTATCAGACAATTCCAAAGTTATTCTTTTCAGTTTGGGTTTTATTATCCCTCGACTTTGCCATTCCATAGTTTAGTTTCAACTGACAGAACCAGGAATCACGGTGCGCTTATACGCATGCAGTGATGCAGAGGAACATGAGCGCTGTGCATAATGTGAAAACCATCTGGTGCAAAAGTGACACAGTGAGAAATATATCAAATACAGCGTTTGCTTGATCTGCTATGAAATGTACGAGGTTTGAGTTTTTCATGGTGAAAATTGGCTCCTTTATGTTTCCTCACTTTGTGTAGCTGTCGCTCCCCGTCAGACTTCCTACCAAAGAGAGAGCGCTGGGACCGCTGTCTACGGCAAGCAAGACACTAAGTACTTACAAGTACTGTATTTCATACAAATCCCCACTTCGGAAAAATCCCTTTTAAAATAACATTCATCCAAAGAAATACGAGCTACAGTTGATATCTGTTGTCACAAGCAGCTGGTGGGACTTAAACTTCAGCAATGATTTTTTTTTTCTCTCTCGCTTTCTTTTTCTAACAGCAGAAAATTACAACATTTAGCTTCAATAAACAGGCAGACTCAGTCTCTTTAAAAATAAGGTCCTGTTTGTGCCCAATGGATGAGGTTTTTTATTTATGCGGGATAAAATTAGAAGCTCACAGACCGAATGCAATGTCACTTCAGGCTGGGAATTTTAGAATATATCAGGTTTACTTAATTCCTCCCCCCCCCCCCCCCCCCCCATGCCTTCTTTCTCAAAGCTTGAGTGGAAAAAAAAAAAGAGACTGAGGCTGAATTTAAAGGTGAGGATGAAGCTGCAGTAGGAAAATGGGATGTAGTGTGAGAGCACAAACTACTACAACACTACGGTAATCAAAATATCCACGAATACGTCTAAGAACAGACGAACTAACTAACTGGAGAGATACACGACGACCTTTCTGCTCGGTTGAGGAGGGTCGCTACGACAGTACGTACGCTGGATCGGCGGGCCGAGTGCTTCAGCTTATCCTTGGAGCCGCGCTTTGTGAAGTCCAGTTTCTTGTTCAAAATATGAGTCTATGGTAAAATAGAGACAACTTTACATGGATGCATGATAATGTCTCAGCTAGTGACTGATAAGTATTAACGTTATAATAATATGCAGTCTTGAAGTCTGTGTATCCTGACTGTTGCTGCTTTTAACTAGTTTGATGTGGATCATGACCTCAAAAGAACAAAACAGAAATAAACATGGTTTTCTACACAGTGTAAATCTGTCATGAAATAAAATGCAATCAGATGACACAAAAGATGACTAGATGATACTACAAATCATTTCTGAACTATTTAAAGTCAGGAAAAGCATGACATGAGTGTTTTTGGTTTTAAATCATCAATGATCCTGATAGGGTGTGCTCGCTTTATTTCATTATTCTTCTTTCATTAAATTTCCTGTGTGAAAAGGAAACAAAACAGCCATTCTCCTATAAACCTGAACTCAGGAGCACGTTTTATATAAATGTTCTTCCCTACAGACTTTGAGCGTTAGTCCTTGATAAAATGCGCTACGATCTACAGTGATGGAGTGAGGAGCTGTACCAGCAGGTCGTGGGTGCAGGTCACACCGTGAGCCCCCAACAGACAAAGAGTAACGGAGATGAGGCGCAGCACCTTCTTCCAGATCAATGAGCCTCTGGCTTTGGCCTCTGCTGGTTTATTTTGGTCCTTGTTTCTCTAAGAGGACAGTCAATGTACAGGTCAGGCACAGGGCAGCTGGGTGGAGGTGTGTGATGGGTGATGGGTGCAGGGAAGCTCACTACGGCAGCACTGCCTGAACCATGGAGCCTCTGGGAGCTACTGTACTAAAGATTAGGAGAGGAACTATTTACAATCACGAAAAAAAAACTAAACAATTAAAACAATTAATTATACTTGATGTGTGTGAAAATAGCTTTATTTGACAGAGAAACAGCATCGCTAATGGAAAATGGAAAAGAAACCGTCTTTTTTATTTATTGGCATTTCAAGAAGGAAAAGAAAACTTTACTCTAGATGCGCTTTTGTGGTTAAAAACATGAACCGACTGTACGGTGTAAACACAGCTGCAGAGCCAGCAACATCCCGCATGTTCGGATGTCACCTCACACCTCGTTTTTTCTACGTCTCATTTTTGTTGCATTTCTATGTTGTCTTTTCTTTTCATTAAAATGTCTTCAGGACTAATTCGTTTCTCTCTGCAGGGCTCTTAAATCCACTTTTGAGACTCAAAAAGGAACATTTAGGTCAAGTGCTCGTCTAGACACTTCTGATTAATTCTCTTCAAACTGGAGAAGGAATATTGATGGAGCTAAAGTAGTCAAAGGGGCACTCATCAAGTGATATAAATAAAATAAAGACACGGTTTACCAGGAGCTTCTATCATCCAGTCTTTCAAAAATTCCCCATCAAAGACAGGCCTGTTGCAGAAGCTGGTACGACAGCATGTGGAGAAATGTTGCTGACTGCTTTAAAACAATATTCTGCCAGGAAATTACACCCAAATCCGAAAAATAAGTCTTTTTTTTTCTTCCATGCACATTTAATTTGTTAATATGCATCAACTTTTTTTTTTTTGACGGTTTTAAAAAAAGTTCTTAATGAAGTAATTTAGTTTCCTGCTGTTGGTTTATAAATCTCTGAATGAATGTTTGATCTCCTGGTCCATTATGAACCAATCAGAACCCTCAGGTTGTCAGGGTCACGCCTACTTTCTGTACCCAGAGTTACAACCAAAACCAGGGAGGCAGCGTTCAGCTTTTATGCTCCTCACCTGTGGAGCAAACTCCCAGAATGCATCAGGGCTGCTGAAACTCTCAATTGCTTTAAGTCAAGGCTGAAAACCTTTTTTATTTACTGCTGCATGTCAGTAAAGCACCATAATGCACTGCAATGCCTTCTGTCTTTAATTCTGCTTTTAAACTCTGCTACTTTTTTGTAAAATAATTTTATGTAAAACACTTTGAATTACCTTGTACATGAAATGTTGTACACAAATAAACTTGCCTTGCCTTTTAGGAAGGAAATGAGAGAGAAAAAATATCGATATTTTAAACAGATGATCAGCAGGTGACTGTATTGATGATTTGGTACAAAGGCAGCAGTCTTTAAGGAGCAAAGATCTTTGTGATGGTATACAGAGTTTACGTCATTTATATTTATGTTATGACTATATTAATGCAAAACAATACAACACATTTCCAGCAACGTATTTTAAAGAGGACAATTCAAACCCGCGTTGTGCAACCATTCCAAAGGCATGGCCGAGGAAGGAGGAGGTCCTGGACCTGCAGTCCTGAATTGTCACCAACAGAGAACGTGTGGAGAATTCTGAAGTGAAAACTGTGCGTTTGCAGGAAAACTGGGACAAAATAAACAGAAACGGTTCCCTTGTTGGGATCCTCAATAGTGGGATGTCTTTAAGTGTTAGGAGGTGGAACAACAACATTACAAAATAGTAAATGCCTCACTTAGCCGAGGTTTGTTTTTTGGGTTTTTTTTTTGGTATATGGCTTGAAAATGCAAAAAATTATATATATATGGAAAAAATTAAAACCTGAGATTTTTTAAGTTGTTTTATTGATGTCAGCCTAATTTAGACTGTTAGGTAACTATACTCAAAGTGTAAGAATCTGTTGTTGTTTTTTTTGTAACTGGAGGTTATGATTTGTAAGATATTTTAAGACATTGATTACAAGTATACTATACTGAGCAGGCTTTGTCATAAATAAATCAAATTGAATTAATTTAAATTAAATAGGAGCAAGAATGATCAAGACCACGGCTAAAACTTCTCCAGCATGAGAGGGGTTGTTTAAGTACGCGTTAGTGCTTTGTTGTGAACAATCATGAGCAATCATGTCTGCCCAAACAAACACACATGCATGAAAACAGAAGATGCCCTCTGTTTCTCCTGCAGATGACAGGCCAGCTTTTGGAACGTGATCCCTCCTTATTTCATGGCTGACTGCACAGAGCCGCTCAGAGACCTGGAAAGCCATAAAAAAAAGCCAAGCAAACGCTCAGATTCCTAATGAGGTCATCAGTGAAGGCTTGTAAGAGCTGACAGCTACAAACACACTGCTGTTTTCACCACTTTACTGCATGTCCAAGCATCGCCTTTGTGTTCAGGACTCAAGCCATAACAAGATATTCATCAAAGCGTGAGGTACGCACTCTCCAGACGCTCCGTTAACGCGGATTCTGCGCAGCAGTGGAGAGCAAGATTTGAAATGCATATTTATGTTGACTGAACTGCAGTCGCTCCCTCCTGTCACAGAACCAGGAAGATAATTTCAAGAACAAGTATCGCACTCGGTTCGAGCGGTCACTGCGTTGAATCTGTAGGAAGCTGTGTGACAAAATTGAACTTAACAATTCTGTGGATTTGCTTTGTTTTGTTTTTTTTTTTAAGAAAAAAAAAATACATAACAGGACTTGAGAACTGCTTGGAAAAACTGGATGAAATCATTCTAATAAAGGTATTCGTCTGAGTGTTTATCCTCAGGATTGTCAGGATATATCCAGGCAAGGCGCGTACTAAGCTGGATTAAGCGCTTTCGCCTTCTGTACATGTCAAAACTTCTTTCAGCAAACTTTGATCTTTTGTCAGACCATTAACATGTAAAACCACTAACACAAATGGCTGAAAGCCAATCCAAAACTCTCAACACATGCTTCATATGAGCTGCTTGCGTCCATCAGTGCGGCGTTTCAGAGGCAGCTTTGTCAACGTTTAGCAGCGGCTTGGTCGAGAAGTTCCTTAGATTATAACTCTTACCTTCATCCTCTCCTCTACTGTTAAACTCTACACTACATAGGCTTTAAATCATGTGTGAGATTCAAAAAAAAGTCATGTTTATGTTAATGAAAGAGATTCTTTCAGGTTCTGGGCTAACTACTTGTAGTTGGAGCACACGTGTTTGAGCCAATCAATGTCCTATACGGTTAAACTAAGTCAAAATAGGTACTTTTTAATTCATGAGCGGTTCCTCGTGGGCTCTCTAGGTTAATCTGACTGACCTGCAAATCGCTTCTATTCTCCAGAGGACTTCCCAAAGGGTTCTATAAAAATAAAAAAATAAAATAAAACATTTGGTACTTGGCGTTGATTAAATGTAACCAGCCTCTCTCACTGGTGAATCAAATATTGTCCTCAATCCACCTGAAATCTTCAAAGAACAGTTAGGTCTTACTTACAATCTTTAATATTGAAGAAACTTTCAGATACTGGCTGTCATAAGATTTTAAAAGGCCTTGGTGTATGTGAAAAATAATAATGCATATTTTAAGTAAACAAACATGGTATAAAGTCGATTTTCTGTACTTAATGCACTTTTTTGTTCCATAATTTATTGTGAAAAGCCAGATGAGTTTACAGCCGGCAGCGCTGATCAGAGTCGAGTTAAACCCTTTTGGATTTAGCCGTTATCGTTGCTGCCTGCTGTAAGCCACCGGGATTTTTTTTAAAAGTTCATAGTCTTTGGTTCAATCATTAGTCAACTACATAGCACACAACTCGGTATCAATCAGTCTGTTAACTCGTTTAATTAATCATCCTAAAATTCTGCTGGTGCAAAAATAAATAAGTCGGGTTCTGGCAGAGAGTTTTCAGTTTTGTTTCTTCGCAGACAATATTTATGTGAACTTAAAGAGCTGATGTACTTTTTATTTTTAGAAGTACTATCAAAGCAGTAAATTTGTCTCTGGCACCAGTAACAGCCACGCAGAAAAAAATAAACATGTAAAAGGTTGTAAAAGACTAGATGTAGAAGCGACAGAAAAAGCAAAGCGGCAAGACAGAGGCTTCAGGTTTTAGGAGGAAGGGGTGAGAAAAGACTGTCACCTGTCCTCCTTTAGGCTGATACTTGATATTTTCCGTGGAGCCGATCTTGGACTTGACTTTCTTGAAGTCGGGGAGCGGCTGGTTAATGATGCGGAGCTGTTTTGGTGTAGTTGCGGGCGATTTGGGTGGGGTGCGGATCACGGCCACCTTCCTCTCCTGAGAAATCAAACTAAGGGAGCGCGGAGTCCCGGGGGTCCTCGAGGATGACGAGTAGCTGGGAGGGGTTCCCGGGGTGATGGCCGTGGAGCCGGGGGTGCGGGGAGTGGAGTGGCCACTGCGAGCCGAGCGAGAGCGCATTGATTCTGTAGCTGATGTGGAGGAGCAAATGGCACAAAATGATTCAATATGCTAAAAAAAAGTCCAATAATGAGGCGTGATGAATGTATGACACAAAACTGTGCACTTTTAGTAAACGGTTATGAATTAATACAATAGATTCAACAGCTGTGATGTGTGGGGGTTTCTAAAATCTCCCCCTACCTGTCATACTGGGAGCTCGTCCTATCCTGTGCTCTGCCCTCATCTCAGTGTGAAATGCTGCAGAAGAGAGAGATGAATGTTTTAGGATTTAGTGACAGGAAGGAAGAAGAAGGGAAAAAAGGGGGGAGATTGGGGTTTAAGTTCAATCAAATTATTGCTTCTGAGATCTGTACTAAATTAAAGACATAAAACAAACATTAAATCGGTTAAAGGTAAGAGGCAAGGAAGTGAGCTGAGGAAAAACGTAAGCTTAACTGACTGGTAAAGGAAGGGCGATGCAAGATTCTGGAAAATAATACAGCGCATGCTGGAAGCTTGGCCAGTTAAAACAGCATCAGGTGTAAATGTGAGATGATCTAAGAGAACGTTTTTGACTTCAACCCTGTAAATATTGATTATGGACGTAATCCATGGCAGCAGCCTTCTGCCGCCAGAATGTTCATCCTGGGTGAAGCGGATCAGCCTACATGTGGGTCTGCGGGGAGCTGTGGAGCCGGAGCTAGTGATGGAGGTGGAACTCTCCTCGTGCTCGTGGTATCCACGGCGACTCAGAATGGAGGGATGGCGTGGCAGAGAGGATCTCTTCTCTGGACTCTGCGACCCTCCATCCTAGTGGAAAACACACCCAAAACAACACAGCAATCAGACAATGAGTCACAATTTCTCCGATTTCCGACCTTTTGTAAAAAACGAGACAACGCATTTGCTGGTTAATCCATAATTCGCGCAGCTACTCCGCCAGCCTACCGTTCTCTTACCTTGCCCATACGTCTCTGTAACTCTGTGAAGCATCGAGGCTCTGATGGGGAAAGCTGAGGTCTATCTAATCTGGTAGCTGATCTGGATATGGAGGTGGGAAACTTTGTAAGCGGAGAGCGGCGCGTATGGGACTGAGGTGGTGCGTGGATGCGGTCCAGTGGGTGAGCAGGATGCCAGCGGCGCCAAAATAAACAACACGGTGACTAAAGAGCGGTGAAACATGCATTTTCAGTGCACACAATCTCACAATAATTCCCTGTTGAGATTACTGGTGAAATATTTAAATTAGGTCTTCAACTTGTAATCACTGCTTTTCAAAACAGCGAGCGAAGCTCATGAGCGGTGTTTTGATCAGATGACAAAACAAAACAAAACAAGCAACAAAAACCACGGCCAGGCAACGTGAAAAAGTTGCATGACCAAACATGGTAACAGGCGTATTAGGAGCCATTTACAATAGGCTGTTAAGTGAAATGACATTTAAGAAATGCAGAAACTGTGGGGGGGGGTTTTAAGTTACAATAGCTGCCATTAGTGTGGTGGAGGAGTAAAATGGAGTCACGACCGCAGTCGCTGGGGAAATGTCACAGGGTGATTCGACGCCCACTCAGTAAAACAAACACTTAATGGATCTGTCTTGGCTACATGTGAAAAAGACAAACAAGTGCATAAAAATATATCCTTTTTCTTTTTCACAAACTATGTACAAAGGGCAGCTTGCAGAGGTGATATAAGGACAAACAATCGCGCAGGGATTAACGGAGCGGGAAAAAACATTCTTTCGTGAAATATGTTATTTGTTAATCATTAAGGAGAAAACGATGCATCTTCGCGTGCGCTGTTTAATGTTACGTTGTCTGCACCAAAGGCGGATCATGTTAATGCCGGTTTTGGCTGCAACACTCACCGATGCTCTGTCACGAGATTGCCTGGCAACGCTGAGAGGCTGGCGACTGTCTGGCATGACCTCTGAAGGACACAAAGAAAAGGAAATGAGGCAGAATACGTGTAACCTTCATGGAATGAAAGGAGACATGAACGTATTTCAAATGTCCCACTGTGAATGATTATCTTCGTAATCATGTCCAAGTACAGGCATGGGGGAAGAAAAACTGGAGCGTCACATGAAAACCTGATCATTTTCAAGAAAACTGAACGTTTTTCACGATAATGTGCGATTATTGTACAAAAACTAAACAAATACAATTGCAGAAATAGCTTTTAAAAGTTATATGTTGAATATTATTACTAGAAAAGCAAGTTCTTGTGAGGAAAAACATTTTCGATAAGTGTGTGTTTTTTGTTTGTGGTATCACAAGTACTCTGTGATGCTTTCATGAAGAAGATGGTGGGAGTCTGGGATGAGAAATAAAAAGAAAACAAGACCACAAAAGAATTTGAAATCTGCACTTTTTGCATATGGAAAATATTTAAAAAAACGACAGACAACTTGGTCAGGTTGTCCTCACAAGTTTGGCCCAAGACTGAACCGCAAGACGTTCCAAGCTCTGAAGTTCATCACGAGATCTACGGGAAACGTTTGCAACTTTTAAACTTTGCTCTTCATGGGAGATTCAAGGGGGAAACATTTGCTGTGAACAAGAACATCAGGGGAAGGAAGCAGTACAAGTCCAAGGAAGCTTCGGACACATCAATTTTATGGAAACAGCAACAGGGACGTGTTTGGCAGAAACCAAAGACATCATGAGCACAAGAACCCAAACCAGCTTTGAAGCTCTGGGCTGGCATCTTTTGCTGGAACACAAGCTGGTGCCCTCTCCATCAGAGACTCCAATATACATTCTTCATTGTAGGGTGTTTGAGAAAAATCAAACAATTATTTGGGGATTTTTTCAAAAGAAAGAAACAAAGCTTGTGTTCTATTCTGTAAAGACCTGGCACAAGAAATCACACAGAATAGGGGATTTTGTTTTACGTAAGGCAGCCTTGAAAAAATAATCTAATTGGGGCAATGCAACAGTGCACTGAGCCGTCATCGCTGGTGACGCAGAGTTCTGTCTGTCAGGGGAAAACGGGGCGCAATCAGCCTCTGGGGCAAAGCAGCATACGTGTTTATTTAAATTGAAAATTAATATGTGAAAAATTAACATAACAATCAAAGATGTAAAGCATGTACATTTGATAGAAATGCCATCAGCAGCCGACTGATGGCATTTTAACTCGGATGTAAATTAACACCAGCTGAAGGTCGTGTGGAGAAGTAAGTACACCCTCTGTTCTGAGGTTTTACAGGCTACGACCAAACGTGATCGTCTGATTCTCCGCATGTATTCAGGCTTTAAATTACAACAACAAAACACATGTTACAGTGTATTTTTAATCAAATTTTTTGTCATTTTAAAACAATCAGGACAGTGGCCAACCTCCCCAGAGATGCTTTTCAGAATCCAACGACCTCATTTTGCATGTTAAATGTTAAAGTTCATTACAGTAAAATTAGAAAGGAAGTAAAGAAGTATGTATTATTTTATGAAGGTTGTCAGGAAAAGCCTCTTCTTTGTAAAATACTGTTTACGAAGTTGCATCTGAAGAAAAACCAAGACTTGTGGAATAGTGTCCTCTGACCCGATGACCACTAAATGGAGATATTAGGTCCAAATGCGTGACGTGAACCAAACACAACGTCTAAACACTGATAAGAGCCGTTAATTCTTCTTCAGATACAGTGATTACATAGTTTCATATACAGTATGTTTATTACACATTTACTATGATACATAAAACCTCGGATTTGTCAGGGGGTGCACTTACTTTTTTTACTTTTTTAACTTAAGTATTTTTTTTACTGTTTAAGGTGCAGAAAAATAAAAAATAAAATGTGCAAAATGATAAAATAAAAAGTAGTTTTGTGGAAAAAATAAAACAAAACAAAGAGCTGTATTCAATCAAATAAAGCAGTCTGAAGCAGTCTTTTTTTTTTGTGTGCAAATAAACAAAGAATTCCTCCACAATAAGTGAGCAGGTAAGTAAATAAATAAACAAATGGAGCCAACACAACAAAAAGAATTCCAAACCAAACGAACTGCAGGATGGATGTGATGACAAATGGTGTCCTGCTGAGTCTCCTGAAGAAAGCAGAGGCTGTGTGACAGACCAAGGCAATCGTCACCTGTGGGTCTCCTCCTGGGGCAGGAGTGGTGCTGAATGGGTCGGGTCTGCCGGACTGCTGGCTTCATCGCAGTCCTCTTGGATGGGGATAGAATCGGAGTCTCCGCTTTTTTTGTGAGTTCACTTTTCCTTATGAGAGCTACATTATTAAAGAAGATGAGAACTAAAGCAGAGGAATGCAACAGTATGAGATAACTGCGGAGTTATGTTCAAATGTTAACCGTGACGGGTGAAACTTCCCCGGAAAACCTTTGGCATTTCTGGAAGTACCAGGCAATTTAGGAAAAAACACATATTTTTATGGCATTATTGTAGTACAACAGAATAAACCAAGTGTGCCGTATTAATCGTACAAGAAGCACCGCGGCAGTTTAGATTATCGAATATTAACACAATTGTTTCTTCAAGCATGAACATAGTTTAAATGAGAACCTTTTTTCTTCTTGATCTCCTCTCTGGGGATGCAGACGGGTTCTTTGCGGACAGGTTTGCGTTCGGGTGTGGAGATTCGTCCTTTGGTTCGCCCTCCTTTGGTCTTGGGTTTAACAGGCTTTTCCTGTTTCTCCGTCTTCCGCGGTTGAGTCTGCTTTTTCTGAACCGCATTAGACTTTTTTATGGGTCCAGGCACCTGGGGCAGGGGCTCAATCTGTTCTGTTGCCATACTTTTATCTTCATCTGGTAAACAGGGCATGAAGACAGATCATTTTGTAAAAAGATGGGACAAGAGGAGGACCATTGTGACAGGACAGCTGATCAAAATGTTCTTACCTTGTGTGTCCACCCAGGAGCTGTCCAGGATGGAGTCATCTACTGTGGTTTCATCTCTGTCATAGCTTTCTGTTGGTTCTTCTGTTTCTACTGTCTGGACCTGCCTTCCTGGAGAAGCAGGGGATTCAGAAACATCAACCATCTCCTCTAGACTGGCAGCCTCTATGTCTGCTTCTTGGGCCAACTCCACCGACTCCTCCTCCTCATCTTCCTCTTCATCTTCTTCTTCTTTCCGGGGAGTGACACAAAGTGGTTTGTCCTCAGGTGGAGCTGAGAAACGAATGCTGTGGCCCGGTTTTTCAGCTTCATCGATAGTCTGGACCACGGTGATGAAATCATCTTCAACCATCACCACTGACTCGATGGCAGTGCAGCTCTCTGCTGCACCAGCCTTCTTTACTACGTCCTCCTCACTCTTCTCCTTCATGGAAGCAGCTTCTACCACTGCAGGACTAACGGCAGCTTCATCTTCATGCTGTCTTGATTCCACTTCCTCTGGCTGGTCTGCAACCTTATTTTCCATCTCACCCACTTTCTCCTGCTCTTTTTTCTCCGGGAGTTCTCTTTTTTCCCTCTCCAGTGTTTCTTTTTCTGCCTTCTCTCTCAACTCTTGTTCTACTCTTTCCTGTTCCCTTTTTTCTTTCTTTTCTCTCTCTTCTTCCTCCATCTTTTCCCTCTCTGCTCTTTCCTTCCTCTCCTTCTCCTCTTGCTCCTTTCTCTCTTTCTCCTCTTTGTCCTTTAGTTCTTTCTCCTCTCTCTCCCGTTTTTCTATCAGCTCCTTCTCCTCTTTCTCTTTCCTCTCTTTCTCCTCCTTTTCTTTTAACTCCCTGGCCTCTCTCTCCTTCCTTTCTTTCTCTTCCTTTTCTTTCATCTCCTTCTCCTCTCTCTCCTTCCTTTCTTTCTCCTCCTTTTCTTTCATCTCCTTCTCCTCTCTCTCCTTCCTTTCTTTCTCCTCCTTTTCTTTCATCTCCTTCTCCTCTCTCTCTTTCTTCTCTCTCTCCCTTTCCTTTAACTCCTTCTCCTCTTTCTCTTTCCTTTCTCTTTCCTCCTTTTCTTTGAGTTCCCTTGCCTCTCTCTCATTCTTTTCTTTCTCCTCCTTTTCTCTCAGCTCTTTCTCCTCTCTCTCTTTCTTTTCTTTCTCCTCCTTTTCTTTTAGCTCCTTCTCCTCTCTCTCTTTCTTCTCTTTCTCCTCTTTTGCTTTCAGCTCCCTTGCCTCTCTCTCTTTCTTCTCTTTCTCCTCCTTTTCCTTTAGCTCCTTCTCTGCTTTCTCTTTGTCTAATCTCTCTTTCATCTCCAGTTCTTTCGCCTTCTTTTCTTCCTCTTCCTTCAGTATCTTATCTGCCTCCTCTTTGTCTTTATTTTCTTTTTCTTTTCTTTCCCTCTCCTCCCTATCTTTGATTTCCTTTTCTTTTAATTTTTCTGCCTCACTGATTTGCCTTTCTTCTTTCTCCTCTTTCTTCATTCTCTCTTTCTCTTGCTCTTCCCTCACCTTCTTTTCTGACTCAACTCTCTCATCTTTGCTTACTGCTAAAACAGGTGAAGGTGCTCTTTTTGGGGAGCCATAAGCTTCTTTTTGTTTATATTTGGAGGGTGAGAGTACCGGGGAGAGCAGCTTGTCGTCATCGATGTTGCTCTCCACGGATGAAGCAGGCGACGTTTTGACAGGTCGAGCAATCCGGTCTTTGGCCACACCAGTCAGCTGGTACACGTCTTCAGCATCCACCTCCTCATAGGCTTCCTGGTGTACCAGCTTCACCTTCTCCCGAAGCTCCTGCAGTTCTCGTTCCTCCTCTAAACTGAGAGGTCTGTCCTCCATCTCCAATTTGCGAATTTGCCTCTCGTAGTCTGCGATCTCGGTTTCTGATGCAGAACCATCTCCGCTACCTTGACGTTCGGTCACACTGGCAGTCCTCTCACCTTCTTCTAGGGTCACAGTGACAGTTGGGGTCACAAAGGACTCACTTGGTTGAGCAGGTTGGGTTTCGCTTGCAGATTTGCTTGACTGATCATTTATAACATCTTTGCTTTCTTGTTCAATACTGTCTTTTCTCTCCCCTTGCTTTAGGTGTACCCTGTCATCAACATCAGCAACTCCAGATGGCTCGTTTTTGTCCTCCACAGATGTATCTCTAACAGCTAGTTTTCTTGCCTGCTCAGCCACCTTCTCCTCAAGGACGGAGGGGGTGAAGACTTGTGCAGAGGTATCTGTGGGGCTGAACACATCTGCAGGAGATGGCATAGGCCCTGAATATTCACTGAACACACAATAGCCCATCTCCTCCAGTTGGCTTTCACTCTTTCTAGCCCCAGGACTTTGTTCACCTGAAGCCGGGCTTGTCAGCTCATCGTCCATGAAGCCAGGAATGTCAGGCTGACTGGACTTCCTCTGGTTTATTTCTGGGTCTGTGTTTTCCGAAGCCAATCTGGAGCGGGTACCAGCTAGATCCAGCATCTCTGGCAAGTCCTGTGCCATCACTGTGCCATTTTTGTAGGAGCTCTTAGGAGGCTGTGGTGATTCTGGAGATGCTGGTTCAGAGCTGGTTTTTGAAGGTGGTTCAGCCGTCCGTGGAGGTGATGACGAATCTGAGGTGATGGAGGCTGCGGTCTCCAGGATGAGGGGAGGGAATGCAGGAGGCTTATCTACAGAGGGGGTGGAAACTGGAAGGAAATCAGCTGACTCATCCAGACTTCCACTAGTATATGACATGATATCCGTGGCCAGTGGGGAGAAGTTCCTAGATCTGCTTTGCCCACTCTGATCCAATGCTCCAATGGTGATGTTGAGTGAGTAACTCCTCTGCTCCAAGGCAAGCTTACCAGGAGAAAGCCTGCATTCATTACCCTTTTCTGGGGCTTTAAACATTCCAGTGTCTTCTGTAGTACTTTTCTGAGTTTCAGGTTTATCTTGAGCTTCAGTGAGCGTGCTGTAGCTGATCTCCTGAGACCTGGCGTCACCTATGGCCTTCTTTTCACCAGCACGACTCAGTTCATAATAACCCTCACCCTTGCAGGGGTGTCCTTCCTCAACTTCCATGGCTGATGTTTCAAAATATGCTGACATGCCCGACCTATCTCTGCCATCTCCTGCTGAGTCTCCTCCTTGGACTTTAACTCCCATTGCAGAGAAATCCGAAGGAGCACTGATACTGCTGAACTCCATCACCTCCACTGATGGCTGTTTTTCAGACACTGTGATCGGCTCGCCATATGTGGGCTTTAGCGTGAGTGATCCGGCTGATTCTTTTCCTTGGCTTTGAACATCTGGATGCCCAAAGGATGGCATATCCATGGTGGGGCTCTCCGGCACAACTCGTTCACCAGCAAAGAAGCCTTGCATCTGGGGTTCAAAAAACTCCTCAGGGCGCTTCTCCGATCCAATGCTGTCCGGGCTCATGGACCCACTGTCCCCTTTGTCCGCATCCATCTTCAAAGCTGAAAAGATATCTATAAGTTGGCTGTTTCTTTCACCACCAAAAAAAACAACAACATTGCTTTAGCATGCTGTGAATTAGATTTTTTTTTTTTTTTAATTAAGCCAGGGTCAAGGAAAGCTATGACAGAAACAAGCAAAGCTCTCCTCAGAAACTTACAGCACAATGACACGGCCATCATTGAAGAAGTTCGGCGGGATAATGGGGTCCACCAAGTCACAGATGGATGGAAAATATGGGATGATATGTGACGGAACCGGCATGAGGCAACTGTGATGCTGATTTACGGGAAACAAGCTATAACAGGAACATCCATGCATCAAACAGCAACATCAGCTACATGGGAAATGGCATTTCTGTCATTCTTTGTGAATGTAATTCAATTTCTTTTTGAGAATTTGTCCATTTTAACGCAACCAATGTTTACACTTTTTAATGAGAAACAAAGGGGATATCAAAGGCTTGATAAAGTCAATGAGTCACATAACCAGCATCTGGTTTTTGAATGACAGAGAAATGCCATATGCTGTCACCATCAAAAGGCGGCAAAAATAAAACAAAAGATAAAGATTCACAGAATTATTGCTGGAAAGATCATTTATATGCTCAGATATGATTCTGCAACACACTAATCAACAGACAGCCAACACAAAACCCCTTGCATAGCAGTACTATAAATTATAATATTAATCATGAGTGACACGTTTAGTAATTATGAATACTGGCAACATCAAAATACACAGCAAGGATACCAGCCCCATGCTATTAAGTCTAAAAGTAGTAAGAAACTAGTAAGCTTGTAACCGGATAAAAATTAAAAGACATGGAAGCGATGTTATGCTTAGCACCATTTCACGTCATCATACCAACACAACACCGCCGGCCCCGAAAACGACAGCAAGTCAAAGAAAATACAAGCAAAGGCAACACACGATAAAACCAGGCCAAGTTCAACAATGTGGCTCTTTTCACCAACAAGCCTGTGTTGCCTTGCAGCCGCAGCAGAGGGCAGGGATCATTTCTTGCCATTCCTCTTGAACTACAGTGCATGTTCTGTTCACCTCCTAACACATCTTGCGCTGTAGTACAGTGGACAATGCAATGGCATGCAGACGGGGAGAGCAGAGGACAGGACACACCTGTCTCAGGGCTTTCCTCACCCTCTGCTTCCTCCTCCTTTCTGTTTATAAAGCATTCTGCAGCAGATCTAGCTGCCTCAGCCGGCTCCAGGTGTACTTCCTGGGCCTGGTCAATGGCTTCTGCCTGATTTAAGGGTTCAGCTTGGGGGCTGTCCAGCTCGGGCTCTTCCCCACTCCACTGCTGCTCATCAAGAGCAGCCTCGGACTCTGCTGCCTCTGCACTCTCCTCCTCCTCCTCTTCCACCTCTTCCTCCTCGTATTCAGCTGTAAGAGCCTCCATGGTCTCTTCTTCTCAAAAACAGGGTGAAAAGGGGGGGGCACATTAAGACTACAGGCAACACAGACTTGGGTTATGTGAGAACACAACTTATGAGGGGACACTTTCAGCTCTGTGGAAAGATTAACTGAAGTGTTGTACAAATATACCATGGATGAGTGGTCTTAAATTTCTACAGAGGCTTCATCTTGCAAACATGATAAAAATATAACGGTATATTTGTTTAAGGCATGAACGCAAAGAGCATATTTATCAATATATGTTGTTTTTTTTTTAACTGTACAAATAAAATTCCATAAATATTGTTCCAATGGAAGAGAGAATCACAATAATAACTCCTATCCTTTTCACTTTTCCATACACACAACATGCCTGCAACTTAAACTGAATGTTACTGATGACAAAAATGTGTGTATCTTACTGTAATAAGATTAATACAGTCACTTAAAAAGCAATTTAAAAGTTGGAACGTAAGACAAAATCACCCGGTCCATACAAGGTCTTAAAATCAGGAACATTATTGTGACATTTGACGTTTTCTAATTTTATTTAAAAAAAAAAAAAAAACTAAGACAATAATGCAGACTGAACGCCTCCTAGAATCACAATGTTAAGTTAAAAAACAATCTCTTCATTTATCAGGGAGTTTGGCTCTTTTTCTTTATAAAACTGCTTCAGTTTGTTGAGTTTTTGGGGCATTCGCACCATTTTCTTTACGGTCCTCCCACAGCATTTCAATTGAGTTGTCTGGACTGAAGCTAATCTCTTGTAGAATTACTGGAGTGTTTGGGATCATTGCCAAGTTACATGACCTAAATGCGGTCAGTCTGTCGCTGTTGGGATAGGTGGCCCCACATTCGACTCCAAAATGAACGAAGGTTGATTCACTGCCTGCAAGGTACCCAGGTCCTGACACTGTAAAACAAGCCCACGTAACTAATGACTGAGTATTAGCAGCTCCATGCTTGATATTTGGTTGGTTTTTGAGCTGATATGCTGTGTTCAGATTTTGCCCAACATGGTACTGAATGTTATAACCAAACACTTTGGTCTTCTCTTTGCAAAGAACATTGTTTCATACATTTGTTCAAGTTGAATCTTTGCAAACATTTTGCAAAGTTTTTGTTTCTTTGATTTCTGCATGGTTAGGTTAGGGACATTAACTCTGAATGTGAATATGAATAAATATATTTCACTGCAGAATTAGGACTGCAAAAATAATGATTTCCCTCCTCTTTGGCATTGTGTTAATATATCAAGCGCTGTTGTTCATATTTTCTTGTTGTTAGAGGAAGAAAATTACATAATTTTAAGCTCTAGTAAGGAGCTAATTTTAATAATAATTATATATATTTTTTTTTTTAAAGTCACAAAATAAAAGTGACACATTAAACCGTGAAAGTAAAACATGGTGTACCTTCCTTTTCAGGTGACTATATGCAGAATTGCAGTAGTGTTAAAAATTAGCAGGATTTTTACCAATGTGAGAATAATGTACGTACTTTTCAGAGGGCTTTAATAGTTGCATGTAAATTAACACATTTTCAATAGTTAAGTATTAGAAACAGATACAGAAATTGAATCAGCGACACATCCACTTTGATGACCATCTCACGCTGCTGATCATTTAAAGCTGAGCTTACATCATCAGGCTAAGTCACTTTACAGTAAATACAGCTGTAACAATACTGCGTTATAAATTATTAAATAACTTTACTTTATAATGATTGTATTACCCAATATTTGCTGGAACAATACGTTTTTTATAACTTTAGCTTTCCAAAATTGATAAATTTGATCAGATTTTCCACCTAGATGTTACTTTTAAGAAGAAGAGTTTAAAGAAGGCACACACACACACACACACACACACACACACACACACACACACACACACACACACACACACACACTGCTGCTGACACTACATAATCATAGGAGGATGGCTATTTTAACTGGGATTGGTGTGGACATGTATTATTAAAGATTTAATGAGGCCCACTGAGAATACACACAAGAATGTATGAGGCTCAGGTCTTTTGCTTTTTTTAGTTTTTTTTCACTACGGACTGAAAAGGGAGCTGAAAAGTCTTCCTTGTGTTGACAGTGAGAGTGTTAGAGGTGGTGCAGATGTGTGGAGAGGAACGGACAGAGTACACCATCACTAAGAAATGAGGGGTGTACTTGAAGAATGAACCAAAGTAAAAGTCTGGGGGATGAATGGAAAAGGCGTTATTTGTGCACAGAAGTTATTCACAGCGTCTCTGGGACGTTTTATGAGAGCAAAGCATCATGGGGCATTTTGTTCAAAAAGTCAACTTTGCGGGCCTTAGATGACAATGTCCAGTGAGGGACTCACAAAACACCACTGTTAAATCCAAGAAACATCACTGCTATGTGGAGTATGGAGTGTATGCCATGGGAACCACAGTAGCAATGGAGACTGGTTTAAAAAGATGAAATAAAAAAATGAAAATAAAAATGACAGCGATAGAAACACATCAGATTGTGAATGGACATCACAAGGACACACAAACCTCACGCAAATATAGACAAAGAGACAGACTGACGGACGGAGAGACGGAGGGACACAAGGAGGGAGGGATGAATGAAGGGAGGAGGACATATCACAGAGGAAAAGGAAAGAAAGAGAGAACGGATGAGGGGAGAAATGGCAAAGAGGAACCATGCGTGGTTCACCTTCAATCTGTCTAAAGGCCACGGCGTGCCCCATGGGGCGAGCGCCCGAGTGCGTCCACTCTGGGCTGAACAATGGGTGCTCATAGTACTCCTCGTCGGAGTGGTAGGGGTCGTCCTCGGGCACGGAAACTGAGATGGAGGGGGCGAGGAACTTGCACCTCTCCCGAGAATTTTGGAAGCGGCGGAGAGGCCCCGCCTCTTCCTCATCCCCTACATCTACAAACAAGACAGACACAAGGAGAAAAACTGCAGGGAAATCTGGACACAGACTGAAAGAGAGACAGTGAAAGGGAAGGAAGGAAGAGATAAAGAAAAAGAAATCGATAAAAAAAAAATGAAAAACACACTGAAGAATGATCGTCTGAAGGGAAACACACAAGGTAATCTTCAGTTTCCAGATCTAGATCTGTTTTGTGTGCGTAGATGTTAGCCCACATCATTTTTCACTTGCCATTTTTAATTTCTTTTAAATGATAATGGAAACCATTCAACTGCACCACATATAAACGCTTTTGACAACAACAAAAAAAAAGTGGCGCCTTTCAGGTATTACTTTAAAAAGCAAGGACCAAAAATCAGATAAAATTAAACCAAAAATGTTTTGTGAATGTGCGTTTATGTATAATATACTGGCATGTAAATTTCATATGTTCAGATGATGTGAAAACTGCCTTTTTAAAAGTCGCTGTGTTCGACTCTGCACAGCTCATCCGGGGTCGGTATGTAGAGTTTTACGGTCAAGCGCAAGTGATATGTTCAAATGTAATGTACCTCAAATCCATGTAGTACTGAGAAAGTTTTTTGTGCAGATTTAGATATTAAATACCCGTTTCAAAGAATCTAATTATAATAAATTTAAATAATCACACAAAAAGTGACACAATATATGTTTGTGGATCCACTGGAATAGATTTTTGTGTGTATATTAGAAATGGTTAATGAAATGGTTATTTTTCTGTGTCGCCTTTTTATAAAAAAAGAAAATATATGCTTGATCTCATGTCAGAAAAAAATAAATAAAAAAAACTATATATATATATATATATATATATATATATATATATATATATATACCTGAAGGGGCTTTTTTTGTGTCTTTTTGTTTTGTTTTATTAAATTATTTTTCCTTTGGTTAGCTCTTCATTAAAAAATCTGAAACGATATACTAAACATAGATATATTAATAGTCTACATGGGGCCAGCTGTGGATCTTTAGATGGTTAAAAGGTGGCAAAAAAAAAAAAAAAAAAAAAAAAGTCTGAGGTGGCTTCCCAAAATGGATATTTTATGAACAAATGAAGAAAAAAAAAACAACAATAAAAAGTGGGGTAGAAGGAAAAAAAAGAATTAAAGAGGAAAATAAGAAGACAAAACACACACAGGGCAGCAACGAACAGACATTAACAAGCAACTCAAATGTAAGAAAGCTTTGAGGGCCAACCTTTCTCTGAGAACAACAACATGAGCATAATCCATCATTTAGGGACGACACTTTCTCCACTTCACAGTGACTACAATACATTTAAATACACAGTTACAACAACAGTTATAAGACTAATGCAGCAGTAGTTGTGATAAAGCCAAGAAAGTCTTAAAAAAATGTGCCAGGTTCAACAAAAACAAACTTCTTTATTTATACAAGTCCCAGATGCAGCCAAAGGTGTACAGACGTTAAAACAAAACAAAAAAAAAAAACAGCCTGAGTGACTAAAGCTTTCTCTGGTCAAGAACACACAGGGAAACTGGAGCATAATCAGCAAACTCATCAAGTGAAATTTCTTTAATTAGAAAAACTTTTTTTTATTATTACTTTCTTCCAGCTTGCTTCTTTTGTCTGTTTTCAGTCTTTAGTTTTAGCTTGAGCACGACTTCAAGTCATATTTATAGAGTTAAACCTCTGACCTGCCGCCATGGCAACACAAATAAAAAATAAATAAATAAAAAACAGATACAGGTAGCAGACGATGAACAAAAAATACAATACCAGGATTATAGACATGCAAAATTTAAGAGAACTGAAAGGACGAACAACAAGAAGCTGGAGGATTATCTTAATTGACCATCATGTTAGTGTGTGGGAGACAGTGAGGTGTGGAGGTTATAAAGAGGATGATAAAAAAGAGTGCACTTGGTATAACGTGGTGCTCATGCATGTGGGTGTATTCAGGATAAATGGCGATGACAGTAAAGATAATGAAGTGTATCATTTCTATGATTTTGATGAGTGGGATGAAGGAGAATTTCAGAGGAAATGAATGACAGGAGAAACAGAACATATAATTCTGCCCATAGCAGTTCTCAGTGCTCTGGCGGGGGGTGCCAACACACACCTGGTCAGCAATGTGTCCTGGCAATCACAGAAATCCTAGACGCAACAGTCACGGGAAAAAAAGACGCTGTGCGCGGATTTATGGGACAGTTTCTCCTTTTTTCTTGTCTTACCTTTCTCCAGAGGACCAAAGTGCTCAGCTGCAGGTGAGGGGGGAGGGGAGGGAGGCAAATTGGTGGTATCTTCCACTGCAAAGAGATGCAGACGGACGATCAGGCAACAGTATGATCAGATAAGTCACATGAAATAAGACGGGGCATCTGCTTTCACATGAAAACACAAAAGTAGAGATGCATTTATCTGAGGATGAATCAGTCATGGCCAAAGGTTTGGTAGTGATACAGATTTTGCTTCTTTGCGGCCTTTCAGTGTTATTAGGTGATGCTTTTCTACATGTTTCTGTAATATACTGAAGAATATCTGGAGTATTTTATAAGAATGTTGGTATGTACATCGGATTTGTTCAAAGAGATAATATTTCCACTGTTAAGCTTTCTTCTTTAAAACCTTCCTCAGTTCACCTTGATATCACGGTTATCAATTTCTGGGACAAATGCCGACTGACTGAAATCCAAGTTACTGTATTACCTCCCTAAGTGGGATCTTATGCTTGGTCAAACACTTTTTGAGGATTGATTGCATGTTCTTGCTGGGAGTAAGATCCGGTGAGTTTCCTGGCCCCAGATTTAAAAATGACAATCCCATAGTTTTTAAATTGTTATTAACTGCGACGCAACGCCCTAATCTGCTGGTAAATGCCCAGATCATCAGCAAATTGTTCTTGGATTTTTGTGCAAAGATGCTCTTGGATGATGCAACTTCAATCATGGCAGCGTTTCTGGGTGGAACTGAAAGTGAAGCCGCTTCTTCAGATGAGAAGCAACCCCAAACGTGGATGTTCTCAGGATGTTTTACTGATGTTTCACAGGACTAACTAACTTTACAGAAAAACTAACTTTAGCATAAATTTCCTTGCATGTAAAACCGTTACGATGCAGGATGATGACGGCTTCATTTTTTCTTCTTCTTTTTTTTTTGTAGACAACCTTCTCTAACACCAGACAATGTCTCCTACCCCTTCCTGTTTAATAATCAGTCTGCTCTTATTATTGAATCAGTGTATCTTACGTATTTCTGAGCGTTTTATGCAACAAACAATATGAATCAACAATACCGAGAACAAAATTTGTATCACTGCTAAAACTTTTGGCCACAACTGTAGACACCACAAACTCTACTTAGAGCGAGAGGGGGTTAATTATTTTGAATAAACTAGGTGATCAATAGTTGACTCCATTTCTGCACTTCTCACCTCTAATCATCCAGCCACGCCCCCTTAATCGCTGATCACTCATGCAGTCCACTTCAGCCCCAGCATTAGGTTGTTTTGCGTCTGTTTGTGTCTACAAGGATGGGGGACTATAATTCCCTCTCTCTCGTCTTTGTTGTAGTGGGATCAGTGTAAGCTTCCTGAGGATGGTTGTTTACTCTGTAAATAAACTGTGTGACTCCACAATACCCAGTACTGTGACTAACCCCTGAACACCAGGCGTGGAATGCCTGGGTAGCAGAATAATGTGAACTGCTGCCTCAACATGACTGACGAGCACCGCATTTTGATTTGCGTCTCACCTGATGGCAGCCGTTGCGTCTCCTGCTCTCCCTTCAGTACTGCCACCGCCTCTGCTGTCACTTCCTGCACAATCCTCGCAGACACTTGCTCTGACAATGGAAAGTCACCCAGATGCACACAGTCAATTAAAATGGTATTATAGAAAAACATATTCAAAGCAAGTGGTTCTAACTGATCAAATTTAAGAGTTACAATAAATCTGATGCACTAAATGCAAAGGAACTGCATCTTCTCGAGTAAATGAGAGTGCAGTTGCATCAGGCGGCTTGCACCTGGAGGATGTAAAAACTGTATATTTCCAGTCATCCAGTCTACACACTGCTTTTTACCAATGTCACCGGTGAGGATATGAGGTGTCGGGAAGCTAAATTTACTTCCATAACTGCTGCTGCACCAGTGCCTCTCCTGAAGGCTTTAAGTTGGGGTTTTTTTTGTTGTTGTTTTGCTTTTTAAATCTACCGTTCTGAAACTAAGATGTGAAATTCCTTAAAAATGAGTGGCGGATTTTCATCCTTCAAGAGGGTATGTAAAATTTTATTTGCAATGTATCACACATTTAATCTTTCTGAAGATTAGAAACCAGGAACTGATGTTCATTGCGTGACAATATTTCACACATGAACACATGAATAAACTGTGTGTGTGCAGCGCTTTCAGTTGCTCAGCACTGCTGCTGCTCTTTATCTCCATGCAATATGTACACTAACTTTCAATTCAGCTACACCACACGAATGAAGATTTTAGTTTGTTTGTTTTTTTTTAATATATATATATATATATATATATTTGAAAGTGACATAAACGTGTTTCTCCTATCTTTACAGAAAGACTAACACCTCAGGTATCTACATCACTCAGCAACAGCATTAAAAGGGCCGACAAGTTGGTGAATATGAGGGATATTTATCTTTAAAAGTCTCTCCTGGAAACACCGACTCCTGGCATTTTAATGATGCTACTTCGACGTGTAGAAACCATCTAAACTTTGCTGCAGGCTTTGTGCATGCCTTGTGACAACAGCACTGCTGAAAAAAGTTCCTGCCAAACAGTACAGCCCACCATTGTACCGCAAAAACAGCTCAGGAAGGGCTTAAGCAAAAACAACAAGTTTTATCAAACACCCCAAACACTCAGTCTGATAAAACTCCATAAAAAAAAAAAAAAACTATTTCACCTTAGCGTCTATTAGAAGATATGTCTCTTTCTTTCTTTTTTTTTTCATGACGCTACACAGTCTGCAACCTCGCATGGACGTTGATTTAATCTGAGATAAGGTGGGATATTCTCACTTTGGCGAATGCCAGAAGGAAAGCAGTTAGTGACAGTCAAAAGTTTGCTCATACCGACTCATTCAACATGAAACAGGACTGCATCACTGTTACTGCACAGTATATACTCAAATTTCAGCTTTTCTTCTGTTTAAAGTAAAAAGGCTCGACCCCCCCCCCCCCCCCCCCCCCCCCCCCCCCCCCCCCCTTCATCCTCTACACAAAGATGCAGTTTCAGTTTGGAGAGAACACGCTTTCATAAAAAAAAGTAATAAAAATAAAATCAATCAACGAACACTAAAACAACTGCCTGTGGCAAACTCAAAGTAAACTGACATGAGATCAAGGTGGGAAGGATGTGCGGCAGGTTGGAAATGTGCTCACAAAGGAGGAGAGCGTGAGGGCAAGATGGAAAGGGCACTTCGGAGAACTGATGAAAGATGAAAAAGAGAGCAAGTGAAAGGTGGAGGGTGCAGCGCCTGTAGACCATGAAGTAATCAGCAAGTTTGAAGTGAGAGCAGCTTTGACGAGAATGAAGAGTTGAAAGGCATTTGGTCCTGATGACATACAGGTGGAAGTATGAGAGGGTCTAGGAAAGGAGGGGGTGGAGTTTTTAGCTAGATTGTTCAGTTTGGAGGGTTAAAAAAATGCACATTGAAGATCCAGAAAAAAATCTGTGGATGTTACATTAAGAAAAACATTGAGGAATCATGAGTAGCAGTATGTTTCATGACAAGAAACACCACCACAGATCCAATCTTTGTTTTGAGAATGCTGAAGGAGTTGAAAAGGTTCAGATTTCCTTTTGGAGTGATGAAGATGATTGGATTAAATACAAGCACATCAGAGGGACAGACAGGGTTAGACATCTTGGCGATGCACTAAGAGAGGGTAGATTTAGATGATTTGAACACAGAAGAGAAAGATAGTGAATACATTGGTAGAAGGATGCAGGAGATGGAGCTCCAAGGCAGGAAAAGGGACAGATTTCACTATTTTTTTTTTTTAAATTTTTTTGAAAAAACAAAACACAAAAAACAATTAAAATCCATGTAGGCAATTTTACAGTGCCTTTTTATTCATTTGTCAAAAAGGAAGACAAAAAGGAGTAGTTTACTGAACTGCTCTAACAGTCTGTGCATTCACAGTTTTATTTTCATGTCCTCGTGTTTAAATATTCCCTGGCATGCAGCAGTTCCTAATCAAAGCTTTAATTCTAACTGTGACAGTGGTTATAGGATTGAATGGTAGTGAGGTTTATTTTCAAATGCTGCTTATTTAGGATCTTTTTCCATCCAGCATCACCCACACATTAACTCAAACAATCTGACAGGCACGCACACACCCACGAGCGGGTTACACTCATACACGCGGTTCTTCTGGAAACACTTCACACGACCAGCTCGCCAACCCCAAAAAGCCATTTCCCAATTTCAAAAGCTAAGAGCAATAACTGTGCACCATCTAGTTGGTGTTTCGAGGCAAAAAAAAATCCTTTCTTCAAATGGTGAAAAAAAAAAGAGGAAATTTGTTCACGTGAAGCCCACTCAGATGTTCTGCCAAACAACAGCCTCTAGACATTTAGACTCTAGAGATTAGAGTGTAATGACAATTACGTTTACACAGATTAAAGATGACTTTGACATTTAAGATCATTTTCAATTACTATGGATAGCTGCCTTTCTTAAAATAATAATAAAAAACAAATCAATGATGAAAAACAGTGAAAATGTACATGGATGCTGACAAAGTTGCCACTAGATTTACTTGAACTACTTTGCGAATATTAGAGCAGAGTAGAAGCACAGCTAAATTGTAGCTTCATCAATCGATCTGTTATAAATCAAGATACTAGATAGCAATGAGGAAATATGACAGTAAAAGTGCTGCAGTGGAAAAGGTTCTGCGTATAGAGCAGTGGATGCTGAAGTGACACAAGGTCGATCAAGAAAAAGACAACCAGAGAACCGACTTAAATCAACTGGCGACACGCAGATTTTCCTTGGTAAGTTAGCGGGTTTCCGTGGGTGTTTTCACGCTGGCACCTATGAGGTTGACATAAAGGAACTCATGAATCCAGTTCTTTACAGCCCTATCATGCACTCGCACTCTACCGTGCACCAACATAGCCGTGGTGGGATCTCTCTTTGATGAGGTGGTCTCGGTACAGCCATCACTGAACCGTGATGTGGTCCGCTTGTGGTGTGAAAACTCTGCAACCTTGATTTGATCCGACTGCCCGAAGCACTCCACGGGTTTGAGCTTAAAAAAAAGCTTCCGTAGACAGCTCAGTAGGAGAAGTTGTGAGGGAGCTCACAAACAAACATGGGAAAGGAAAGTAACGCAAACAGTCGAGAACACCTTTCAGTCGCAGCCAGGCTACAGTGGTACAAATGGGAAAAAAATGGTCCAACTCTGGGTCAAAAACGAATGTTGTGTCGCCAGGCTTCAGTTTAGGTTGGTTGTCATGGATACACGACGGTCCTACAAACATTAGGTTGACCAATGACCATGCCAACTGCTGTCACGTGGCTTGAAGTGCGTCTAGATTAGTCTAGAATGAAAACAACATTTGTGAGAAAAACCGAACTAACCGAAAAAGCATCAAAACCACCACCTGGACTGATCTAATGACGCTGTCAGAAGCAGAGCATCTATTCATGGCTGCTGTGCTACCATGGTAGGTTGACTTCCTTTCATTTGCTTTTGCTCAATTTAAAGCGTTGCTGCACAGCTGCGGTCTGCAGCATGTTCCCTTCCTTTTAATTGCTAAAGTGAACTCGAGCATTACTGAAGGTGATACACAATTAAATCGATAACATGCTGAGTTCAGCTGCGTGTGAAAGCCAATAAAGAACATTTTCAAATAAAAAACTGAAAACCAGGTGTCCACCCTAATGTCTACCTAAAGTCCAGATATCCAAAAAGTCTGGTCCAGATTGACATATTAGATTTACGATTGATGTTTGTTAGTTTTTTAAAGATATTTAAAGACTGAAAACACATTTTGCAAAGCATGATGTGTCCTTCTAAAATGCTTGAGACAGGTTGGATAACATTGGAACAACACTTTTCTGATGCCAAATCAGCCAGCTGTGTTGTAAAATGTAAAAGAGTGAGCGACTGGACTCTTTTTAATACAGTACTTGAATACTTGCCACTCTTCTCATTAAAGTTTCCCTGGAGTGATTCCCTCAATTTTGTGCTTTTACCACCATTTTTTGATAGATGTTGCCTCACCTTCTTGTTAGCTTTTCATTATAATCTCTGTACTTGTCTAAAAAAAAAAATCAGCAGCTTATTTTAGAGCTAATGCTGAGTCACCTGTTTTTAAAAAGGGTATTTTTCTCCTCTTGCATTGGAGTCCAGTTAGGATGCAAGGAAAATCCCCAAAGCAATCCATCTTTCTGGTAAAAACACAGCTATTATTCAGTACACGCCACTATACTTTCAGACACATAAATGGATGTTGAAATGAACTGATGGTGGAGTCTGAGAGATTTCTGCAGGAAAACACAAATACTATTGGGTCGAATAAATGTCTAAAATGTAGGATAATTCCACATTTTCAAAGCACCTTTTTGCAAAATGACTTTCAGTTTCCTCCTCCTGGATGAAGCTTTACAGTTTTAAAGAGCAACCTATCAACTATTCCTCAAATGGACATACTTGGAGATAATAAATAAGTTTGATTTCTTTTTGATTTAGGGGTTTGGTGAAGACTGAATGCCTCATCACTTGTATGAAGTTGTCTGTTGCCCGGATTAGCTATTAAGAGAGATGCCTTGTCAGCCGCAAGGAAAATCAAAATATAACTTGCTTCAATACCTTATAAATAAGCATTCACATTCACAAAGCAGTAGCACAGAAAATACAAGCTTTTCATATTCATATAGCCGCCTGGAAGAGACGACAACAAGCGTTGCTTTTGTTGACTCAGAACTGAGGAGAGAGGCTTCCCGTTTTTTACAGTAACGCCAGAATAAATCAGTCGCACAAACGGCTGCTTCAGTTTCCAGAACGCTTGCGATGCATCCCTTCATCTACATCAGCAAATGAATGTAACAACATGCAAACGCGCCGATGTCATCTCTGAGTAAGGAGCGAATTACCTGCACGCCGAAGATGTAAGTGCTGCCTCTCTGAGCAGAAAGACCTTGACTGTAAGTCTTGAGTCAACGCACAGCGCATCCAGACATACACACACACTCAGCAGGACTGCGAGGGCAACGAGAGAGCAGGAGGGCTGTTTGGTATGATACCAGCAGGCGACCCAACTGTGGAAAGCAAGTGGTTGCCATAGCAACAGACTGGCTTGCCAGTGACTTGGGTCCATGTGTAATTCGGAAACGAGACACATGTCAAGGGCTGTGTCAGCCTCCGTGTCTGCCGCAGCCACCAATAAACAGAAACAGCTTTTGTTTTTCTTTTTAAAAATTTCATCATTTTGCATGTTTAAATTACAAATTATAAAATTGGTTTTTCATGAAGATGTCACATTCTTTAAGGTGATTTTTTTTCTTTCAGGCACAAGAAATGTAAAACTTTTTTTTTTTTTTTTTTTTTACCTCCTGTAAGGAAGCAGCCTCTCATTAAGGATGTTCTGCTGTATCGTGTAATACCTGCACCTAAACCCTGAGCAAGTAACAGAGCTTACTGAACACACAAACATGTTTGATGCAAGCACATGAGGAAAAATTACATTTTGAAAAGATTTTTATTCCAAAAACTGGTGCTTATGTATAGCTCTGTCTGCACAATCGCTCAACAAGACACAGCAGTGAGAGACAATGTTACTGGTGTGTCAAAAAAAAGCTATTACTCTCGTGGAGTCATCAATCCCGTCATCGTCCTAGAGTAATCTACCACAGTAACTAAATCCATACAGAACATGAGCTTTTGTTTTTCACTCATCCAGCCTCCACTACCCCTTTTTTAAAGACACTAATAACACTGTGTTATATTAAACAAGTGTACAGACTGAGGTTTATGATGGAACAAATGACTGTTTTTAAAACTGGACAAGACTTTTAATTGCTGAGATTATTTGTATTATTTGAATAGAAAAATGAAATAAAAAATACCAAACAAAAGAAAGAAAATTGCCACTGAAAATCCAAAATACTGAGGAAACTGGGTTTGTGGGTTGTTGTGGATCAGTGAGTTGGGTAGGTGACCTTCCAACTGAAAGGTTGCTGTATTGATTCCCAGCCCTGTCACGTTTTATTTTCTTTTAATATTGTTGCAACAAAAAATCATTTTTTTTAAATTTTTCTTTTCTTTTAAACCAAGGTCAAGAGGCCAGCTAAATGACAGCAACCTGTGGTTAAGTAGCACTGCTAAACTTTGGAGAACCTGGAAAGAGTCAAGGCGCTGTATAAGTGCAGAACGTTTACCATTTTAAAAAGATGTTAAAAGGAAAACACGTTGGTACTTCGTTGGCATTAGTAAAGAGCTGACACACAAGAACATGAAGTATTAAAAGCAGATCTCATTACAGCTCTGCAATGCAACTTGAAGCTCACCTCATGATTAGGCTGAATCAGGTGGGGTTTTTTTTTTTAAATACATAATTATAACTTTTCGCGGGTCGGGCTTTTACTATCTTTTCTTAGCTACAGGGCTGGTTTTGTGAGTTTTCTATCAGAAAGTTAAATTCTGTGAGTTCCTCTCATGTTCGCACTGAACTTTGTGTAGTTGATGTTGTGTCTGACATTATGTATGTTTGTCAGTTAGTATTGAGGCTGAAAATGACTAAATCTAAATGTGCTTGTTAAATTTGTCAGTTGTCTCCTTTTTTTTGTCTTTTTGTCCTGGCTAACACAAATTTTGGCCTGGTTATCACAAAAAAAACCTTTGCCTATGGTTCTTAACCTTATACTCTGTTACTTGAATCAGCTACACAAGACAGACAACATCAAATGCTGTATGTCTAAAATTCGTTTACTCATGTAAACCAACCGCTCACTAGAAAGTGGGTTTTTGTTAACTCACTCCATTTGTCTCTCCTTCTCGCTGTCTCTTTTTCTTGATCACCTCTAACATGGCTGACTGACTCTTTCAACTTTCTTTCAAAGGAAAGTCAAGAGGGCAATTTTGTGCTTGAGCAGTTCTTTTAGGGTCTGAAGAGCTTTTCAGGGAGAGGGAGGGCAAACTCACCAAGAGCCATCATTAGCACTCCTGCCACTAGTATTTAGACCTGACTCTGCCCTGCTCCGGACCAAATCTACTGTACGCTGACACAATCACCGCTGCTGATTAGATTGTCTTTAAGAACCGTTTATAAAAAGTTGGAGGAAATTAAACAAAATATCTGAATAATTATAACACACTACTGAAGCTCCAGAGCCCATAAAATGATATTTGAGACATCCTTTGTTTATATGTGAGGAAACTTTAACACTCAGCTTAAAATGTCACTACAGTTTACTACATTACAGGTAAACAATTATTTTTCATAGGTTCTGGGAACGTAACTATCAACTTAGTGGCTAAATTGAGTCTGCAAAAAAGACTATTTGAATTTGTTTCATGTGGCAGAACGATTAGCTTGGATTTCTTAATTGAAATTCTCTTGAAAAACTCACTAGTTCCCGCCAGGACTTGAACTCAGCTTTAAAAGTTTTAAAAACAGACTCAGACTCAGAAAAACAGACTTTCTTTTTTGTTTTTTTTTTTATATAGTACTACCTACTGATTTTTGAACATAAACAGTCCACTCACTGACAGGATGATTGAATGAATACCACTCATATTCTACCGTCAGTGCAAATACTTATAATTCCACTCAAAAGCCGTTTTCAGCTCAATACAAATATGTTTTTATTACTTTCTTATTGTGATAAATAGATATTAATTTGTAGTTGCACCAGGGAATTGCCTAGCAAATCTTATGTAAAAGAGGAAAAATTATGATTAATCATAGTCTGTAATCGGCTTCATCACTAACTTTGATGAGGCTGCATACGGGAGGGAGGTAGAACTGTTGCAGCATGATGCAACGGTCACAGCCTGACTCCAAACATTAAGAAGACAAAGAAGGGGATCGTGGACTTTGGCAGGACAGGGCAGCGGATCCACACGCCACTTTTTATTAAGGGAGAAACTGTGGAGAAGGCTGCCACTGTTAAATTTCTGGAGCTACAAGTTACAGAGGACCTGAGCTGCCAACGACATCAGGGCCATGCTATCTTTAAACTATTACTGTGAAATATTACTTTTATACAACTAATGAATATGTATAAACAGCTAATATATTATATTAGCTGCCTATTATTATATTATATTGCATTACATTACATTACATTATATTATATTATATTATATTATATTATATTATATTATATTATATTATATTATATTATATTATATTATATATAAACCTTCACTTAGGTCTCAAATTAAAGGTTTAATATTATATTTACAAGTATATTTGTAATAAATGTTTACTTAGTAGTCCTCTGTCAGCCGATATAAACAGCAAATATCCACGACTCCTTAGTTTCCCTCTCATTAAAAATACATATTAGTAGCAGCCTTTTTTTCCAGCTTAAAAAACAGAGACTTGTTAGACATGTGTAAATTGTTTAATACAGAATTTAGGTTCTGAAGCACAATTTCCAACTGGCATCAAACTGCTCGACCCATCAGAGAACAGTTATTGTGATAAAACTTAGACGATGTCATTAAAATCATATGACTAACAGATTTCTTCATCTATTGCATAACGCAAACATTACAATAAAAACAGAAGTGGACAGCAATTTACAGTGGACTAAATTAATTTGAGCTTGATAATATACTGATGAAGCAACCAAAAGACTCTTCCTTGAAATATAATGCAGATTAATCAGTCCTGCAGGCAACTTTGAACGAAACATTATATTATATATATTATATATATATATTTACTCATTTTAAAATAAATGTGTCTGATAAGAGTATCCAAGAACAAACAAACTTAATATTATTTTATCATTCATGAATAATCTTATTTGCATTGGCATGGCCCAATACCTTAAACACTCAGTAATTTGTCTACAAGCCTCGGTAAATTAGTATTTTATAGATTAATACTGATTATATTTTTTTCCCCTTAGATTTGAAGGATTAATGAGGCACACGATAGCAAATCCTTGTTTTGAATCATTTTTCATCATAAAACTGTCCATGGGTACAACAAACCACAACATAATGGATTTGGTTATCCATCCAGTCATTTTTCTATTTTATTTTAGCTGCTATTAGGAAAGAGGCAGACAGATGGCTGATCCATCACATGGATGAGACAGAGAAACACCGTGCATGCTCATACCTATGATCAAATCAAATCCAATGACAATCAATCCAACTGAATAAATTACAAAAATAAACTGTTCAATTGTAACATATTTAACTATCAGTATATATATATATATATATATATTTTTTTTTTTCAACAAAACATTATCTACACCTACTTATTACAATACAAACCTATTTCGGATTCCACACTCTGAGTTTTCTCCAAACCATATGGTATGAATGACAGCCAAACACTTATATTTTGTTCTTATCTGTGCAAAGGACATCATTCCAGAGGTTTTGCAGTTTATTTTGATGCAAATAAGTATGCAAGCAGCAGGCATTTGAAAGTCTCAAATGGGCTCCCATGTTTTATGTTTTTTTTTTAATTATTATTATTGATTATACTTAACATGCTAACAAAGTCATGCAGATTCAGAGATTTATATCTGCCTCCAATGTTTTCCATTAGTGAGAATTTTTTTTCAGTGCAAAAAACAGATTATTTGGAAATAGTTTTATAACCATGCCCAGATTTATAGGCTGCAGCAACTGCTTCTCTAAGATCATTGCAGATGTCTTTCATTGTTGGCATTATGTTAACACTCAGGTTCTTAATTCCCGTGGATGCAGTGAGAGTGGACTTCTTTTTTTCACAGACTGTGTCTTTGATTTAACAAAAAGTCTAAATTGTGAGTTTAAAAGTATAAATTAATTTAGCAAAAATGTTTTTGTTAAGTGTATAGCATGAGGTAGTATGTTATTTGTTGTAAATGTGTTATTAGATTAACCAAATTACAGTCTCTAGATTTGAAATGGAAGAGAGTTTTTTTTTCTTTTACTTGTGACTGAATATTTTTTTAAAAACTTAAATTGGTTAAACACAAAACAACAGAAAATGTAAAATGAATATGTGGTAGCTGTAATGCAGACTGACAGTTTATATAAACAAAACTTTAATGTACCTTTAACAAAACATAAATGTAAGGTTTCAAAGTATTCATGGTATTAGTATTTTCTACCTGCAAGTTTACAAACAAATTTGCACATAAATCCTTCGCTCCATTTATTTCACACATTTTACCACTGATGTTATCATATCATACTTAATAATTTAGATGGAATCTAAAGCTTTATCCATCTAATATGTCTTTTAATATCAAATTTAATAAACAAAACAACCTGTAGAAAATTACGTATTATAAAAAGTTCCTGAAGACAGATTTAACTGTCATCTACACTATTGATCATTTCTCCCAGAATTTGGCTGACTCCTACGTCACTAAAAACTGACACTGCTGAAATAAAAAGTATAACAAGCATCTACACTCCAAAAAAACTAGTATCTATGGATCACCAAGGGTTGGTTATTTGGAAGGTTAATTGGACTCGTGTCACTGCACGCTAAATGGCCTTATCTGTAACAAGCTGAAGCCAAAAAGAACAAAAGCCCCCGGTGAAGCAAATTGTAGGGGAGCTGTTGTCATGGTTACTCCATACTGGTACCAATGACTACCAGTCTGCTCTTTGGGGTGTGACTGAGCGAAGGGGTTGGAGGTAAAACAGACACATTATGTGTTAATTATGGTATTGTTAATAACAGTTGTGATTGTAGCAAAGAGTGCAAACCCACAGAGAAGTAGAGACTATACAGAAACTATCCTGCACACAAACTCAGTTACAAGCTACTCATAAAACCATATACATATATATATATATAAATGCAGAAGTTCAACTAAACTGTTTTTGATAAAGTCCTTTTTTTTCCAGCAACATCTCTGTGTCATCATTGTCTCCACATCACTGGACACAAAGTTTAAGAATAGAAAATGTCATTACCAAAGTGATTGAAACTGGCGGCACTGCTGTGCTCCTTTAAATCTGATCCTCGATTTTCAAACATAAAAACACAAAGGCCTTCAAACATAAAATGTTTGAAGGCCTTTTACCACACAATTCAGCTCTAAACCACACCTGCAAAACTCATTTCATTCATTTGAATAAGTTGAGGGAGGAGTTTAAAATAGCAGATGACAGCATTGTGTGTGTTTCTATTGAAGTGTGTCCTGTTGTCATCTTGTTGCCATCAAACCAGGTGATTCATCTGGGGATGGGCTGCGGTTTGTACAGCGTCAGCTCCTAAGCTGTACTGTCCCACACATGAAATATGTAACGGCGTGCAGTATGCAGAACCCGTGTGTGTTTCCACCTGATTATCCAACTAGATGCGGTTCAGATCATCCGCACGAGAGGCCAAGACCTGCCGATGCTATCAGATTTGCAGGAAGGAGCATAAGTCTGAGATTAATTTTACTCAATGATACTCACCTCATCTGCTTTACTTGCACTTTAGAGTACAAAGTGCTTTCACTTTTGTGATTTTGAGCCAGCCTAATTGCATGCCAGCTCTCTTTTGAATCGTCTTTTTTGACTGATTTCATCATTTCTACATATGTGGTGTATATCTGCATGTTAATCTCAACATCAAGGCACAACACTCATGTTATTTATGTTCATGTGTTATGAGACACAACACAATATTTAGTATTGTATCCTATGATCAAGATCAATACAAATACATGTATGACAGTAAAATGCTGTTATAGAAGTTTGTTAAGAACCTTTTAGTAATGTGCATTTAAAGGCAATTATATGAGTAAAATAGGTAAGTAAAATAAATAAATCAAAATACTACAAAATAAACACAGTATGTTATGAAGACATTCTTGAAATGACTGTCATCCTTGTAAACCCCATCTCTGTACAATCCATGAGCTTAAATGAAGGCCTCCGCTGACGGATCAATGTGGAAGATTATGAGCACGTTACCTGCAGTTATAGCTTGAGCTCCAGTTAGGTCCCCATTGAAGCCATTCTCCCTGGCGCCGTAAGAAGCGGTGGTCCTGTAGACTGAGGAAGAGTAGCCATTGGCTCCATGGGTGCCACCGGGCTCCCGCCCCCCTGAAGGGTCCCACTGGGGGGCACTGTCTTCTGGCTGTCGACCGTCGGCCATGCTGGTGCTGGTCAGCAGCTGGAGCGGCTGGGCAAAGGGGCGGAGTCTCGACTTCTGGGTGAGAGACAAGAGAGAGGGGAAAGTGTGTTCAAAATTGAAAGGAAAAATGGCTCGTGGGCCGACTGTAGGAGGCGCTGCCTCAGTCGCATTCTCAAATCTCTCTCTGTCAGTCAGAACCGCTGCTGCATGCATGCGGACATGCACTGACTTCCACCATCAACGGTCCTCAACGTGAGGCTGTGCTTGTGTGAGAAGTTGTGTGAATCACTGTCCTTGGATGTCGGCAGGCAAATGACAACGACCACATAAAACTTGTTTTATTGATTTGTGTGCGCTTGTGTAATGACTCATACGGCCAGTGGGTCAGGGGGGAATAGCAACTGGTTGAAATTGAACAGGGCCGACCTTGTGTTTTTGTGACTCATGCAGGGTTTAGAGGATCAAAGATGGGCTCTGATCAGTCCCACAGCAACCAACCCAGCATCAGATGAACTGAAGCAGGTAACTACTGTGGCATTATTACTGGGTCTGACAATCCAGTGGCTAATTTTCAAAAAGATAATGTGACCCGTGCAGCACATACAGTATTTCAAGACTGAAAAAAGGCAAGTTGGCTTCCTTTTGCTTTTGTTCCTGAAGACATTTCACCTTCTATCCTGGAGTTTTGAGTTTATAAGCTGTTGAAGTCACATACAAATGACTCACTTTCCCTCCGTTTCTAGAGTCTTTTGTCCACTGTAAGATGTTTACGCGGTTTCAGTCACATGGTTGCAAAACCTCCCGGGTATTCAGGGCGGCATTATAGGTGTTTCATAGGTGAAGTCTGAGTCCCCCTATTTTTATTGTTGGTTTTTCCTATTGGACATAGATGGTGTCTTTTCCTCTCTCTTACTTTTACTTTCAAACCACCTGCAATCCATATCCAGACTCTGTACATTATTGTCCTCCAAAAACCCTGTCCTTGAGATTCAGGTGGACCGCTGAATCTTGACCCAGAGGAGCTGATGAGCTGGCCCTGCTGTGTTGACAGCGTATACAACGCTGCTGGGCTTCTGTATGGATGCTTCTTCCTTTGGGTGAACCCGTTTTTGAATGAGTGGGGTGTCAGGTTTAAAGTGACGGACTTAAGAAAGGCCCAGTTTCGATATCTGCAGGTTTGAAGTTCTGTCTTGTCTTTTCCCTCTGTCATAGTGGGAGTTTTCTTAACCCAGTGATGTAGACTGCTGATGATGGTCAGTTCATGCCCCAAAGGTTGGTGTGATACTGACAACAACACATGCAAATGCCTGAAGCCGACATAAGAAGTAAGAATAAGTGATTCAGTGGACATTGGGCAGAAGCAGAATATAAATGAGAGGTTCTTGAATTATGCTCTTTTCTTTTTGCAAGGATAACAGAGGTATTTTGAGAGACTGGTTTAATATTGTCCCACTTTTTTAATAATTATCTGATTCAGCTTCAGTCTCACATTAACAGCTCAAACGCTCAGGTTGTTGCAGCTGAACTATAAAACCACAAACATAGAGATAAACAAGCTCTTTGTGGTGGGTTTTGCAGGTGGGGAAGTGGACACAGGACTAAAATCATTTGCTTTGCAGAGTATCCCGTCTTTTGTGTAAGAATGTGTCTACAAGCAATTTGTCATGGCGCTCCCCAATCCACAGAGATCCAGAGACTGAGGGGAAGCTTAATGGAGAAAACAGGAGTCAATAAGTGCAGCCCGAGTCCAAGTTGCTGCTACAGTGAACACTGGTTACTGCATCCGCCGCACAGCCAATTCTACCGATCTCAGCTCGGTCTCAGAGACAACGGAGTAGAACGCAGCACAATTCAGTTAAATAGGAAACAGTAAAATGATGATGCCCAAACAGGGAATTACTAGTAAAGACAATACACCTACATGTTTGTGTTGATGAGCAACATAAACACATGAAATACAAATAAGTATATGACAATAAGCAGCAAATAGTTGATTAGATTATGAACGGTTATTGTGAAAAAATAAAATAACATTAAGTATTAACCACCAGCACATCTTTCAAGATACTGTCTGATGCTGACTGAATATTAATGAAAATCTATTTGAAAGGCAGCACATCGGATATATAGGAAAGTGAGGAAGAAAACAAATGACATATGATGCTATTTTTCTTTTTACAAAAAAAACCACCTAATATATAGTCTCGTTAAGGACTTCTGTTTAAGGGGGTGGAGTCAGCTTGGTAACTGTCCCCTTTTCTGAAGGATGTGCCTCTCTTGAAATCGGTGTGTCACAGCTTTGTGCTTCGACCAGTTCAGAGCTTTAGTACATACACCAATATAAGTTGGGTGAATGTAGATGTCACAGAACCACACACTGAATGACACATTTTCACATCTAGGTAGCCCCAAACAAAGACAACTCAAGATATCAACATAGTATTCTGTTTCCGTGTCTGTATAAAATACTTTTAAATCATTCGATACACATTGAGACATATCTTACTGGTGGTGATGCAGGGTAACTAAAAAAACATGAATGTCTATACAAACACTACAAATAAATTAAGTCCATGTTGTTAATAAACCTTGTATTTATTGCATCACCTCCTGCTTTCACTCAGCTTCAGAGCTTTACCTCCAGGCTCTGAGGGTTTCTCCTCCCCTGAGCACCAAATGACAGATTCAGATTTACCTAAACCTCCACATCACCGCAAGCCTCTATCCTCAACCTAATAAATTCATCATATTCACTTTTAGCAACCTAGTCTTCTGTTCCAGAGGCCTCCTTGTTGGAGTTTTTCAACAGCAGGTGCAACGTGATTTATATGACCTCTGAGATATCGTGAGTCGGTGAGTCAATATGCTCAAACAGACACACTGGCCTGGTGGGTTGATTTGAATCATTATTGCATTCAGTAATGTTATGTTCTGTATTGTATATGTTACAATATTCTGATGACATCACGGAGGGGGCAGGAAAGCAGCCGACTGTGAGCCCTCGCAGCCTGAAAGCTTTAGACTCAGCAGAGCTTTGCATGACTCAACTCTGAACAGACCATCAACGTAAAATGAATTATCCACAGAGACTCACAACACTGCATGTCACTGGCAGTTTCACAACACTGGCCTCCGTTTCCGCCTGAAAGCACACATAAGTTGGATTGTCTTTTTTCCGTCACTATCTCTTCTACTGCTCATAAACCCACTGTGTCCCTTCCTCAAGCCTCCATTGAAGAGCACTTCTAATATTAGAAGAACCATAAACTATAAACCTAAGCCCTCTGTCCTGATGTCTACGTGCTGTCTGCCTGTTGATGAAGGTCACTTTGAGCTCCGTGGCTGACTTCCAGACTTAGTAAGATCATTGTGTCTGGTTGAATATGTGGCTTTACAGCTGAAGGCCTCAGCCAGAGTCGTGTTTCTTAATGTTTACAGGCCTCCCAGATACTGATGATTGATGATCTCAGTGAACTGCTGTCTATGATCTGTGTTGATTTTGACCGTGTCATTACTGTTGGGGATTTTAACATCCATGTGGACAACCCTCAGGACAAAGAGACTAAAGACCTGAGTAACAATGGACAATTTTGGGCTGACTCAGCATGTAACAGAGGTCCTCTCTGTAACACCTGTCGTATCCAGGTCTTCAGTCAATGAGCTCATCAACAGCTTCAATGGTAAAATGCTAAATGTTATGGACACTATTGCTCCCATTAAGGTGAAGGTTATCTCTGGAAGGAAGAAGTCTCTGTGGCGAAACTCCAATCTGGTGAAAATTGGAAAAACAGTGTCGGAAAGCTGAGTGACGATGGAGAAAAACAAATTTTCAAGTTCATTATGATATCTATAAAGAGAAACACCATGACACAGTTTCTCCACATCAACAGCAAAGATCTGGAGGACATCTTACATCAACTGAACTCCTCTTCCTGTTTAGAAATCCTAACAATGCTTATGTGAGAATGCTCTTCATCGACTTCAGTTCAGCATTCAACACCATCATCCCCCAGCAGCTCGTTCACAAACTGGACCAGCTGGGGATCAACACCTCGCTGTGCCACTGGCTGTTGGACGTCCTGACTGCAAGACCACAAGCAGTACGGGTCGGCAGCAACACATCCAGCACCATCATACTGAACACAGGGGCCCCCCAGGGATGTGTGCTGAGCCCCGTCCTCTTCACCCTGCTGACCCTCGACTGCACACCGATGCACAGCTCCAACCTCTTCATAAATTTTGCGGACGACACGACTGTGGTGGGTCTCATCAACAACAACGATAAGTCAAACTACAGGAGCGAAGTGAGCCGCCTGGCTGAGTGGTGCAGCGACAACAATCTCTCCCTGAACGTGGAGAAGACCAAGGAGATTGTTGCTGACTTCAGGAGACAACACACCCAGCATGCTCCTCTGAACATCAACGGTGCTGCTGTGGAGAGGGTGAGCAGCACCAAGTTCCTGGGTGTCCACATCTCAGAGGACCTCTCCTGGACTGTTAACACTGCATCACTCGCCAAGAAAGCACAGAAGCGCCTCTACTTCCTCCGCAAACTGCGAAGAGCCAGAGCCCCGGCCTCCATCAGGTACACCTTCTACAGAGGCACCATCGAGAGCATCCTGACCAGCTGCATCACCGTGTGGTACGGAGACTGCACCGCATCACTGCCGCAAGTCTCTCCAACGTGTAGTGAGAGCAGCCGAGAAGATGGTTGGTGTCTCTTTCCCCTCACTTCTGGACATTTACAACAACCGTCTGACTCGCAAAGCCCTCAGCATTGTGAGAGACCCCACACACCCGTCACACAGCCTCTTCAGTCTGCTGCCATCAGGAGGGTGCGGATCCTCCAGGCCAGAACCAGCCGACTGAAGGACAGCTTCATCCACCAGGCCGTGAGGAAGCTGAACACTCTCCCAGCTATGCTGAACTCCCTGGTCAAACTTTCTCAATGTCTGATCTCACCATCCGTCTCCTTTTAACAACAATGGGCTCCATGAAACAAGCCTGGTCTTGAATTTGTGCAAGGCACAACGAAGAGTAAAAAGTCAACCCGGAGAGAAACATGCTACCCCCGTGTCAGGAAGCTGAGCCACAGTCACAGCTCATGGGTCACAGTATGATAATCCAAGACAGCAAAAACACCAAGAATGAGTGATTTAAAACAAAAAAAAAAACAGCTCTCTGATAACACTGATCTTAATCCTACTGGACATCTATGGGAAGATCTGAAAACTGCAGTGTGGACTCCTCACCCTTCCAACCCGAGACAATTTGATCATGATCATAAATGAAAACCCTGCCAGGAAGATTTACATTTTTAATGATTTAATGATAATAAACCACTGCCCGTACTTGGATTTTCAGATGCATTGTATTTATGGTACAATAAAGAATAGAAACAACATGCTTGCAAGACACTTGCTTTATAGGGTATTTATTTATAACAGACAATATAATCAGTTGCTATAGTTGTTGCTATGCAACAGGTTCATGCAGTATGTACAGTACACGTATAATATGCAATTAAAGCAATTTTTGTAAAAAAAAAAAAAAAAAAAGAAAAAAAAAAAGAAAGAAAATCTTCTACTTTGTATTTTGTGTGTGTGTGTGTGTGTGAGTGTGAGTGTGTGAGAGAGAGAGAGAGAGAGAGATTTATTATTGCATTTTCATCTGTTTCATACATTTATGCAATTTTTTAAAAACGTAAAAGCTCCACATTTTGGAAGGTTGAAAGGGCAACGAGGACTTCTTTCACTGCACCACTTCATATTCTCACAGTGATTGTGAAAGAAGACAAAAATATGACAGAATTACTGTTTCCACCCCTATTTTCCCAGTGAGACATACTCCATTCAAAACGACAGAGCTGGTCTCAGGAGAAGATATTCTGCGTTTGCTCCATCACATGTCTTGTTAGGCAAAACCCAATATCTCAAAATAGCAAGTGGGCTGCATGTGCAGAGGGAGACTGTGGAATTTAACATTTTGATTCCTCTCACATAACAAGAAAAACCTGGAAGAGTGGAATTGTTGTTGTTTCATCATAATTATTAAAAATAAATGAAATTAAAAAAGAAACATTTTAAAATTCTGCTTTTAATTTGATTGATTGGCATCAGTTTAATCTTAAAAGTCAATAAAGCATTATTAGAGTGTTGTTATTAGTTGTTTTGTTGAATGTTGTGAATTCTTTGTGAAATCAGATGGATATGCAAAGCATAGTTTTGGAGACTTTCAAAATTGATATAAATTATTTTTTCTTCAACTAATAATCAGTAGACCAAATAGTAATTATAGCCTTGTTTTTTTTTAATGTAAAATGTTTATACAGTATAATTACAGCAATTAGTAAAGAACTATGGTGACATCATGCAGTTATCAGACGTTCTGAGGATTATTTTTGCTAACCACACTTTCCAGAAATTATGTCAATTTGTTTCAAGAAGCAGTTTCCCCCACATCCCGGTTTAAGAAAATAAAAGCAGCTTAAGAAGACAAAGTAATGCTGATAAACTTTCTGTGAACATGTCAGCCTTAAAAAAAAAAAACCTCCATAAATACTAATACAACCAGCACGCTAATTAAGAAGTCCATTTGTCATTCCCATGGCTTTTATCTGCTTCTTCTTCTTTTGTGTGATTTCTTTGCACCTACCTGTTATGTCTCCCTCCTCTTCACCTTCCTCCATCAGTGTTCCTCCTCCCACTCACTCCTCCACCTTTCATCAGGCTTCAGCACTCTCCTCACCGTGTTCTCTGCCGCCTCATCTCCCTCCTACGATCTGAGCACTTTATATGCCGCCTTTTTACTGTGTGTATGTGTGCACGTGTGTTAGTCACTCGGATGCTGCATTGCAGGGCTCTCCTCTGAGGGCCGTATCGCTGCAGGAGCCACAGATCCAGAGAGACTCGGCATGGACGTTCTCATGTCTTCAGGTGTGATTGTGCATGTGCTCATGAGCACTGTGTTCAGTAAGAACATTCATAATCAGTGCTTGAGGATATCTGCAGGCATGCAAGGATTTGAAGCAAGGTCATGCATGTACACCCTTACAGGAATAGTTGCAGAAGATTCTTAAATTTCTTTAGTTTTTTTCTTTTAGTATGAAACATATTTGAGGTTTTGACACTGTGGCACAAGTTCAGTGACGAACAGAGTTTTTCGTAAGAAATAGCTTAACCATGAGTCTTCTTCATGACCTGAAAAAATTATAAATATTAAATAAATTCTCCTGAATAATTTGTATCTTGTGACCAGTCCGAGGTGCACCCCGGCCCTCACCCAGTGACAGCTGGGATAGACTCCATCCTCCTCCATGAGCCATGGGTGCAGCAGAAACAGAATATGTATGGACGAATAATTCATAATATTATGCAATAAGCTTTAGAAGAACCTGTAGGAGAATTTGGAATAATAACATCATGTGAGTGAAATGTTTTAACTTCAATGATGTTCTTCAAAAAGCCTTTAAAAAGCAAACTATTCAATTTTAGATTTAAGGTGCTGCTAAACATGCTTATTGGAGAAGCTTTCTTGCAGAGTAATTGGTGTGATTGAAATGCAGCCTCAAAGGCTTTACGTCTGAAAAATATGGTTTTGGAAGAAACGATGCTGAGCAGCATTAAAATACTGAGTCTGAGCAGCGTCGATCCAGTGATGCATTATCAGTGCTGAATAGTGTCTCCCCACGTTATTGTGGAGAAACTTCGGGCCCTCACTTCCTTATGCTGCATCAGTTCATTCAGCTTTGTAGGGATTTGCTTTTCTACAGCAGGTGGAGGTCTGGCAGCTGTCTCAGACACTGCAACGTTTCTATTCTTTTCATTTTTCAGGCGTCTTGTTGCATGAGTTCATTTCGGCAGCTGTCCCCAATCCATCCAATATTGAAAAGCTCACTATACATAGGAGTTAATAGTTGACTCGATGACTGCAAAGTGCCGAGGTACACTGATGATAAAAAAAAAAAAGCCCCAATCATCATCCCTCCACTGCCATGCTTGACAACTGGAATGAGGTAAAAATCGTCTAACTAAAGGACATTGTTCTAGAATCCTGGGTCTTACCTAAACCATTATACCATGTTCGTTTTAGAAAGAAGAGCTTTTCTCCCAGAAAAGTTATCCTGGAAAAAAGTGTCAACTCGCGGCAATTGTTTTCCACTTGTGAATAATCTTTCTTAATGTAAAATTACAAAGTCCAAACTCTCTTTTCTAAGACTACTGCTGATATCCTTGCTTTTCAGCATTGATGCTGAGTGAGATGAAAAATATCTCATGGTCAAAGTTGCTTATTATCAACTGATTATGTATATTTGCTTTAAAAAAAAAAAAGTCTAAAGACTTATAGCAGATTGTACCACTTTTTTTCAGAAAAGCAAACTATGAAACGTTTTTTTTTTAGATCATAATAATATAATGATCACATGACTGTGTGCCACTGTATTTATTTTGGTGTAAATTAGCAAATATGGATCGATATCATGCCATTTTCATGCAAACGCATATGAATCATTTTGTTACATAAACCAGTAGATGATCATCAAAGAGCTTCTGCTGAACTAAGGAACTCGGACCTTAGAAGAAGTAGACGTATTTGTCCACGTTTTGACCAGGATGTGCCGCTTCTGTCCACTCTAGTCAGTCTATTCTACTGTGTATCAATGCAGTCTGGGACCATCATAATTTCACATGAAAACAATCAGATGAAAAACAAAAAGTCAAATGACCTGCAACTGCGAATACTCTTCTTTTTCTTTTTAATCAGAACAACCACAAACAACCTCAATACCTGTAACTCTCTTTCTACAGGAGCACAAAACTGAGAAACCATGAAAGCGTGACTACCTTTTCAGCGGGTCTTGGTGCTGATTGTCTCATGAAAACAGCTCTTCTCTTCCCACTCAGTACCCACTTCCCACTCACAGCTCCTAGCAGCCTGCACTCACATGTACGTCCACCCACACAGCCATTTCATCTGTGGAGGTAGCAGCCATTCTTTCCGTCTCTCTCTTTCACTCACTGTAAATGTTTCTTTTCCTCCCTCTGACAGATATTCATCACATTTCAAAGGTTTAGGACAGATAAATGTGAGTCTGAGTAGGATTAGTTTGATGCTATATGAGTTTTCTTTGGCAGGTTTTGCCTTTATTCATTCAAACATTGCTGCGTTGACGCACGCAGCAATGCTTCGGTGCAGTTCTGATGCAAAATATGCACATTACTGGCAAGATGATAAGAATCATTAGGAACTAAGTATTTACCGGTCGATTACTGTGACTAGAAACCAGCCACCAGATCTCAACGCCACGTGTGATGCAGATATAGTGTCGTCTTTACCTCTTCAGGTGGTTCCGGACTTTGAGGGAAGCCGGATCTCACGCGGCTGTTGTCAGGATTGTCAGAAGAGTGCTATAAGCCAAGAGAGTCAGCGTCCTAGTTGCACCTGTTAATTATAAAAAAAAAAAACAAAGTAGATCAATACTGGAATTTACGCGGCCTGCACTTTCCCACTTGAACACCTCCGAACGTTTCTCTGGAGAACAGAGGGTCAATTAAAAAGCAAGACATCACACCCATTAATGTATGAATGATGACTTTTTAATTTCTACGAGTTATGCTCAAAGCATGAAGACATGTCTCCTCCCAAAATGATAGAACCTGGTGGTCTGGCACTAGAGTGTGAATCATAAAAATCATAGAAACATTGTTTAAATAGTTTAAAATTAAAAAACGGAAACTGTTTCAAAGCTGTAGGTGCCAGCAGACTGCTATGACAGACAGATAATAGATGGACGGATGATTTTTTTTTTTTATGCATCTGTATATCTCGTTGAGGCTTAGAAACTTCCAGTAGCACCAGCTGTGTATTTATTTTTAATATTTTCCTCCCCAGCTTTGATTCCATTATCATTTCATTCACAAATATCTATTTCATAAATAACAGCAATTTCAAAACAACGAACACAAACATAAATATCTATTTATGTCTATTTTTATATCAACCAAAATCCACTGTCCCACTACCTCTGCAAAAACTCATAGTATGTACTACATGATTTATCTTTATAAGCAAAGACTTTACATGCTTTTTCTCACAACAGCTGTTTTTCTTCATATGACAAGATATTTCTTGACCTTCCTTTATCACACTTGATAAAAACAGGGAAGAGGGAGTTCAGAATGACAAAGAAGGCTAAGAAAACATGACGGCCAGTCTTCTACTGCCCTTATCAACATCAAATTTGGGATCTAGATATCTGAATTGCTAAACATAAGTGAAAAAATAAAGGTTGTTGGAACAAATCACCCTTTAAAACCCATACATACATAAGACACAGAACAATTTCTTTACATTTCTGCCTCTTATGACACTGTAGGCTATGGATTATGGCCCCATCACTATTCTCTTTGTTTTATTTCTTAAAGAGGAGGAAGAAAAGTGATTAAAATGTGTCCAGAAAACTGCTTACAAAACCGTATGAAAAGGCTCATTATTAAAAGTACCACGCTGCCCTCCATGATAACTTTAATCATGTCTGGCCAAGAGTTTCCAATAAAAATGCAAATGAAATGTCTTGGAGTAAAATGTAATAATTAATCAAGAGCCAAAAGAAAAAGTAGAACATGATTGAAAATAGAAACAAGTTGATTGTCATTGGACAGCAAAGAGAAACCAAAAGAGAAACCAAAGACTCGTCTGTTTGGACAACAGCTCAGCCATTAAACGTTTCTTAATCATTACAGAGATTATTAGAGAAGAATGAAGCATGAAATGTTTTCTTTCGTGTAATATGTGTGAGCATACTAGAAGTTCATACTTTTTCAAATTTTTCATTTTTCAATGATGCCTGAGAGTCAGGACACAACAGACACATGACAACACCTTTAATTGGCTGCGATTCTGTGTGGACGATGGTACTACGATGGCTCTTGTGAGGAAGATGGAAAGGTGGGGACTCTACGACTTTACTGGAGTGACTGGACCGTCGGGGCAGCTGGAGAACCTGGAGAAACCCACGGGGAGAACATACAAACTCCACGCAGAAAGAACCCAGCTGGGTTTGTTTTTGCATGCCCAGGAATTCTCCATGCCTGCCTGAGGTCCTCCCCCGTGCGCGACGAGTTCTTCCTGGCTCCCTCCGTAAAGGTATTTGAACCCTACCCGGTAATTCTACTCATTAAGTTCATCTCTCTTGGCTTAAATCAACTTGACAGCTGTCAGTTTGGCAGCTGAGACCAACGTGTGCACCCACAGCTCTAATTGGGTAGTGTGTGTTCACACACTACTTTGATTGCCAGGTAAAATTACAGGAAGCCCAAAGTTGCAACCACGGCAGCAACTCGGGATCTGGTAAAGGCAACTTATGAGTCCCTACCTCCAAACTGTCAAAGCTCAGACTGATTGAAGCAAGCAGGAATTAACTTCAAGAGGAGAATTACTCATAAGATTGAAAATGCCTAATTTCAGAAGGGAAGAAAATACTCTTATGTGTGCATGGACGGGGCTCTTGGGTAGGTAGAGTGTGAAGAAAATACTGGACGCAGTGGCCTGGTCTCTTAGTGCATAGCTGAATGTTTTGTTCTTCACTGGAGGGTTGCAACAGAAAATTATGATTTTGTCTGTGAGAATAATATAACTTGCAACTCAGCTTTTTTATTGTGCTCCTAATATGTTGTGAATGTCCCACCTTACCTACTAGGCTACCTTTGGCACTTGTGGCTCACCTACAGCACTGGCAAATGTGATCTGGGTTCGTTCATTCTGAGTCTACTGAGTCAAGGAGCCAAATAAGCAAATGTGTGTCACGCTTGAGCCAAAACTCCTGTATCCGGGTACCCTCTTCTTCCCCGGTGTGAAATCCCTTCTGCTCCTTCCTTATGCAGCTTCCAACACGCATATCAAACTATCCGATCCTGCAAACAGACATCCTGTTAAGCACACGTATTGAAAGTGCTTTGTTCTGTCTCTCGACGCTGCACATCCAGCAGTCACCTACTGAAATGCAACCACCTCATGTATTGTGGACTGACCTATGCAAGGAGTTTAAAAATGTGCTGAATCTGAGAAGTAAAAAAAAATAAATAAAAAATACTTTTTTTGAGCTTTAGATTATTTAGTAATACTGTGAAATAAGCTCCTAGAAAGTTTGACCGTAGATCATACGGTTATTTAAAGCTTTCATTTTCAATGATTGCATGCTCTGCAAGCTAAGGCTTTAGCCTTGGGCTATATAGTGCTGCAGTTTAAAGATGCCTCTTCTGGAGTCATTCTGCGTTCATTTATAGGCATGCAGCATTTTAAAGGATTCTAGGGGGGAACATTTTGATAAGAGGCTCATGCACCACTGACAAAAAGCTCTGAATAACTGTTAAGAGAGGGTTTTCTGGTTTTTGTTTTTCTCATTTTGTTTTAAAAAAAAAACAGAAATTGAGCTTTTGACTTTTCCTAATGAGGCTGACATTTTCCTCTTTTTTGCGCAAAATTGCTTCAGACACCGGAAAGATTGTCATGTTATTTTTTTTTTTTCAGCGCATTTATTTTACCCTCAGGATAAACGGTTGTGACATTTCATCAAAGTGTCATCCAAAGGTCAACGTTTGTGAAGTTGTCCAAAAACGTATGTGTAGTGCAACAGTAGCAACACGTAACTTTTGGATTCATTTCCAATTATCAAATGCTGTAATGACTTTGCCAATAGTCTTAACAGTATAGTGTAACAGTAAACATGTTATCAAGCTGAGACTAGCTGGCACCTGTGCTGAAGCAAATCATTTTTTCACAAGAAATAAATCCCTGCATAGTACTGCCAGTTCAACAGCGGCTACCCAACTATGTAATGTAATTGAGACCTAAAGTGAAAAATTCCCGCTATTCAGTTCAGTTTTCCCAGAGTTTAAGCCAAAGTGATTATTTTTCTCCAATAGCCTCACATTTATCATCCCCTTCCTCATTAACCTGCTCTCCCTCTGGGTTACTGGTTGCTGTGATCCACTGAAACAGTATAACTGTGTGTGTGTGTGTGTGTGTGTGTGTGTGTGTGTGTGTGTGTGTGTGTGTGTGTGTGTGTGTGTGTGTGTGTGTGTGTGTGTGTGTGTGTGTGTGTGTGTGTGTGTGTGTGTGTGTGTGTGGATGCAGATTCTAGCAAAGCCAAGACTGAAAAATAGTGCAAACACCACCGCTGTCTAATGTGTGCAATTATAAGAGATGCAAGTGAAACACTGAACTTTGTGATGAATGCAACATCCATGAAGCCTGAAATGGTTTACCAACTGTGCATTGTTGGCGGTTTCAGACTGAAATGTTGTATAATTAAAGGAATGAATGAAGTTAGGTCCAACAAACCCAAACCCTGATATCCATCCATTGTTTATTAAATTATCCTTTATGGGGTCACAGGGTGAATATGTTTAATTTTTAACAATACACAACCCCACCTCAATGAATTACGCCAGTTATATGACAGGGATTTTTAAGTCATTATGCCAGGATTCAAATATGTTCATTTTGATTTTTCGACATGTTTTCAATTTATAACAGGCTGGAGTTATGAGTCTGTTTTTTTTTTCATTTCAGTAGTTTTATTCTCTACGACAGCATAACTCTCTTAATAGCTGACATATGACATAATACACAGAAAATCCTTTTCTTTTTATTGTTTACTGTTGTATGTTTAAATTAAAAAAAAGAAACTGTCCCAATTTTGTCTTTAACAGTTTCTAAACATTTTTGAATAAATACATTGGGTAATTTTAATTCTATTTTAACTTTTTTTTATCACATTAAACGTTTTGTTTTTTTTATTTTGATTATGGAGGTGGTGCAGGGGTCTCAGAAATTCATGTATCAATATACCTATTCAAATCCTGTAAAGACATCCCCAAACATTCGTAAAAATCACCCTTCACATGTTCTTAAAGCAGCAAAGAGGAGCTTTTGAGCTGTCAGCACTCTGTCTCTCCCTAGAGATGAAGTCGCTTTAGCAACACAGTCAAAGATTTACTCGTGTTTGGTTTCTTCCTCAGTCATGCTATCATTTTCTCTTCTGTCATTACTTTGTTGAACATCACTGTCATGATGTTCACTGCAGCTCTGTGAGCTAGTTTCATCTTGTTTATGTGTGAGATAGTACTATAAGCAATACAAAGAAGTTGATTAAATTTTATATATATATATATATATATATATATATATATATATATATATATATATATATATATATATATATATATATATATATATATCATGTTCTTCCTGACTTCAAAATTGACCTAAACTGTAATATACCCAATCGTTAGGCTTTTTAGCGGTCCTTTCCAGAAGTCCCCCTTTAGTTGGACAACCCATCGGTGTCCAGCTATGGTTCCCCGATAGGTAGGACACAGACTGGTCTAGAACAGTTTGTCCTGAGATTTCTTTTAGACCAATTTTGGGCACAAAAGGTTCACCTTTTGTTGAGGAGCATTCAAATGGGACTTCCATATGCCATGGAGAAATATGTATAATATCTTAAATTACATATGTTTGGTAAAAAGGTTCAATTGGAGGCGAGGGTTTGGAGATCACAGTGCAAAGCGGGAGACTCCTCATCTTACCGTTGTCACGACAAAAGATGCCAGCATCCAAGACCAACACTGTTCATGTACCGCAGGGTAAAGTTAACTTAATTTTCTTTTCATTGGTTTCATTTGAAATATGTAACAGTAGAGTTACTGAGCTACACAATTTTGGATCTATTGCTTTGCCTTGGGACAAAGGAAGACATCTTTGTTGATCTTCCAGATGTTAACTTGGCAGCTTAACCTAAAACAGATAATAAGCTCTGTTTTGTTTGGATTTTGATAATGGAATGAAATACAGTCCATGTCTCTAGCGACCTGGAATTTGTACCCCAAATGTTCCAGTGTTTTTATATGCAGCTGTAAGCAGGTGTCTGAGTTCCAGTCCATGTGACAGTGATACTCAGCAGCCATTGGCTCATCTGCGATTGAAAATCTCTGGATTTTTGAAAATTAAAAACGAGTTTCACTCTAAATCGTTCTGGTAATGTCAGAAAGATCATAAAGACAAGAATGAATGTGTGTTTCAAAGAGAATCCTGTTAACCGTGCTTTTCAAAACAATCCAGAGAAATATAAAAACTAAGCAAGGAAAGAGGATTAAAAGACGCAGAGGAAGGATGGTGAGGAGGAGAGAGACGAGGAAAGCTGGAAAATGGATGTAGTCTGGCCTGAGGAGTGTTAGAAGTCTGGACCATTACATCACTGCTGCAGTGGCTGACAGTATGAACATTACTTTGCCCCCAACCCCCCCACCCCCGCCACGTCTTCTGCCTCTGCACAGAGACCATCAGTACGTAACATACCATCCAAGTTCTTCAGTTTTATTATTTGGAAAATATTCATCAATGGCAATGCTACAATTTAAAATTTAGTTATCAAACTGTAGACTTTGGAGTGCAGTAAACATTGAAAATAAACCTTGAGGCTGACATACATCTCAAAATAGGTATATCGCGTTTTCGAAAAGCTACTAAAATGTTTTTTGTTCTCTTGTTCCTCTGTCCAAGTTGCAGTTTTACCATGACATTTAAAACCTTTTAGTTTTAGTAGTGTCTAAAACACTGCTCCAAATGCAGCCCTGTCCTTCGCGTATACAGTCATATCAGATGACGTCTTTAAATGAAATCCTCAGGTCCAAAGACCTGAAGTAATCAGGACCAAATCATCACCAATCCACCACCATGCTTGACAATGAGTACAAGGTGTTTGCACTGATATGGTGATTTTGATTTACACCAACATGGCACCGTGCATTATGACCAAAGATCCCTGTTGGTCTCATCTCTACAGACGACCTTATTTTAGAAATCTTATTGGTTGTTCAGATGCAGCTATAAAAACTGAATCCATTATGCCATGTTATTGGCGAGAAGAGGTTTTCTTCTGGCTCTTTTTCTTCTTTAAGACCATATGCAGTTTCCTAAAAAGTCTTCATTCCATATTTAAATGCCCCCAACATCAAAAATATTTTATAAAAGCATGTCTGTCTATTTGTCACATGCATCCCTGCAGACATTACTAGACACAGTTAGCAGGTATTGCACCAACAATTGGTCGTGGTGATGTGCAAATGTAATGAAGAATGGCTGGAAAACCCCATATTTGTGAGGTAGTTGAAACCACGTCAAGGAAATTCATAGGAGGGTCATTGTGATCGTTGTTCTTCAAGTTCTTTCAATTTGGTTCAATGGAAACAGAGGAGGATCCAAATCCAAACAACAGATGCCTGATAGTTCATGACAGTTTGGTCAATTTTCCGCTTCAGCCTCACTTCCACGGGGTACTACTCCATCAACCATGCCAGCGACGGAAACCCAACAGCTAGTGACATAGCTAATGGAGAAAAGGGAAAGAAATGTACCCAGATCAGGATCTCCTTCCTTTCTGGTTCGACAACCAGCTTGTGTGACGGAGGGCGAGGGGCAAATTAGCATGGAGAGGCTAAAAAAAACAGAAAAAGGTCAAACAGACCTGCTGGGAATTGCCACTAAAGTTTTGCCTCATGAGGACAGCAAGTGAAAGAGACAGAAGCATCCAAAGGCATACTGTTTGGCTGTGCAAGGCGGGAACGCTTTGATCAACAGGTTTTAATCATTGTTTGTTAGTTTAAAAAAATATTCCTGCTAAAGTGACGAGCTGTGGCCAAATGCGGTGGGCGAAATTCATCTCAAAAACCTTTTGGTAAGTTCAAAGTGGCAACATCTGTTTCTTATATTTCCAAGTGCCTGAAAATGGGTAATTTATAGGTATTTCCTGGTAAACCTAGGTAAAACTGAACCGGCATGACAAGAAAATAGTCACTAACGAGAAATCATCCAATGCTGAAATGTCCTAAAACGTAACATGACAGGTAACTTTAAAAGTTACAGATGGAAGGCGGCAAACACATCAAAGAAAAGACAGGTTGACATAAGGAGGTTCTTCAGTTTAATGAAAATAAATTCCTTTGTTTGACTTTGTCGAGCACCTGTTTGCGACATTTACAACCTGAATTAGGAAAAAGCTGTGATGGTATGGAAAATCCTAATGAAACTAAAATAAGAGAGATTCTTACATTTACCTAGACTTCTTTTTTTTCCAGAGAGATGTCATGTTTATCTAATTTATTTCAGTCATCAGGCGCTGTACAGACTTATGAAGCATAACAGAAAAGCAAAAATACTGACTAAAATGTAGTAAGTTGAAGCAAAAGCTTATTTGACCCACCTTTTTTTATAAAAGTGATATAATTATATGGTCAATGGATTACTGCACCTTTGTCAAGTATTATAATATGAAGTTACATTCACAAGTTACACTTAAAACCTGACTGCACAAAAATAAAGCCTTATGCAAAACCTTCTCTGGAGGCAGCATCAACATCTCTGGGCTCTGAGGCATCTTGAATAAAGCATCACAAAGTAGGAACATATTTGTGCGAGACCTATCAGTGTTCCAGATGTGTTTTTTTTTTTTTTCCACAATTTAGTTGTATTTGAAACCTATACAATAAAGCTTATTCTTTGCTATTTTTGAAAGAAATAGCCACCATGTTGTCTGCAACAAGTCCAACCACCAGGCTCTGTGATGGTATGAGGTAGTATTTGTCTCCTTGGCAACCATTCTGTGATGGAAGAATGAATATAGACAAGTACATTGAGCTTGTAGAGCAACGAACATCTTTTCCATCAACATACATGCAGTTTTCTTTTTCTTTTCTTTTTTTTAACAACTGTTTGCATATATACTAATGGTTTATACCAGATTTAGTCACATATGTATGTATTTTGATCTTGGTGTTTTGGTTTTTTTTGTTTGTTTGTTGCTCTCTGATGCACTTTTCAACCAGACAATAAAAAAACCACAACCTGCCCCCATGTCAGGGGCATTGCTGAGGAAGGACGGGGGCCAGGTTCTGGAAAGCAGCTCATTTCTGAGAAGACGTTCAGCTGTGTTAAATATTTCACTTTTGATGTCAATGTGTTGGTATTCACGTTCAGACAAAAATCCATCTCAAGTTATTAAGGAAGCTGCACAGAGCCCTTACTAACCAACCTCGAGAGATTATGCTGCTTAATCCCAAACATATAAAAGTGCTGATCTGAAGTTGGGTACTTTATTCCTGTCAGGGTGGAAAACTAAAAAAAATGTACTGGACCCTTTTGAATTTTCGCTTCCAATTGGCAGAGAGGTGACCAGACATGACAGCAGAAATTAATTTGAGAAAACAGAGTGATGCTAGAGGGTCTCAGATGGTGGGGATAACGTGCCTTTCCACTCTGCACCTGAACCAAGTGCGAGCGGCCCATTAAAGAGAAACAGAAAAAAAAACAAAAAGAGTGTCTGGGACTGTCTAGACATGCACACACACACACAAACAAACTACCAGCAGAGCCCGTTGTTTTCATACTCAGGCTCTCGATACAGAAATACTACGCCTGTGAAACAAACAGGTTAGTCTGCATGGGTTTGGCTTGTGGATTCTTCATTAAGTCAACACGTTTGAATCTTCGGGCATGTAAAAACCCCATCTAGCGTCATTTAAATGAGAAATTCATGTTTTTCGTCTGTTTTGTTATCAACTGCTGCTGCTGCTGGTCCTACAATTAAACAGCTGTGCCTAAATGAAATGGCACAATGACGCAGCATCTTTACAACAGCACCCAGAGGCATGCAGTGTGGAGAGAGACAGGAGGAAACAGGCGACAAAAGAAAGAAAGAAGGGGTGGTGAGGGGACTCAAAGACTCACCTGGCTAGAAGAAATGATGCTTGTGGCTCGGAAGACAGGACAACATCTGAAACCTGAAAGGAAGGATGTGGATGGAGGGGAAGGGGGTGGGAAAACAGGCAGACAGGGAGAGAGAGAGGGTTAGACTTGGCTGCTAGTGTCCTGGTAGTGCAGTGGTAGGTGACACTTCAGTAAAAACACACAAACACACACAAAATCTGTATGTTTTATATGATGGAGAAGTGGCAGAGGCAGAGGTGAGACAGAAAGATAGCAACGAGAAGCTGAGATGGGAGAGCATGATGAACAGTGGTTCGCTATCAGCCGGGGACAGGCAGGAAGCCCGGTAACGGCTGGTAACAGTAAAAAGATAGAGTGACAGAAAGAAAAAGAAGAGACATCATTGAGTGTCTGTGCCTGTTAAAGCCGCACATGCAGGAGAAAACGGAAAACACACGCCGACAATAGTCTAACACCCAATCATGAGAATTAGTTCAACTATCGACACTTAGTCCAGCCCCTTTCCTTAACTTCTTTCTATCAAAAGCACTTTAAAATCAGTTTCTCTGTCACACATTCATACACTTGAACAGACTGGAAGACGGCCACACCGCCACCAACTGAGGTACGGGCGTCCCCATTCTCTATAGTATAACAGCGGTGGAATTGTGTTTTTCAGGCGATTTGATGGTATTATGAACCAGTTATGTGAGACCCTACACCACTTCGACCTCAGCTAGAAAACATCCTTCTTTGTTCCAGTATACAATAAATCTCCTCCATCCGGCCTGAAACACTACAGACCAGCTCCCCAATCATTCCACATTATGAAAACCCTGGACAGACTGCTGCAAGCCCTCCAGAAGAAAGCAAAGAGGAACCTTTTCATGACCCTCATTGTCTACAAATAACATTTTGTTTACTAAAATTCAGTCATGATTTCTCCAAAACACTAAGAAAGGGAATATTATCGAAAAAGGAGGTAGAGGAAATAGAAAGATGCTTTAATTAAATCTATATTATCAGTTTTTTCTTGTCATTGAGAAAAGGCAAACATGATTTTACGTTAATCTGTAAATTTAATTGAACCAGACACCTGGTGTGTCCGTCGAAACCATCAGTCGGTCATTTATTAGAACGTCAGCTCTCGTTTATTCATCCATCTAATGCCAGTCCGCATCTGGTCAAAATGAAGCCTTAACGAGACAGCAACGCAACAATAAAAAAAAAAAAAAATTGTTATACCGTAGTGTGTGTCTGAATTTCAATTATCATTTAAGCTTCACTCACTTGCATGGAAACTTCAGTGACTTGACGTTTCACCTCTAATGAGAAATAGCTCCAGGATCCTTTTTAATCTCTTTACTTCAAAAAGGCTTTGGAAAACAATATAAAAGCATTTCATTTGAAACCGTTCTCTTGTAGTATTGTGAACTAGTTGTTAGTAGTACGAGCAAACATCAGCCCTCCGACACTCTTCAGGCGACACGGTGGCGTACAGAAACCAGCGGCGACTTGGCTGCAATCCCTCTTCCAGCACCTGGTTTAACCTTTACAGTTTCCCTGTGACAGCAACTCAGTGAGCTGTCCTGCACAGCTTTTTGCCCGTCATGCTGTTATTACCAGGAGCTTTTCTTAATCTGATTAAATAGAGTTTGACAAAGACACTGGACTCCACACATGAAGTACCTCACAATTAACCCATCAAACCAGTCATGGTGTCAGAAAAAATCACTCCCTCCACATGAAAGGTTTCATTTTACCTGCACAAGAGAGCCTGTTTTTAAAATACACACGAACTGAGCAGATTTTGATTTAGGTCAAATTTGGTCTACAATAATTCTCTTGATTAGCAGAACCATCTACGAATTGTAGATGATGCGTTAAGGAAACACTTGTCTTTTAATGATCCCTCACCAACCTAATCTTGGATTCAATACTGAATTGAATTTTGCCTTTTCAGTTTGGTCCTGAGAACGAGATGAAATTTTAAACCGTAATCAGCTTTTCAGCTAAGAACTAAACACACTGGCGTCTCTGTCAGGGATTAAAACTAAACTAAACTAGTCTTTTTAGCCAATTGCCTTTAAATGTTAAAGGCAGGGTAAGTGATTTCTAAATGATGTCACATCTGAGTTAGCTCCTCTCCCCCCATCCCTCCAGTGTCACCAAAGAACTCACGATCATGAACGCTCCCAAATCCCTCCCATCCCCTCCAACATCCACCGAACAAGCAGGAGCACAAACCCTCCCCCTGACTGTGATTGGCTGGAGCTTGAGCTGCCAGTCAGCCAGTTAACAGAAACTAAATGCAAATGTCAGGTTTTGTTTTTTTGGTGCTGAATACAGGCGTCAGCCTGGAAAAATCGGAATGACAGCTTGAACACAATTAATTGAATTCTGATCACACAAAATTTTACAAAACTCTAAAGTTGAACCTTACTTCTACAATTACTAGAACTGTTACTGGAAAATTCACTAAGTCATCTTTCAAAGCGGGTTTGTCAAAATAATACAGAAAGAATCACATCACAGTAAATATACAAAACACATATTAATGTAACACTGTCAAGCACATAAAGACAGTCCCTCTGGTGAGAACACATGCTGCTGTCTCGGAGAGGGGACCAAAGCTCCTTATGGCAAGAGGATAGGCACACCAGGAGGCAGCTGGACAAAGAAAGCACACACATAACTGGGGTGAAGAAAAGGCCAAGAGGAATGTAGAAGCTAAAAAGAGAGAGCGCATGGAGCCGATGCACCAGAGTGAGGCGTTCTCTCCCTTTGTCACCAAAGAAACCCAAGATACTTGTCTTTTTTTTTCTTTTTTTTTTTAAACCTCGCGTAGACAGATCAAGTACAAGTTTCATGTTGAGGTCAGAGAAACTCTGTGTGGCCTGTCTCGGTTCAAAGCTGGTTTATGGTAAATAATGTTTGTTGATTTTGGATCTAAATTTATAATTCAACCCAATATCCTAATGTGATGTGTATGTGTACTTTAACACTTCAAAGCAGATGTCAGACACAATAATTAAAGCAATGGCTATACTTTATATTTTTTAAAGAAAAGAAAAGAAAACGAAAAGACAAACATCAGGCCAAAGTCAGTACTTTACAACAAAAGCTGAAGGTTTTACCTGGCACATAAAAGGTTTTACTGGACAGCTTTAATCAAGTCTGTATTTACTGAGATGAGTGTCTTTACTTTGACCCTCCGCAGCGTCTACAGCAGAATCCTCAGCGGGCCTTTGGCTGCTTCTCAGCAGAGCCTATGTCCTCCTTGTTGCTAGGCAACACCAAAGCCAAATACATGACAGCAAAAATCAAAGCCAGCATTCTAGAATATTTTAACACCTGATGTCACAAGAGGGTGACCGAGGTTACATCATAGCTCTAAACGTCTCGTGACATCAGCAGAACACTAGATCATACTGTGGTTTTGTAGGGTTAAGGTTTGCTGCAAGTAGAAACTCAAGTTCAACTTTGCGTGCGTGGTGTTTTTAGAGTCTGGCATGTTTTCCTGTATGCGTTTTCCTGTATGCGTTTTCTCATTCGTGTGTCCCCGTGCACTTTTTTTATCCTCAGATTGTCCATGATGTTGCTGACAGAAGTGGAGCAGCGACATCCAGTTGGTTAAACCCGTCCGCTGGGTGGCGATGGAAGGATGTGGGCCCGGCTCTTAGGCCGGACACATTTTCAGAAATGACTGCCACCAGTAAGTGTGATGATTGTGTTCATTTGTTTCGTCTACATGGAGCTCTAATGACTCATACAACACAATGTTGTTTTAGACTGGTAGAAGATACTAACTTCAAACAGCCACATTGTGCAATGTGGACTGTGAAAGTGTACAAACAAAAAAACTTGTACTGGTTCTCTGCTCACCTGCTAAGCTGAGTAAATTAACCCAATTTTATAATTATAATTTGTCATTCAGCCAGCAGATGGTGCCAAAGGTCGGGAATCTTTTACGTTAATGCTGCTTGGTCCAAGAAAAAAAACACACCTGAAGGAGTTGCAGTCCTAAAATGCTGACCTCCTAAATTGTAAATGAACCTCAGTTTTCTAAATAAATTACTTAAAGTCAGCTAAAACAACATTTAAAGGTAAATAACCACCAAGGCCTCGCTGCCTCCTTTCTTAAGTTTGTGAAAACATTCAAATGAGACAAATCTTAGATCGTATTATTCCAATAAATACTAAGAATACTGAATAAAATGTGAGAATGCTGCGGTGGGATCAAAAGTCCTGGACTTTTCAGTCGTGTTTTCTCCTCAATGCACCAAACTAGCCCTTCATTTTCCCTTGCAAATGACATCAAAGGAAAAGAAACTTATGAGATCAGAAAAAAGCGAAAGCAAGAGAGCCCTCTAAAAACGTATTGTTTTAACACCAAATTACAGAGGTAATGTTACTCTCTTTGTATCCTTTCTGTTCAAAGCAATTTACTGTGTATAAAAACAAATGGTAAAGGAGTAAATGTGATAACAAAGGCTTTAGACACATTTAGGAATACATTACCTTCCTTAAGTTTATTTCCTTTTCACAATTTTTCCTCCTTTTGCCTCACTCCTTCCTACAGCCTCTTCGTGGTACTTTTCTACCTGTTTCAACACCGTCTCTCAACAGTCTGACACCCTTTCGTGCTGTCTATTGAGACGCCTGGCCTGTCACTGCCAGATGTTGGGCAGCTTCAGATGGTGGTGCTCTTGACAATAGCCCAAGTGTTTTTTTCACAGCTTTTTATGACTTTGCGTGGGCCGCACCGTGAACAGCACCACTCAATTACTGTATATTACCAGGAGGCTGATGAGCAGTCCTCAGTCTTGCAGAAGCATACAAGTGCAATGCTTTCGGTGCTGGGCAAGTGCACACATTTAACCAAACACTCCCTGGCAGACATGGATAGACAGGTTGCGGCTGCTAAGATTCGCTGTTGTTTTGAGTGTCGAGGGATTCGGCGTTCACTGCCTGAGGTATTATCGTGTGCGATATAGGGAGAGTTATGCTTTTATACACCAAATGCTCTAGTGTTTTCAAGAGTGAGAGTGTGAAATTTACCAGCTGTATACTCTCTAGAATTAGTACAGTCACAGTTTTTAAACGAATTTGGGACAACTAGGAATTCCCTTGCTCTGTAACATTGGACTTGTACTGAGTTCTGAGCTATCGTGGCTCCATTACAATGTCGACGTTGGTAGGAGGAAACAATCTAGCAAATTAACACATGATACTATTCAGTGGCTGTCAAGGACCATCTTCACTGTTGCTTCACCCAGCAGATTGTTTTCGGGATCGCGCTGACATGTTTGGGATGTGAAGAAAGTCCAAAAACCTCTTGCTGGTAACAGAGAGATGCCACGATGGTCGAAGTCTTGTAAAACCACCCTGGAAGCCCGTTAATGACTTACACTGATTTGTTTTCTCTTATGTGGTAACTCCTTTCAAGACATCACAGTGTTCCTGAATTCAAAATGTTGGCTTTGATCCACAAACTCCAGTTTGCATTTAATGTCCCAAGTGGGCACAACTTGAGCTCCACTCGCACACAGCTAAAATATTTGTTGTGAAGGCATCATAAAAAACAACTTTTAGTCTAAATAGGGCAGAAATCCATCAGGATTTAGTAAAATTTGACTTAGTTGGGCTCCCAACAATGCACCTACCGAGTCTGAAGGAGACCAAGAACAGCTGCAAAGAATTCGAAAGAACAAGCAGAGACAAATGGAAATGTTTTCATTAAGTAATGACATTATATGTGGCAGCTGTGAAAAGTATGTTATCTGAACCGAAACCTTCTGTGTCTTTCAGGATAGACAGCTTAGGCTGCACCATATACCTAAACCTTCAAAACAGGAGAATAGCCACATAAAATAGATTAACATGTCCAGACAGGCAAGTTTTTAAAGATGCATTAGTCAATTGCTTCCAAAATGTCAATAAGGTAGTTAACAGAAGCCGAGATGCGCAGGGATGTATATAAGCAGCATAAGTTCATCAAGTAATTTCTACATTCCTACTGCCTGTATGTCATTTTGATCCCCTAGGCTACATATTCACATAAACTGTATTAGGATATGATCTTCACGCACTTGAACGTGGTCCAGTTCTGAGCTATCCAGCAGGAACAGCCATATGGGACTCAATGTAAAGCCTGCTCCACGGACTCCGACTGCGTGCAGTATGTCGCCGTGTATTTTGTGTAAGTATCAGTACTAGGGACAAGTGTCAGAGGGGGGAGAAAAGCGGTTAGCCCCCAGCAGGCAACAGAGCAACTGCTGAATTATTAAACAGCTCCAGACAGGAAGCCCTGATGTAGAGGGTAGGTCCGATTTATCTGCAACATCTCAACGCTGATGTAAAAATAACAAAAAATAATGGTGACAAATGCTAAGCACAATAATAATCACCTCTGTAATAATCCAGATCAAAACCAGTTTGACCGTCTTGTCTTTAAATAAACCTTCCAGTCTACCTCAGGCATGGCAGATGTATTGCTGGGAACTGCAGCATCAAGTCAAAAGAAGTTGCACTGAACTGGTCTCATTTTTAAGCTCTTCAACAACTCTACTATTAAGATTAGGGCAGCACCTAAATCACTGCGTAATAAAAGATATTACTCAGTGATGGTGAACTATATTAAATGGATATGGCCACCATGTTTTCCCAGAGGTTTGAGGTCAGTTCCTCTGAGATCTTTGAAGGTTTACTCCTGAACTGGTTTTAAAAGGCAGGATCATGTGAATTCACAATGAACTATTAAATGTCTTTATTCCAGGTGCTGCACCAAAATTTGGATTTTAGATGGGCTTGAATCAGCATGACGCACCATCCTAATTCTTTTTGTCAATTTTGCTGTAAAAACCTGCATATCCAAGGTTTTATTAGCAATTCTGCAGTTTTGAACGGACGTTAGCGGAGGCTCTTGTATGAGCCACCCTTGTGTACATTTTGCACTGGGTGTAAATGGTTCTGAATCGGAGGGGTACGAGATCCATTTCCCAATAGAATAGGTACATTTGATGCCCCCAGCCTCGTAGGTCCACGATCATTGGGCCCAATCACTATACTGTATCCGATTTATACAAAAGCCAAATGTCTGTGAAAACCTTTCAAGCTTCTTTTGCAGAACAGACCCCTTCTTGTTTCTTCATCTATAGATTCAGTACGTCCAAATCTTTAATGACAAGTCACACTGTGTTTTGATTAGTTTCTGTTCTGCTTTGACGCATTTTAGCCAAAATAAACGATATATTTAAGAACACTGGCAGACAACCATCCCCTTTGGTAGGTCCCATTTCATTTCAGGTGTGACTGTAACGTAAATAATGACAAAAACAGCTTGTTATACATTTGTGTGGGTATCCATACACTGGTGCTGTCTGTCTGTTACGTGTAAATATTAATATACACAACAGATACATGACAAAAGCAGACTGGGGATTCATGTGTGGCTCTGGTAGAGAGTGTGTAAGCATTTATGTGTTTGTGAGCTGCTGCTCAAGGGAGTGTGGAAGGTTGATGTGGGTGGTAATGAGCAGCCACTCAGTTTCCACAGCAACACTGTAACTCAGTCTCCATGGCAACTGATAAAAGCATTAGCTGATTCAGCCTAAATGAAGGTTCATGTCAGAGGGAGGCCAATGGATTTTCTTTTCTTTATCAAAAATCGCTGCTAAAGGGTGTTTAGAGGCTACTAGGGATATCAAGACCACTTTTAGTGTATGTTGCGTGATGAGTCTAAAGGTGAGTTTAGATACATATTTCACATATTCATGCGGTCTGGTTCTTGTCCCCAAAAAACAAAAATGAAACAAGACAATATCTTCAGTGCATCTGTGTAACAGCTTGATAAGGCAACGATTCACCAGGAACCACAACTGAAACATTAAAAAGTAAGAAATGTGTTTACATTCTTTTGTTATGCGCCAAGAATTTTTTCTTCTTTTAAACATTTTTGTGTTTGAAGTCATAACCCACTCAATACCTGAGAAAAGGAAAACAGACGAACTCTGCTGTTGTGTTTAGGGGAGCCTTTGTTTTGAATGATGTTCAGATTTGTAATGATTTAGCATGTCATTTTGACATCTCTTAGTCAATAGACCCGGTCTCACCAGTCCACCTCAACCTCCTGCTTGATATCGACCCTCTGAGGTCTGCTTCATTTTCAAACAATAAAGCTTTGTGGGGGGACGTTTCTGTTGGCAGCGAAATCAAACTGCACACACACTTACAGCAACACCAGCCTCAGAGGATATAACAGCCTGGCAGATAAATAACATAAAATAATGTTCTATGTATTTATTTGTTAACCAATTTGGGCCGGTTAACTCACAATTTATTACTGGATTGTTTTTCTAAAATTTAAAGACGAGACTGGAAAAAAACATAGTTTAGCTATGTTATGAGAGTTGGAGTCATGCATCTGGAACTTCACAAATCTTACACAAAAATAAAATAAAAAAATAAATAAATAAGGCTCTTTTTAAAATCCTGCTCTGGCTCTAGGAACTAGAAACAGTCAGAGTGGGAGCAGCCTCCCTACTGCAATACCATAACAAACATGACTTTAGCCGATCACTGCCACGGGTGGAGGAGGTTTGTTTTGATGGGCCATGTTGTTTCTGGGAGTACTTGAGGGAAGGGAAGGGAGAAGCGGCCTGTCTGTGTTTTGCTGATGGTTTTTAAATATAAATATCAACAGCAGTGGCATCATCCAGAAATCCCTTACCCTACCTTTAAGCACAAAAGCAAACAAAAAGAATTTGTGGTAGGAAGCGATGGGTGTTATCACCTCCAGTCTGGAAATGAATGTTTAAGTGCTCTACCCTCGGGAGCTCCCTCTTGCTCAGACCTGACTCCACTTCAGTCTCATATAGTTCCTCTGCTTTGTCAGTAACTTTGTATAGCAGACATTTTTCTCCCGGGCCTCATGATCAACAGTTGCCATGGTAGCACAAAGTCATGCCACTGATCTCAAATGAGGAGCACCGTTCGGAGAGGGAGTGGAGTTAATAAAAGCCGGACAGCTCAGAAATGTGCTATTTCCTTAAGGCGCACAAAACAGCTGTTTTACTTCATCCGTGTGGTATTTTGAACAAAGAGTGTCACACATCTTTCATTAAGACCTCCAGAAAGTGTGTCAGTTTGTGAAAACAGGGCATGTTTCTTTTAATAAAACTGAACCTAAACTGCAGCGAGTTTTGCAGTGCCATCCATTCACCTCTTCCTAATCACCGAGTTATTCTGTAACCCAGTTAGTAAATACACAACTTGACCTTGGATTTTAATATTCCCTTACCTACTCTGCATTTGCTGTTGACAAGAAAAGAAGAATCAACTGGACTGTCATTTTTTTTAGGTCAGATGTAAAATAAGAGAATAAAGATGTAGCAGAGGGCTCAGCATCTTTGAAGTCCCAAATTTAAAAAAATAAAATGAAATAAACACATACATCAATTATCTGAACTAGATCAGCAATGTTCATATTCTGAGTATCTATCAAAAGTTTAAGAGTGGGTCTTTTATAACTTTCTGTGTATGCATAAATATAACACCACTACATCATGATTCCTTAAAAATAAACAAAATAAACTAAAATAGTAAATGTTGCATGACAAACATCACCTTTTTCGGCACCAAAAGGTTAAAGAACCCTCTTCAATGAAATTGAATTTCACAAATCCAAAATCAGACGTGTGATACGCAATAAAAGGAAAATTTAAGACCATTGTTTCCTCTCCTTTTCAGTGGTTTACCAATAAAGATCACTCTCAGAGTAAGATGTTTAATTCTTAATACTGCAAAGTCAGCAAAGCTGGCCAGGGAACCAAGGAAGCTTCTAAGTAATTAAAGGCCTTGGTTACTTTGGCTAATGTTAGTGTTCATGACTCAGCAATCAGCGAATGCCAGTGTTGTGTGTGACAAAGCTGCAAGGTAGCAGCCATTCCTCTCCAAAAAGTACACTGCATCCTCAAGCTACAAAGCTGAAAAACTAGTGTTCATACACTAGATGACAATTAGAAAGTACATCTGGAGAAAAGAAAATAATGTATTCCAGGACATTAACATTATTCTTTTGTTGAAGCATGGTAGTGGTGTATTAATAATTGGGGCCCCTTTTGCTGCATCTGGGCAGTCTGGCCAGCCTTGCAAATTATTTTGCTCTTCATCACCTTATGACTTATGTCCTATTCGCACATGACTACAATTGCTCCCGGACCTGCTGTAATTCTAAAATTACACCCCAACTTCTGTAAATTAGTTCCACGCATTCACGCTGGATAAGTAAAGTCTGCGTTTTACCGTAATTTACAGACATTGATCCCGGAAGTGACGCTGAGGCCTTGCGTATCAACCCGTTTTAAGTTGCCGTGGTAACACCAAACATAACAACCAGGTCCGGAGTTTTCATCCTAAAGGTTTTGCACTGTCAGAGAAGCTTTGAGCTTGATGTTGATTTAATTCTGTTTGTTTATCATCTAAAAGTATCAGATTATTACTCTATAAGGTGTGGATATAGGCTGAAGTTGTAATATAATATCATACTATGTACCATACTTGACAAAATTAAACAAGGAAAGAAGCCAAATTACGGAAGTGTGCATTTGAACGGGGTAAAAATGATCCCTTTACCTTGGTGTTTGCTGAAATAAGGTAGGTAATTTGCTACGTAACAAGGTGGAATTTTTACTTTACAAATCACAGACATGGCACATTCGGATGGGATTAAAATCACAGAGTCCTCCGTGATTATTACAAATTACCATGGTTCCCCAGATCATTTTAATCCCATGCAAATGGGTCATTAGTCTGGTTCCTCTGGGTTTGACTTTAATTTCATGGGGGGGTACCAACACACGCAGAGAAAGAAACTGAGTCGATGTGGAGCCAATCAGAGCGACGTACCATGTGACATAGGTAGAGTGACAACTAGATTAGTATCAACAAAATACATCTAAAACGGCGTGCAGTGGAGTAGAAACACTTGTGAATGACTGGTGTCAGCAAAAACTCCAAATGGTAATCAACATCTCACACCCGTCTTGTTTGTTTTGAATCCTCACTCTTGGATACTCCTATATGGGTAAATGCATAAAGCCCGTCTCTCACCCGCCTGCGATTCCTCTGAGACGTATACCGGCAGAAATGGCTGTGAATCTCGTATCTGCAGCATTTGACTAAGACGCAGCCTTAGCCTTAACACTTTTACACAGGTCATGTCTTTAAATGGAACTAATCTCTTCGAAATATTGAGTAAAAATCAGAATTGAGCTGTCAGCGTGCAAAAACATTGTAACATCCTAGAGGAGATGTGTCCTAAGATCACCTAAGACTCCTCTTAGCGTTTATCTGTCACATACTGTATGTTTTTACCCTGTGAAGCAACACTGTACTTAACCCATGAAAGTTCCCTAATACTAATCATTGGCTTTACTTCCAAAAAGTATTAAGGTTTAAGAGACTTTGAGGACCAAAGTCAAGTTATTTAAATAGTGCACCCTGAAAACACCTAATGTAGCCTATGCCAATGCTTTCAGAGTTTCTCAGGCATCTGTTTTTAGGCTGGAAGACATATCTTCAATCAGCAAATGAGAACATCAAGAATAATATAACAGTAATACTCAAGGATAATCCACATTTTGAACTTTAAGTTGTTTGCATCATCAGTCATAAGCCAACTTACTTTAATAACAATTAATGAAAACAATCCGCTGCGCTGGCCTTTGGTTTTCAAAAACCTTGTGAATGTTTCTTGTTACATGGTCACCTTCTGAACAGTAAATCAGGCATACTCAAAGTTAAAGATGTTCTGAGACCAGTTTTTTCTTACGATATTGATTGGGATACCTGAGCTTTGGCTATCAGCTGATACTGAGCACTTATCCAACACTAATACTGCCAATTAATATCAAATAAAGAATATCTATTAAATGAAAAAACCCATGAATTAAACATAAACGTATGGTAACCTGTTATTTCATTAGTATCTCATTATTTCTGATACTGGCATTGGGAAATATACATGAACTTACCTCACTCCTCTTTAACTCCCCTTTACATAAGAGGACATGAAAAGGAAAGAAGTGATAGAAAAGTAAGAAAAGTGATGATTTCTTCATCCTTGTTGTTGAGGTTTTCCACCGCAACCACTGACTGTATGTGTTGTAGAGGGCAGATCTGCTAGAGTGAGCATCTTTCCTCCAGAAACTCTTTCATCCTTCTTCATCTCTCCAGCTCCTACTGCTGAGAACAAGAGGCGGCACATAAAATCGTGTGCCGCAACATGGAAGACCGCTGCAATGAGCAAATCAAAGAGAAGGCATGCCGACTGGGAGCAAAAGGAGCACGGATTAGAGGCCACAAAGGAGTCCTTATTCTGTGAATGTGCATATACAGTATGAGTGAATACGCAGGGAGGTTGGATTTACTGGATTCCGCTGGAGAAAGGCTCAATATACAGTTTTAGCAATTATCTAAACGTCATCGTGTTAGTTCATTACTAGAATCAAAACGGAGTGAAGTGAGTGAGTTGGGGTTTGACAGAAAGTCTTACGTCACCAGAGACATGGATGGTTAGGCAGGTAATCAAGGTAGCACAAGGAAAGCATTAAAACATCTAAGTAAATCACTTGATCCGACTATTTTCAGAACCAACTTTAAAACTTCACTGATCTGATGTGGTTCAGCTTCCAGTTCATGGTCTCCTCCCAGCGGGTCCAGGCCCGTTCTATCACATCTTTGCCATTTTAACGTTAGGGGATTATTCTACCCATACTTGGATTGCCTTCGTTATTTGCAAGGCCAAATCTGGTCAACTGCTTCCTAAGCCACCCACTTTATACCCATCCTCACTTTTTATATCAACTTAGGAGACTTCAGAGATGCTAGGGCTTCTATACAACCTGTGCAGACGAGCTGATCTTACTCTCAAAGCCTTGACAGTGGTCAAAGGGATATTGTAAGCCAGCGATGGCCTCAGAGGTACCAAATGACTAAATCTACGACCTTTTGACAGCTCTTGCTTGCAAAACCAGGTCACCATCTCTAACAGTTTCTTGGAGTTCAACTGTGCCCCTCAGTGGTCAGTCTTAAACCTTTTACTGGCTTCTCATTGATTATATTTGGACTTGGATTATTACATAGCAGAACGTGCCCATTATTTTCCCTATCCTTACAAGTTGGGATCAGTACTTATTTGCTTTAAAGTTCATCTGAGCCCAGTCAATAAGGCATTTCAGATCTTTCAACCTAATTAACAACCAAGGAGAAGGACATTTTCTCCACATTTGCATCTTTGCATTGGCTCAGACTCTGAATTCAGGCTTTTTAATCAGGTACAAAGTGTTTAATGGCCCCAAACTCTGCTTTTCCTTAAGAACAGCATTTGGCCATTAAGTGAAATATAGTCCCAGCAGATCCCTGTGACTCATGTATACACGCACACAAATACATAACAAATACGTATACACACACACACACACATATATATAGAGAGAGAGAGAGAGAGAGAGAGAGATGAGAGAGAGAGAGAGAGAGAGAGAGATAGAGAGAGAGAGAGAGATAGATAAGATAGAGAGAGATATAGACAGAGATACAGGAGAGACAGAGAGACACACACACAGAGACATAGATAGATAGAGAGAGATAGAGAGATATATATATATATATATATATATATATATATATATATATATATATATATATATATATATATATATATATAACACACATATATATACTGCTACACTCAACATTTGTTTGATTTCTCAAGGTGGATAGTTTGAAAAACCACAACAGAAAATAATGTTTAAGTTTTTTGAATAATTGGTTTATGTAACCTTCATCTGTGCTCTGTACTCCCAGTTCAGCATAAGTACAGTGAGGTCTATTTTTGAAATAACGTGTCGTCAGAACTCAGAATTGGCCTAAAAGCAGATTACAGACTTCAAAAAGAAAAAGTGAGGTTGGTTTCCATCTGACATACTTGAAACTTACAAAAAAAAAAAAAACATTGTTAGTTTAGCACAGATGACACAGCATATCTCTCAGAAAAGAGCTTTTATTAATAGCAGTGAAGCTGAAATGACTTCATAGGACTATCCTGTCAAGAAAAGTCTACTACAAGCCAGCAGCACAAGTTCAAAAGGGTTAATGAGGGCAAAAACAAATACATCTTCTAGTAATCTACTGTCACAGACTACTGTGGCCGATGTGTTTGTATGTATGTATAAATGTGATTTGCGTGGGTGAGTTTGCTCACGTATTAAAACACAAGTGAAAAAGAAATGACTTCCATCCCTGGAGAGAACAGCTGAAAAGATAAAACAGCATGCTTCAAAAACATTTGGGGAGCATTTCATACCACCCCCCCCCCCCTCTTATGTCTAACTTGTAAGCTTTTTACGTTTGTAAATCCCACAGATCCTCGACAAGACGAAAGCCGCAGATCATAAACACAACAAGGCGTCTGGTGACACTTCTGATAATATGGTGGGAAACGGGGGAAAAGCCAGCACATCAGCCAATGAACAGCTACATTTTGACATCATCTGTAGCCAAATAGACTCTAATTGAGTCAAAATCGAGTGTTTTATCAAGTGTTTGTGTCAAATGAATCATTGCATAGCCACATAATTTACAGTTTACTTAAAATGCGGCATTTTTTTTTTTTTTTTGTAATGCAGGGCTTCATTAACACTGCTGTTGTTGTTGTTACAGTAATTAAATGCATTTCTGGCTTTAACGTTTGAATAAATGGGATTTTAATGCATCTCAGGTGCTTTAGTAGCCATCATTGACGGGCTTCTCCATTTTCATGATACAGCGTGCTTCGTTTTAAAATGTGTCAAGGCAGGTGGAATAAAGCTCATACTGTGCTGTTCGCTTAAGTGCTCTCTGCTTGGGGAAGAAAAAAAAGATTCTGTTGCTGTGAAGTGCTCATTTAGCGACTTCTGTTTCAGCTTGGTGTTGCAGACCTTGGAGGATGTCTCCAAGTAGCCCACTAAATCCATGTTAATTTAAATAATCATGACAAAGGTGGTCGCGAAAGCTCACTGCGCAAGCTTGTTAACAGTCAGCGTCAGCAAGTTCAACTCTTTTCCCCGCCGGCTTCCAGGGTGCCGCACGGACCGGAGTTGAGAGCGAGGAATGAAGGAACTTCAAAAATGTTTCCAACTATATTTAAGCAAAATCAAGAACATTTCTATAAACTATTCTGAGGAGATCACAATACTCCACAAGACCTGAGAATCTGCAGAGAGTCTAACTCTGTCTTAGGCGATACCACTTTGATTATCTGCATCTTACATAACTGAGAGATGACAGGAAAGTGTAGGGAGTTCCGATATTCCTGAGACAATTCAAAACCTCTTGCATACAAGGAAATGGTGGATCCTGGTGATTTTTATTGGCACAGCGGGACGATGACTTTGAATCGTTTCAGCGGTTTTGGTGCTTTGATACTTGAACACTTCGAAATGTTCCTTAAGTCAAAGCTGTGAATAGGAGCTCCTTAATCCGAAGCGGTTCCAACACTGTTATCATCTGTCTCACTTAGGGATGTGCTATTAATCGGGTTTCAATCATGCTTTCAATTTTGGATCACAAAAAAATACTTGAAGCATAGACGCCATTTAGCCGAGGGAGAGCGATTACCAAATAAATATTGAGGTCATACTGGTGTTTCCGGGCAAAAACATTTAAACCACATTTCCACTGCTGGTCTGGAATATTTCTATTTGCTCTGAAATTTTATTTATTTAAGTTTACAGTGCCTGTTTCAGCATTTTGATGTGATGTTCCCTGCTTCATAAGTCAGTGGATCATTATTTTAAATAATCAAGACTTCAACTTTGATGAAAATAACTATGATATGAATCATTTTTTGTCCATATCTGAACGGTTCTAGTGTTAAGCACAATATTTGTAAATATAAATAATTCCCTCTTAGCATTATGTGAATGTAATTTTAATAATTTGAACTGAACTGGACTGTATTAATTTGAACTTTTATTAAAGTTATTTGGAGTCTTTGTAAAGAACCCTGAGATGGTTGTGAGATGATGCTATTTGAACAATGAATTGAAGCGAATCGTATTGTTTTTGTTGTTTTTTTCAATAAAATTATCTTGGTTACTTATGAGCTGAAAAGACGGGCTCTCTATTGACGTGGAAAACGCGGTATTACCATCAATGAATAGGAGACCCCAAAACTCTGAAATAACCTGAAAAGTTAGTTCATATTCAAACATTCTTTTAAATTCATCTGAATATATTCCATGATAAAAGTACAGTACGTTACTGTTCCCTACACAGACACAGGAACCTCCACGCCGGTGAAGCACAGCAGCTCTAAAACATAACCAGGTCCCCTCCTTGTTTCTCTCCTTTTGAAAGCTTTATTTTTTCCCTCTATGGAAACAGAGCTAATATGACTTTCCAAAAATATCCAGTTCTATCATATAACTTGAAAGGACAGCGATGCAGAATTTGTCCATATGTGTATGCTGAAATGACTGTAAGGACAACGATGCTGCCAAGATATTTATTGTAATCCTGTTGATTTTGTCCCAGAACAGTGTTTCATGAATTCAAATTTTAAAATCTATATAAAAGGACATTCTGTAAAATTCCAGAAAAACACTGAATTGGATAAAGCCGGTGGATCTAAAAGGTGCTAAATTTTGGTGTTGTATAACAAAATAACGACTAGACATAAAAAATAAATGAAACGGGGGCCATATGTTAGTTTATTTTCATTTAGCTCAAAGATGTACAAAACTACATACTGACACACAAGCACACACTATCGATCACAAACCGTGTACATAAATGTTTCCACGTTGTCACTGAGTAAAACGCAACAACAAATCATTGCCCAATATTCCAGCATATGTAGGACAATAAACCGGAGGAAAGAGGAGACACCAAATTAAATAGTTAAGCGGGCTGTGTTTTTTCCGGTTCAGCCCACACATTTATTTCTATCCGTTCTCAATTTGGGTTGTTATACACTGCTGGGTGAAAGAAAAAAAATCATCCTGACAAAGCTGCCAGAAATACACACACATATATATATTATATATATATATATATATATATATATATATATATATATATATATATATATATATATAGATAGATAGATAGATAGATAGATAGATAGATAGATAGATAGATAGATAGATAGATAGATAGATAGATAGATAGATAGATAGATAGATAGATAGATAGATAGATAGATAGATAGATAGATAGATAGATAGATAGATAGATAGATAGATAGATAGATAGATAGATAGATAGATAGATAGATAGATAGATAGATAGATAGATAGATAGATAGATAGATAGATAGATAGATAGATAGATAGATAGATAGATAGATAGATAGATAGATAGATAGATAGATAGATAGATAGATAGATAGATAGATAGATAGATAGATAGATAGATAGATAGATAGATAGATAGATAGTTCTGCACTCAGTGCTGTCAGGAAAACAGGAGCTGGAGGCAGTGTGATGGTGTGGTCTCGATACAGACAGATATCGAGATGAAATTCTGCAACCAGTTGCAATCCCACATCTCCACAGTCAGGGAGCAAACTCTGTCCTCCAAGATGACAGCACTCGCCCCCACAGAGCGAGGTTCTATCAAGAATTTGGGAGTGGAGATGATGGAATGACCTGCCAGCAGTCAGCATATAAAAAGAGACAATAAGCAGGCTTTTCAATGGTATCAGATGCATTGCCAAGAAGCATTGTTACAACAAAATAAATAATCTACCAAACATAAATTTCCCTTACTTTTTGTGCAAAGTTTAATTATATATTAAAGTGGAGGAGCAGAAGTCTGCTAGAAACCTGAATATATGTATTACTACCCTGTGCAGCTGGTAGAAATCTGTCAATTAGCTACAGGTCATGAGAGGTCAGGCATGCCCCTCCCGCAGAGCGGTCCAAATGGAAATGAGTTCACTTAAACCTGTCAGCGTGATGTGTCTTCCTCCGACAGGTCTGTCAGGAACACAAAGACTGTAGTCAGCATTCTGCTCTCCATCATCTGATCTAGGGTTATGACTTAAGCTTTTTATTTCCTTTGATAATAGAGGGATCGAGGTGGTTTTGATTTTATGAACACAAAATATGTGAGATTAGACCAGTCAGGGTTTATGATCTTTGCTCCAGGTCAGATGAAAGCAATTTTGAAAAGTGCAAGATGGACACGATGGACAGTTATAAGCCATTCTTGCTTGTGAGAAAACAGAGTTTAGTCTGTAAAAACTAAAAATGGCAAGTGATTTGAGTGATTTCTTTTTTTTCTCCATAATGACTTGGAGAACCATTGTTAATTCAAAAGCTCAAATCCTGATTTCAAAACTCTTTAGTCTGCATGAGGCAGCTCGCTACCTTCCAGCAGAGAGCTGCCCATCAACGGTCCGTGACCTGAAAGTGTGTCAATACCACTTTATTATCTCACAGGCATTTGAGACACAATGTCAACACCACGCTCGCAAGGCTGTTACATACTGAACGTAAAGCCCGACCCCATCACTGTCGATTAAATTGTTGTTTGTATCCTTGGCTCTATGCACCCCCACTTTTAAAATAAATATAACCTGTCACCTAACGTAAGAAAGTCAAGCAGTGGATCGGTGACATCGCGGGTATTTTTTTTTGGCCCCTGTGCTAACCTCTGCACCTCTGAAAGGCAACGTAACTAGGTCTAAACAGGACTAACATGCAACTAACTTGTTGCTGCTTTTGGAGAAAAACTAATTTTCTAACAGCCGACACTTGTAGCCTGTACAGTTTCACTACATAGTCAAACAGCTGAAATAAGCTCATTTTAAAAACATTACTAGTTATTCACTTTGTGTTAGTTAGTGCCGGATGATAACGCAGCGTATCTCTCCAAAATCCATGGCACCGATTGAAATAACGCCCCCAAAAGACACAGAAAGACATTTCACAACTGCAACGGTGATTGTGGAGGTCCCTAAAAGAATGAATGGACTTCTGGACATGTCATGAGTGCGCAGAAGTATGAGGCGTGAGGTTGTCATTACTGGTGTGTCATATGTCACCACAAAAGCAATTGTGCTACGCCAAAAAACTGGAAGTATAGCGGGAATACGGTCCGGGAGGCAGACCGGTTGGTTTCACACTGGAAATTAACCAGAAGTAGCACAGCATCAAGGTATTTCTCACATATTACGTAAAACATTACAGCAAAATCTGTACACTCTAGTAGTGAAGTACGGGGTTTCAAAACCATCCAGAGATTCTAATGAAGGGGCAGGTGGTTCGAGTACGGCTGAAGGTGATTAGGAAAGTGGATGCAGGTGTGATAATCGAAAAGAGAAAAAAAAAAAAAAAAAGCAGCGGGGGGGGGGGGGGGGGTTGATGGTTGATGGTTGATGTGAAAGTACCACACAAATGAGAAAAATGCCAAAACAAGACAGTCTTTGACATGTTTGCACTTAAAGACCACCAAGAAAGTGTTATTGTGTTCGTTAAAATAAATAATGTCTCACTCACGTGGAGAGTCATGATACTGTTTAAACTGTACCATTAAAAATGTAACATTTTCACGTACATCTTTTTCTTTTTAAAGGAGATATAATTTAAGAATATTTTTACACATTTTAGTGGCCACATGTGTAAAAATGTTTCAAAATTATTTTTAAAAAAAAGTAGGAAGGAAAGAAACTGGTGAATGAAGCAATAGTTGCACTTGGGAGTGCAAAGGAACCTGGAAGAGATAGTCCATCGACACACTGACCAACGGACTGACCTCTACGGACAAAACTCCGAGAACATGTCTTAGCCATCCAGGTACAGCGAGTTCAGATTGGCAGCTAGCCGGCAAACATGTCAGCTGGGTGCTGGAGTGTGTTGGGCTGCTGTCCAAACGGCCACCGAGCGTCAGTTTATCAAACACAGACTCCCCAACTTCGTCTGACGCACGCAGACAAACGCGCACAGAGCATTATGTCCAGATTTCAATGTGACAAATGAAGACCTGCCCTTTGTGCGTGAGCGTGAGCCTGTCCAACTAATTCAGTATCTTTGTAGGAATCAGGATTAAGTTGGCTCACTCACACACTAGGCTTACGTAAAGCTGATCTCGAGCATGTGTGGCCACATAAGTGTGAAGACACAGACCGAGCCAGCACCATTTCCTAGACTGCTCGGACCAACAGCAGCAGCGTCCACGACGACAAAAACGATTCAGGATGGCTGATGGAGGACTGGCTAAGCTGACTACATGGGTGTCTACTCCATCATCACCATATAATAGGATTTACCAATAACAACAAACAAAAAAAACTTTTTTTATTTTTTTAATTTCACTTCTGTAGTGACATAATTGTTAGTTTAGGCAGCAAAACTACTTGTTTAGGATTAGGCAGATTAAGACGTAACTTTTTCACAGTGATTAATAAAATGCCAAACAACACCGACACAGTTATTAAATCTGCAACACCTCTGCTTCATGTCACTAGAGTTAAATAGAGTGGTGGTAAAAAAAATAAAAGTCTTGTTGATTCTTAATATATAAAGTGGGAGGTGCTTCCTACCTCAGAAATGAAAGAGAAAACATTGGTCTGGTTAAGGTTAACCAAAGGATACTACTTAAAAAAAACAAAAAACAAAAAAAATATCACTATTAGGGCTTTTCCAGGCCAATCGACACACCTGTGCAGGTGTGGTGGTGGGGAGGCTGGGGACTGTTTATGATTGGGCGTGTTTTCTTGGAGAGCGCTGAAGGGTGGGACATGGGAAGAGCTAGCCCCCCATGTTTTTTTATGATGTTTTGTTCCAAACATGAACAAATGTCACGTCATCCAGAAAATCCCTTACCGTACCTTTAAAGTCAGTCTTAAGAGCCTCTCCTAACCTTCTGACATAAAAAAAAAAAAAAAATACCAGTAATTGTTTCATTCATGCCAACATTGCTCCGTACAAATTCAGCAACTGATCGCTCTTATTACTGGTACACCAATTGCATATAAATCTTAAAGGTCCACTTCCCATCAAAGACAATGAATTTCCCAAAGTCTGCTTCGTCTCAACACTAAAAAAAAATGTAATTTCTGTTCAGTTTTCAAAAAAAATAAATGCATACAAACATAGACATCACTCATATACAACTCCCATGGTAGGAATCATAACCTAACCAGTGTCTGCGCCAGCAATCAAACCAAAAATACGACGTTTCCTCAGAGATGCTCTACAGAGTATAGAGCCTGACTGCGGTGAATCCCATAAAATGTTTGCAGTAGCTTTCTGTCATCATCCAAGCTGATCTGTAATGGCTAAAGAATTACATCAGAAAATTTAGCTGGAACAATCAATCAGATCCTCCAGGAACATTCCTTCAGCCGAGCAGCTCCCGGCAGTCTGTTCATGACTCTATGAATTCCAGCCTCATCCTGAATGCATGAGGCGTTTAAATGTATGTGCACACACTGTAGCAAGTGGACTCCACAAAGAGGAAAAATCAATAGCCACCACCACCCCCCCTCCCCTTATGTAAATGAGATGTGACTGAGGCCTGCATTTACTGTGTGAGAAATCCATCATGTATGAGCTCAATAGATCTCCATTCACAGGGAGAAAAATGATCTCAGAGGTGAAACGGCACCGGCTTCTTTAGCTGCATTCATGATGGAGCAGAAGGTTCAAGAAGGCTCAATGCCGGCTTTCAGGTTTTGTATTTTTGCATTTTTTTTTTCATTCAAAATGGAATGAATCTGCTAAAAAGCGTCAATGCAGAAATGGCAGATACTTAACATATAATCCAAAGGAAATAATAATAACCGGCATGCGGATTTAAAATGTGTGATTGATCAATAAGAGAGGGACTAGCCAATATGACTCAGCACCTGTTTTTGCACCCATCTCTTTTTCTCTGTCTTTAGGGGAATTAGATCTGACAACCATATTTATACAGGGGCTTATGATATTTTTTTCCCCCCATTTTCATAATTACCAAATGTTATATCTTTTTATAGTGCTCTATATGATCTCTACAGTCTGACAATCATACACTGCCACCGCAGCAAGGCAAGTTCCTGCAGTCACCGCAGTAGGTGAAGCCTTTCAGTAGCACAATGCAGATATTATGTATTCAAACCGTGAACAAAACAAGAGCGTAATTGGACCAAAAACGCACCAGGCAATGAGGTCAATCAGTAGGTCTTTCATAGCCGTGAAAATAGGTCTCTGGATCTGTTGCTCAGCTGTGACTTCATTTCAGACTCAATCTGCAACAAAAATAATAAATAAATAAAACACACCTAAACCTCAGCTCACATAGCAGATAAGCAGCCACGAGAACCAGGACCCAGCTCTCCTGATCACGAACAATGCGGTCCATCCTCGCACAGACAGAGGGGCACCTCATCATTTCAGCCTCAGCTCACTGACACGTTCATTCACTGTCTTCTCTTGTGGCTACCGTTAACTACTAATGTCACAGTCGCCTTTCTTTCCAGTATTTCTCATTCGCGCCTCATTTTGCGATATGATAGATGCAGAATGAAAGAGGCGAAGTCAAATCTTTACCTGTTCGGCGCAGTGTCTTCAGCTCTAACTCTGGGTCGGTCGGACACAGCGGCACCGCAGCCTCCACTTACCGTAATGACTATACCAGTCACGCATGCATGATAGGAGCTGCACCGACGTTTAAACTAGACATTACGGTAGTGGTGGACCTTTTCATGCGGACTGGACTAGACAAGGCAACGGGTGTTTAGTCAAAAAGACAAGTGTCAGCGCATTTCAGTTTGGAGGGATAGTAAACATTGAAATGTGACTTAAAGCGGGGGTTAAAAAAATAGAGCATTATTTGGTGATTACTGCAGCTGCCACAGGTTGCAGACTGATCCAACATATGCAAATACATGACATTTAATTGCTGACTTGTATTTAAGCTTTTTCTGGCTGATAAATGATGTTTATGCTATTTTAAGATATTTAATAGTCTTTCAAGCCTCAATAAGCATTAATTGGCTGTATTTGACTAGTGAAGTTAAAGGGAATTACAAAGTATCTCAATTTTTTATCCTCAATAAATTGTGCTCTTCTAGACATCGAGCTATTATTATTCTTATTTCACGATATTATTTCAAATAATTTCCAAGCTACTTTTTTACAAATGTAACCTTAACTTGAATAGAAAGGTAATATTTATTTCACCTCCAAGAAAAGCTTGGTAAGCTTTAGCATACCCAGAGGTTCCCTTTTCAGACATTCATTTTGTTAAAAAAATAAAATGTAGTCAAAATTTAAACATGTTGAGGGTTTGTGCAAAGAACATTAGAAATTGTTGCAAACCTAATGACGCCAAGACCAAAGTATAATTAAAATGCAGCTAAGAGGGTGAGTGATTAGCCTACATGTGAAGGGAAACAAATTGTTAAATAACGTAAGTGAATAAAAATTTGGCATCATGCTTGGTATTTTTTATGTATTAACTCATATTCCTTCTTATCCTAAACATGTCTTGTTTTTAAGTACCCTGTATGCCAGCTCCAGCAGCTCAACTCAGTTTCTCTGGGATGAAGTCAGTCATTTCATCTCTTTTCCACCAGATTTGAAAAGTTTGATTGAAATGGCTGATTTCATTCAGACAAAACGGTTAACCAGGCAACAACAGTGGTAGCGGGAACATTTTCATCCAGACAAACCGGTTAACTACACGACGACAGTGGTAGCGGGAACATTTTCATCCAGACAAAACAATTACCCAGACGACAACAGTGGTAGCGGGAACATTTTCATCTGGAATAAACGGTTAACCAGACGACAACAGTGGTAGCGGGAACATTTTGATTTAGACAAAATGGTTAACGAGGCGACAACAGTGGGCTCGGGAACATTTTCGTCCGGACTAAATGGTTAACCAGGCAACAACACTGGTAGTAGGAACATTTTCATCCAGATAAAACGGTTAACCAGACGACAACAGTGGACTCGGGAACATTTTCGTCCGGACTAAACGGTTAACCAGGCAACAACACTGGTAGTAGGAACATTTTCATCCAGACAAACCGGTTAACTACACGACGACAGTGGTAGCGGGAACATTTTCATCCAGACAAAACAATAACCCAGACGACAACAGTGGTAGCGGGAACATTTTCGTCCGGAATAAATGGTTAACCAGACGACAACAGTGGTAGCGGGAACATTTTCATCCGGAATAAACGGTTAACCAGACGACAACAGTGGTAGCGGGAACATTTTGATTTAGACAAAACGGTTAACGAGGCGACAACAGTGGGCTCGGGAACATTTTCGTCCGGACTAAACGGTTAACCAGGCGACAACACTGGTAGCGGGAACATTTTCATCCAGAATAAACGGTTAACCAGACGACAACAGTGGTAGCGGGAACATTTTGATTTAGACAAAACGGTTAACGAGGTGACAACAGTGGGCTCGGGATCATTTTCGTCCGGACTAAACGGTTAACCAGGCAACAACACTGGTAGTAGGAACATTTTCATCCAGACAAAACAGTTAACCAGACGACAACAGTGGACTCGGGAACATTTTCGTCCGGACTAAACGGTTAACCAGGCAACAACACTGGTAGTAGGAACATTTTCATCCAGACAAAACGGTTAACCAGACGACAACAGTGGACTCGGGAACGTTTTCGTCCGGACTAAACGGTTAACCAGGCGACAACACTGGTAGTAGGAACATTTTCATCCAGACAAAACGGTAACCAGACGACAACAGTGCACTCGGGAACATTTTCGTCCGGACTAAACGGTTAACCAGACAACAACAGTGGTAGCAGGAACATTTTCATCCAGACTAAACGGTTAACCAGACGACAACAGTGGTAGCAGGAACATTTTCATCCGGACAAAACAGTTAACCAGGCGACAAAAATGGTAGCGGGAACATTTTCATCCGGACAAAACGGTTAACCAGAACATCTGCTTTTCATTTAAAGAGCGCAGCATAATGCTGATTAACTCTGTACTACCGGTAAGACTGCTTGAAATGAAAACCACACAGAAATATTTTATCTAAAATCACCCACTAATACTACTCATGGCCGGTAAATTGTAATTAAAATATATCTTTCATGTTCCAGCTAGTGTGCAGTACTCGCTACTTATTTAAGAGTCACTGGTGACACTCTCTCTGTTTTAAAATTTTACATCATAAGAGTTACAATACAACATTTATTTTTATATTGGTGTAAATGCAAATATAAACTGTTCAAATTATTCTTCAATATGAAGAAGTAGCACCCCTACATAGTTCAACTGCTGCAGATACATCAAAAACAAGTTATCATCCAGTTATTCTTATTAATTCCAGTGTATAAAATATATAAATAAGTGTATAGGTTGTATTTTGTTTACTTGTGTTCAAATTTGAGAAGCAACGTGGCCCCCTTGTGGCCACCAGGAGTTCCTTTTGTATTTCAGTGGCCACAATGACACTAATTGGAGTATTACACAGATCTACCTAAGAGGATTTAAGGTGAACTTCCAACTGCTGAGGTGAGACTACAGCATCTGCTTTGCTGTTAAAAGTAAAGATCTTTTGGCCACAACCCCTGACAATAAGAGCGACTAACAAAGTAGAGATGACCTCGTGACATGTATGGATTCCTTCACCAGGACGTTAAAGGTTTTTTTCCTATCTTGTCAACATGTTTGCAGTGCTGTGATGTAGTTACATTAAGTATTTAAATCACAAATGCACTTATAGTTTTGAACATGTAGGTCACCATAAGCCACAGAGAGGATCTTGTTTAGGAAATCATTAGTTAATTTGCTTTTGCTGATATCTGCAATTTCATAAACAGCTGAATCCTGCCCATGTCCTAAAAACCAGAGTCAGCTAAATATAATCTTGATTTTAATTTAATTAAACTGAGTTTCTAATTCTAGAGTCCTGATACCCAGTCTCATTTAAGCAAGTGACTCATATACATGTAAATGAGAGGTTTGATAACCTTGGCCAATATCTGTACATGAGGTTTTCTGGTACTTGTGAAGCAATTTATCAGTTGATGTGCATTTAGGATCAAAGCGCAGGCAGATTCACCGCAGCTATGACCTGGATAAATGTCAATCCCCCAACCCATGGACATGACCTCATATTTATCAGGTTTTAGCTTTTATTATTCAGAACTCAATTCAGGTGGCATCGTAAGAATTTATTTCTGAAAAAAAAAAAAAGAACCCTTGATTAGATTACTCTTTTTTTTTTTTAGATTACTTGTATCTAATAAGATCAAGTAGTTCGACGATTAATGATCTAATTTCAGGTTTTCTGTGCCATGACCTAATTATGCATTCATGCTGCTATTCTGATGTGTTCATTTCTTCTTTACATTTTTGGTTATGGTTTAAATCCTCTCCAAACACATCACACAGTCTTCAGTCACTACAGGTGACCTGCAAATAGATGTTGTTCTCTTTACATCTGTTTAATGTCTACATAACGACGTTTTATCACTAGCATGATGCATATAGAGATTTATAATCCGTTGAAGTGCTTATGAACATTGAATTTATCTGTTAAGAAGATCCAAAAAACACAGGAATCAAATGACGAAGCATGAAACTAATTATTTTGTTTACTCCCCCCCCCCCCATTTAAAAATGCCAAAATTGCAACAGAAAAAAAAGCAAACCAAGTAAAAGTTACATAAATAAATACTTCTCCTAAAATCTTTATACATATATAGCTATACACACTACTAGTTCATATAATTTTACATACAGCACTTTTTTCACATTAAAACTTGTAACTGTAGCAGGAACCCTGAAACTCAGTTAAAACTACTGTGAAATAAATCACAAAATGAAGGACATCCGCGTTGACTACTCCACTGGCTCATGGTTCCACGTGTGAAGACATCTGGAGAAGAAAGTATACACTTAATTCAAACAATTAATCCAACACATGCAAATCTCTATGTCAAATGATAAAACACTAATTATTCACAGAAAGGACCAAGTTACTCAACAGGAATAACTTAATCGTCCTTTTCAAGGTTCAATGAACTGATAAATTATTTTGCATTATAATTGACTAACTCATCAAAAAAGTGTCTGCATAAACAAATAAACGACAAAACGACTTGAAATGCAATAAAATGAAGTTGATGCAAAATGTAAGCTTCTTATCTCTGCTTATGTGTGAAAACGGCACTGCTACCTCAGCTGGCGCTGAGTGTGCAGCTCTTTCTGTGTCCATGAGGGGGCAGTGTAGCACAAGCTGACTCAACTGAGGCGTTGTAGGAGCTGGAGTTCTTTGACGTCTGGAATGTCGAGGTGCAATCTGTCCACCCTGATGGAAGTTCTCCCACTTCATCCGAAAGCATTGAAGTGTAGTGATCCGCATCCAAAGGAAACACTCGGGGCTCCCAAGGTGCCTGAGTCTGGAGGACATAGAAGGCTTTAATGTAGTTTCTCCACTTTATTCCCATCAATTATCTGACAGAAATGCATGTTTTTTATTTGTATTCATTATTTATGATTTTCCTACTAGAGTACATCATGCGAAATGCATCTTCACATGTAAATGAAACTGATAAATGCTTTAATCCAGATCACTCTGAGGCTCAAAAGTCTGTTTAAAAAAATAAAAAAATAAGAAGTCGAAGGTCGTGCTTTAATCTTGGCTTGTTTGAGTAGCGAAGAACACAGAAGTGCAGTGAAGGAGAGAATATCTTGGGTTGAAAGAAAGCTGATGAGGAAAGTCTGGTTAAGTAGTGACTCAGTCCCTCTCCAATCAAAGCAAAGAGGCAAAAGTACTGCAATTAGAGCAACACGAGAAGAAACAAGTGGAGACAAGTATCGGTGCAGTCTCTCAACAATCTATTTCAGCTTTGCAACGCAGACGAGACGAATGGAAAAAGGCTATTGGTTAATGTTCAACCACTTTTTAGTGCTTTATACTCTTCCTCTCAGCTGAAGGACAAATTACAGTTCTGTATCTTTGACAGGGATGTTACAGAAATATAATTCAAGCGATATCAGGTGGGGAAAAGAAAAATGGCTCTCTAGAGCCAAGACATTTTTCAGTCTACTTTTTATTGTGTTAGTACCTCCTCTTTTATTTGTTTTTCTTTTAATTATTTGGATGTTATAATACTAATAAGTCTTTACTGCTGTTTTTTAAATTGCCTTTTAAAATACTGCTAAGTGAAATGAAAAAAAGATATGTATATGAAACCTAAAGCTCCAGATACAACAAACAATCGTCATATATATATATATATATATATATATATATATATATATATATATATATATATATATATATATATATATATATATATATATATATATATATATATATATATATATATATATATATAACAAATAACTCAAACAGTTGAACAATTTTGGACGCACCACTGGCTCGGCCACAACTTCGCCGGCTTCGGCTCGGCCAGCTGTAGACACGGACCCACTGATCAGGCTCTGCCTTTTCTCAGTGAACGCATCACACTCATGGGGACGATCGCACACAATCGTAGTACGTCAATACGACTTTGGTATGGAAGATTTTATTAAGACTCAAAGCTGGAAATTTAAACCATCTGCAAGGTATTAAAATCATGTCAGCGGAAGCGTGGGAGGCCACTAAAATAAAAGCTGTTTTTCTTGGATCGCTGACACTGTTATGGGCCATGGATGAAGGTTTTGCAGCCAACTCCTCAGAAATATGCTGTTTTCCATAAACACCAGCTGTTAATTAAACAGGCAGCTCATTTAAATGCAGCTGTTTAATTAATGAAACCTATGATGATGAAGTCCCAATTTGCCGTGTGTACAGTGACAGGCCACTGACACGTGACCACCTGTCCACACATCCTGACTCTGCATGAATCCTGTGTGCACAGCTGACTGGTTGCTTAGCGCATTTCCAAAATTTAGAAAAAGAAAAATGACTAAACACGTGAGGAGATGTCTGGCCAAAAATGTTCTCCTTATTAGCTTCCTACTTCATATCCATTTGGAAGGCTGTGTATATTCAATGGAATTAATTATTTCACAACAGATCCAGTATAACTAAAAATATCTGTCAGGATAGTATTATCTTTTAGGATGTGAAGGAAAAGAAGGATTAAAAGGTTCATAACCCACTAACTGGTGCTTGTTGCATCGTTTCCACATTTGTCCGTGTTAGTCCGCAAGTCAAACCAAAGATTGTTAATAACATACAGGAAGACTCATAATCTGCAACAGGTGAACGAAGCTCTGCTTGGAATCTATGAAATAACGGAATATTTGATTTGGATTTTGGAGCATGTGAGGAAAGAAAAATGAAAAAAAGAAGCTTAAATGCTACATTCAGTTCAACTGAGGAGTGAATTTGTGCAGATACATAAAAAATAGACAAAGAAGTGATTTCAGGTTGGTAGAAGCTATGTTCTATGTTTTTATATAGTTCGCTGCAAGAAGATCAGAATTGATCAAAATGAGAAATCAGCAGGTCAGAAAAGCAGCAGTTTTGACAGAAATGACAAGAAGATACTCGAGTCCAGCTCCTAAGATGAAAAGTAAAAGATTTAATAAAATAAAGAAGAATGTCACAAGAATGATTTTAGGTTTATTCCCACAGAGGAGCAGAGCAGAGTTGTTTGATATACGTTTGTTTTTTTTTGAAAGTGTAACAGAACTACGGTAGTCTGTCTATTATGAAACTGAATTTTCATTAGTTAGATAGTTTCCATCAGTCACATATCTGTTTAGTTGTTCGACTTCAGCTAAGCTTTACATGCGTAGTTTTAACATGGTCTTGTATTATTTTCGCTGCCGAACTGAAACGTCCAAATAGTGACAGTAATTCATATAATGACATCATCAGTCATGAGGTAAAATGTAAAAAACAAGAAAAAAAACCCCCCAAAAAACCCACATTTGAATAAGACCAGAAAGTAAACACCAAATTATGTAGATGAAGAAGCACTAAGAATATGACTATTAAAAGATATTTATAAGTAGCATTTCCATTTATCAATTATCTATAGCCGCTTATTTCTGTTCAGGGACTCAGGGGTCAGCTGGAGCTTATCCCAGCTCTCTTAAGGAGAAACATAGGTCAGAATTCCTAGTCCTAACCATTCAAATAAAATACACGCTGGTGACAGAGGGGAAACTTTATGGGGCATAGCAATGGGGTCAAAATGTCACAGTCAGGAAAAAAAAAAAAGGTGATGACTCAATGCCAGTGGCCTCCTGTGTCACCAGTGTCGACATACCGTCTTGGAAACTTCAGGTTTCCCCCTCAGCGCGTTTGATCTTACCAGCCAGGCCTCTGACTGCAGCTGCTCATCACTGTCCAGCTGACCACGGCTCCACTCCGCAGAACTCTCCTCTCCCGATGTGCAAACCCCATTCCCACCGCCCGATAGCCTGCTGACAGATCTGGAGAGAAAAAACAAGCACGAAACTCCATGAGGGATTTTCTTAACGCTCCGCTGTCACGCAGACAGAATTTACATGAGGACAAATGAAACGTAGTGCGAGGGTTTGGGATTCAAACAAAACGCCCTTTTCAACATGTGTAATCGTCAGTGTCAGCATTGAAATAAAAAGCTTCCTGTTTTACATTTTTGTGTGTGCATGTGCATTGTTACCTTATAGTAGGCCGGAAGCACTTTCGCATTTCCAAGGACGACCAGCGTAATTTCTCTTTCTGCTCCAAAGCCAGATGTCTTTGAGCAAACACTTCGTCTCTAAGATCTTCAAGCTGTTTACAAGACAGCAGCTACAGTCAACAGGTAATCCACAAGTGTAAATAAACTGTTTACGCCCAAATCAAAGAAATATTACCTGCCATTCCTCTTCCTCTGCCTCCACCACTGTCAGAGAGTCAACATCAACTTCCCGCCAACTGGGAGGAAGACAGAATCCTCTCTATTACCAATAAAATTGGACTAACGGATGATGTGCCTACACAGTTTCTGTTTCTGTTAAAAAGTACAGGAAAATCGCATAACTCCATTTACAAAAATGCTTACAAGGGGGCTTAGATGAAATACCTCCAGACTTATATTCATCCTTTTAGGAGACGTTGGGTCCTTTACTTCTACCAACGATGACAGCAACAATTAAGACGGTCTGTCTTTCAAGAGTCACCACAGCTCCGATATCTTTGCTCTTAAAGAAGGATCCAGACCTCACGGATCGTGCTAACTACAGACCTCTTTCCATCCCATTCTCTGTCTCCAGATCATCTCATCAAGGATGCGCCTTGAGTCCATTGCTCTTTGCACCATCCCTTGAAGCTTTGGTGCAGATGATCCAACCATCAGCTGGTATTTGGCCCGTTTCCAATCACAACACTAGTCACAAAGTAGCTTTATTTGCTGATGATCTTTTAGTCTTTATGGACAACCCAGTACAGTCTATACCGAAACTTTTCAGTCTGTGAGGAGGTTGGTTCTCTCTCTAGGATCACATTTAAAACTGTCCATTATCCATTAGGGATAATAACGTGATCTCCATACTCCAACATGTTGGTGTGAGTTAGAGGACAATATAGTGCAACCATGGAGTTTGGAAGATGTGCTTTTTTCCCCAGTATTTCTGATAGTTTGATGTGCTTTGGAGGAGGACCTGTCTCCAGGCTCCTCCTCCTTCTACTTGTGGATCAGATCAGCCGTCGGGGTAATTTGGGCTAACATAAGAGAGGCCTCTCATAGTCCTAATCATCAGCAGATGCATTTCAATTTTATGCACAGAACCCATCTTACCCCACCCAAGCTTTACTGTAAGAGTGTGACGTAATCTCCTTTATGCTCTTTTTGTGTTGTGCGTGCTGGTGTTGCGTCCAGTTTCTAATGCAACATGTCATGTCAGTCCCAGTTAATGTGCCAGTTTTGATACTGAATAGTTTGTCTGAACAGAATTTAGTGACTAAATTAAATTTGAATTATTATTATGTTCCCCTGCTGTTTGTGTATCTGCATCCCCTTCCCGACTTCCCGTGCATGGGGGTGATGGGTTTTTTCCCCCCTCTATTTCAAATCTTTTTTCCATTAATGTCATGTTTCTGAGTGTATGCTTAAATTCAGGGCGTGGGTTACAGGTGGGTGTTGGAAGTACAGTTGGTTTGTTTGTATTTGAGGTTGATATAATGATGCATCCATTTCTATCTTTTGCATGTTCATAGTCATGTCATTGTGATGTTTACAAATTGATCTAACTCTCTTAAACATTTGATCACAGGAAATAAAAAAAAAAAGATCTTACAAGGAATTAATTCAAGCTAAAACAAAACAAAACATTTGACACAGAATTTTCACACTCATAAAGGTGTAAAATATATTTTGTTTTCAAGGAATAGACAAAAATCAAATCTGATGTGCTGCAAGCTGCTTCCTCTGAAACAGTTTTTGGTTTCAGTACAATAAAGCACCTTCTGCTGCACATATGTTCATACCTGGGTGTTAAAATGTCTTTGTAGTGCAGCTTCTCCACCTTAGAAAGCGCCACTGGGATGACAATGTTGTTGATATTGTACACACTATCTCCCTGGCGTTTGCGAATGTGGCCCTAAAAGGAACACATGAGACAAGAATGAGTCATGCAGTTAACTGCAAACACCAAAAAATAGAAGTGTTCACATATTTAAAAATAGCCATTGGGCTACTGCAGCATTTTTTTTTAAATTAATTAATATTTTAATGTAGACTGATTATTTTAATAGGTATAAACTTGTCAAGTGATGCAGTTGGATCTGTTTTGGAGGCCGACAGGCAGGTTTAGACAGAGCTGAAACAAAAGTCAAATCTACACTATATTGCCAAAAGTATTCGCTCACCCATCCAATAATGGGAATGAGGTGTTCCAATCACTTACGTGGCCACAGGTGTATCAAATCAAGCACCTATGCATGCAGACTATTTTCACTAACTATTTGGGAAAGAATGGGTCGCTCTCAGGAGCTCAGTGAATCCCAGAGTGGAACTGTGATAGGATTCCACCTGTGCAACAAACACAGTCGTGAAATTTTCTCGCTACTAAATATTCCACAGTCAACTGTCAGCTGTATTATAAGAACATGGAAGTGTTTAAGAACGACAGCAACTCAGCCACAAAGTGGTAGGCAACGTAAACTGACGGAGCGATGTCAGCGGATGCTGAGGCGCATAGTGCGAAGAAGTCGCCAACGTTCTGCAGAGTCAATCGCTACAGACCTCCAAAATTCATGTGGCCTCCAGATTAGCTCAAGAACAGTGCTCAGAGACCTTCATGAATGGGTTTTCATGGCCGAGCAGCTGCATCCAAGCCACACATCACCAAGTGTAATGTAAACGTCTGATGCATAGGTATAAAAGACATGTTTTCTAGAGTGACGAATTGCACTTCTCCATCTGACAATCTGATGGACGAGTCTGGGTTTTGTGGTTGCCAGGACAACGGTACTTGTCTGACTGCATTGTTCCAAGTGTAAAGTTTGGTGGAGGGGGGATTATGGTGTGGGGTTGTTTTTCAGGAGCTGGGCTTGGACCCTTAGTTCCAGTGAAAGGAACTCTGAATGCTTCAGCATACCAAGACATTTTGGACAATTCCATGCTCCCAACTTTGTGGGAACAGTTTGGAGCTAGCCGCTTCCTCTTCCATCATGACTGTGCACCAGTGCACAAAGCCATGGAACACCTTTGGGATGAATTAGAGCGGAGACTAAGAGCCAGGCCTTCTCGTCCAACATCAGCGTGACCTCGCAAATGTGCTTCTGGAAGAATGGTCAAAAATTTCCATAAACACACTCCTAAACCTTGTGGACAGCCTTCCCAGAAGAGTTGAAACTGTTATAGCTGCAAAGGGTGGACCGACGTCAAATTGAACCCTATGGATCAGGAATGGGACGTCACCAAGTTCATATGCGAGTCAAGGCAGGTGAGCCAATACTTTTGGCCACATAGTGTACGTCCCAAGCCCCGCCTATGGTCATGAACTGTGAGTAGTGGCTGAAAAAGATTAAGATCGGAAACACAAGCTGCCAAAATGATCTCTGTTTGAAGGGTGGCTGGGCTAACGCTTAGTGACAGGGTGAGGAGCTCAGTCATCCAGAAGAGGCTCAGAGGAGAGTCACTGCTGCTCCTTAGTAAAGGAGCCAGTTAAGGTGGGTTGAACATCTGGTCAGGATACTAAAGGATTTTTTTTTTTAGGATGTTATCCAGGGGACTGCGTCAGAAATCTGAGGGAGGCCTCGAGACAAACCCAAGTCTTGTATTGGCCTTTAGAGTCACAAGACGTGGCGGGTCTCACTCATCCAGTCAGATCAGGGCTGCCGGCTACATGTTAAAAACAAATGTGATTCTCTGCACAAAACAAAACTACAAATGTTTTTCCTTTTTTATGTTTTTTTTTTTTTTGTTGTTTTTAAACAGCAAATTTACTACAGCAACTGAGATATTGTGCACAGCAGCCAAGCAGCGTCCTCCCAGGTCAAACAGATGTACAGATAATACATTAAGGCAGAATACACACTGTGATTACGGTACCCGTCTGTGTGGTGTTACGGCCGCTTTATAAAAAGGCATTTTACTTGCCACATGTGATAAAAACGATGAAAAAAACTGTAACATAACTTTGTAAAGTGGTTATACAGCGAGTATAAAAGACAGATGTTATGGTGTCCAGTTTCCACATGAACAGCTGAAGCTCAGACCTTATTTGTTTTGTGGCCACACAGTCACTGAACAGCTCAACCTCACACTCCACTAAAAGTCAAATGTGTTTGTTACCCGTGAGGTTGGTTTGATTGTGTCTTGAGTGTCACTGTCCTCCAGCACTTCATCTGAACTTTCTCCTTCATCACAGAGCTGATCATCTGCACACAAACACACACAAACACACACACACACACACACACACACACACCGACACACACACACACACACACACACACACACACACACACACACACACACACACACACACACACACACACACACACACGACTGATCTGTAACAGATTATATCATAAACACAACTGATGAATACAATGCTGGCATCACATTTTATGATTAAACAAAGTGTTACTGGGTATATATTACTTGGATTCAGTTTCACCACAACAGTCTAACTCTATTGTTAACAGCTCATTTTCAACAACTGTAAATAACAGACCAATCAGTCCACGGATCTTCCTTTTCCTCTGACCGGATCTGCTGCGATGACTCCAACCAGAGCAAGACGACCGGATTGGTGACAGACCCAAAACGCTGCTGTTATGTCTTCCATGTTTCTTGTATTTGTGACCTATAATGATACACAAAGAAAAAGAAATACTAACTTGGTTCGTAGCAGTTAAAGAAAAGAAAAAAAAAGGAAACTGATTTTATAAACAGTACTCGTATATCTAAAAGGATTTTACTGTTGCGCCGTGGAGTGGAGCTGTTTCTCTTGAAGTTTGCTGGATTTAAGAGTTGAGTGTCGATAACTAGAGGTCTTTGAGACCATTTTTCTCTGGCCTTGTGTGACTGGGGGACTGCAGGAGAATCTGGGAACGATAAGACGATTTGAAGAAAATAATACAACAGTCATCAGTTGCTACTCGTGGCTCACAATTAGTCAAAACACCAAAAAATGGTTTTCCATTTTGTTGTTCTCTGGCTGTATACGAATGTGAATCAGCACAAAAAAAAAAAAAAAAAAAAAAAAAAAAAAAAAAAAAATCTTTAAGCCATATGTCTTCTACCACATGAGAGCCGCGCCACAGAGTAAGAGCTGGAGCTGGAGCTGGAGAAGCTGGAAGAGCGGGCCCCACTGGAGCTGCAGTCTGGATCCAAGCACAAGACTACGGGATCACAAGAGGATCCACAACAACAGGAAGACGATGAGCGAGAAGAAGAGAGTGTTGACACAGACTCGCTTGAACTCTGGAGCACAAAGAAAAACAAAACAAGAAAGAGAAAGCTTAAATGACCATGTTATGTTCAACTGTTAATGGTTCCTTTATACACGAGAAACTCTGCTTTCTCTTTGTGTGCACGTGTGTTTTTTCTCTCCACATTTTTGAGCCCACAGGCAAGATAAAGGGTATGTAAAAGCTAAGCTTTAAAACATCAACAAACATTTCTTCAGTTAACTCCTATTTAGGTTGGAGGAACCTTTAAGTGAGATATGACAGCAATTTTTTTTCGAAGCTACACTTTGAATAAAGCTGCAAATTATTTTAATGTAGTTAAATAATGTATGTGTTTTGGAACTTCTAAATCGAGCAAAGTGGGTCTTTTCTTTAGATGGTGTGTTGCAAATGAGTTCATTTGCATCAATACTCTAATAAGAGGCAGTGTGCATAAAATTTCAGATATTTTTCTAGCATGAAGACAGATTTTGAAGCTGTGTCCAGCTCTGCATCATCATGTACTGATATTAAAGCCTTAATGCCGTAAAGCCTTAAATGATAAACATGCAAGTGTGTTTTCTTAGTAATATACTACATGTAGCTGGCTGGAAACATGAACTGAGGAAAGAAACAGACATCAAAGCCTACCGGTGGACTGGCATGGCTGTCAGAGTTGAAAGTGAATAATTTGGGTTTGTGGTAGGTGAGAAGGGGTCGAGTGCGGGTGCACACGCAAGATGTATCAGCTTTGAAGAGCCTCCTGGCCACCAGTCTCCTCCTCTTGGAGCTCCCAGACACAAAAACATTGTCTCCTTTCTGACCACTGCAGGAACAAGATCGGATGAGGTCAAGAAAATGCCATGACTATGAGTCACACCACTTCATCCTCCTCATTAGAAACTACATGATGCAACAGGAATGTCTTTATTTTCCATTTAGTATGTGCTTGTTATCTTAACAGCTGAACAGAAAGGGTTAGAAGTGAAAAACTGGGAAGGGAAGAGTTCAGCATTGATAAGTCGGTCTAACGTTTGAACCTTAATATGTCCACTAAGTTTTAGCACAACAGAAGTTAAAAATACCTGTGCATTGTACAATGCCAAAAATAACACTGCCAACAGGTCAATAAAGTAAGTTTCTGCAGCTTACAGCAGTGTAATATGCTATAACAAATTTATAAAGCACTTTAAGAACAAGTACAGTGGACAAAAGGGGTGTACAGAAGTTAAAAAAAAAAAAAGAAAATTAAAAAAAAAAACTATATTACAAATACAGTGCAGGTAGACATGAATTAGCCTGTCATTGTATTACTGCATGTAAAAATAAAACATCTTATCTCATGTCTCATGTTCCATAGTAGATTTCTTAGGCACATTCTGAGCACCCATTGACATTGATAACAGTTTAAATGCATGCAGTCCTGATTCTTCATTAAAATTGGAGCCAGAGGAGGAACCAGTTTTTAATTCTTACCTCTACTGGACGAACAACATTGAACAAATGAAGACTATGGATGAACCACAGTGCTGGTGTTAGTGGACATCAGTGCAGAATTTGACACTGTTGACCATGGTATATTACTAGAGGGACTGGAAAATTGGATTTGGACTTTCTGACACAGTACTTAACTATTTTGAGTCTTATTTAAAAGTCAGGGAATACTTTGGGTCAATAGGTAAATTTACATTGTAACTAACAAAATGTACATGTGGAGTTCCACAAGGTTCAACCCTGGGTCCCCTTCTATTTGACATCCACCCATTTTCACTGGGTGAGATTATAATAAACAAGATAAGTTACTATAACTACTCATACAGCTTTACATTACTATGTCACTAGGTTAGAATGAGCCCATGTAAGCATCGAGTAGATACAAAGAACATATAATTGTGTGGATGTGCAATAATTCTTTTCAGTTCAACAAAAATAAACTGAAGTAGTTGTTTTTGGACATAAAGAAGAGAATTTAATAATCTGTGCACAATTTCAGTTATTACAGCTAGAAACCCAAAGGCCCAAAATCTGGGTGTAGTCATGGACTTAGACCTGTAATTTCAGAGACACATTAAGACAGTTACAAAATCAGCCTTCAATCACCTGAAAAATATCTCAAGGGTTAAAGGACTAATATCTCAGCAGATCTTGGAAAAATTACACATGCGTTAACCTTCAGTCTAATTGATTACTGCAACAGTGGCTTCACAGGTCTGCAAAGAAAGTCAATCGGACAGCCACAGCTGTTCTAGAATGGTGCTGCTTGTTCTAACTAGAACTAAGACAATGGACCACATCACTCCAGTTCTGAGGTCCTTACTCTGGCACCCTGTATCTCAGAAAATAGACTTGTAAATACTTCCATTAGTTCATAAATCACTGAATGGTTTAGGACCAAATTACATCAGAGACTTTTTTTGTTGTATCAACCATCCGGACCTCTCAGATCCTGTGGATAAGTGGTGGTGCTCTGTATCCCCAGAATCAGAACCAAATATGGAGAAGCAGCATTCAGGTTTTATGCCCCACAGATCTGGAACAAACTTCCTGAAAACTGCCAACATGCTGAAAAACCCTCAGTTCATTTAAATCAAGCTTAAAAATTTTTGTTTACAGCTGCGTTTGACTAAATTAACCTTTCATAATTTAAACCACTCAGAACGACACTGTAACTCTAAAGTCTAACTGTTCTTTATTAAGCCACTGCACTGTAACTCATTTTTTTCTCCTTAATTTTCATGTTTTCATTACGTAAAGCACCTTGAATTGCGTTGTTCCTGAAATGCGCTATACAAAAAAAACTCGCCTTGTCTTGTATGCAGGTAAGAATAGTTCCTTAAAAAAAAGAATAATGAAAAAAAGAACTGACCAAAATCATAACTGGCAGGTCTAACCTTTTAAAAAAAAGAGCAAAATTAAAAACAGAGAATCTGCAGTCGGTTCTTTTCTAGTTGCAAGCCATGTAAAGCATTAATTAAAGCAATGTTACACACCTTGCAAAGCTTGCCCTTCCCTTCGAGGTCTGGGGTTGTTTAGAGAGCGGTGAAAAGCTGAGAGGCGTCATCAGACTGTTTACGATCTGGCTGAGCTGAGCGCTCTGCAGAAAACATCATCCACATATGCGTTTCACACTTACTCTGAAGTACGAAATAAAAAGACTAGCTGCTGTGCAACACACACCGTGCTCATTTTAGTGCTTAAAAACCTGCATCTCATATACCAACATAGTATGAACAGGGCGCTGAACCGTATCGGTACATAAATGGACATCACAACATACTCATTCTGGCATGAGACTATACTTTTACCTTTTCACCATTTACCTTCTATGAACCCCCCTTAATGCAAATAGACAAAAAAGAAAAAAAAAAAAGGAAGATGGTTGCATATACCTCCCACGCTAAATTAAAAGATGGACTTCCTCAACTTCAACAGCTGGAACTATTAATAAGCTCTTTAGCTCTAAGATTATTGCAACCAGCTGACACCATAAAGCTGCAGCAATTCATTCACTTCACACAAAGCCTCTAATTCTGCATTATTACACAAAGTCTAGTAATAAGCACACTGTAATTGATAAGTCGAATCCTCTCAACCTGACACTAAGCAACCTCCTGCACTCTCCCAGATACAAAAGTGAGACACACACTCTCCTGACATACTGAGCAAAATGATATGTTATTAATCCATTGACTAATCCCGGTATTATAAGTGTGCATACAAGTCCCTCCCTCGTACCTGTCTCTCTATATTGTGCAGGAGGCGTGCAGGGCTGCAGGGTTCTGCGTCTGCATCCAAGGCTGCGGACGAGAATCCAGTCATTCCCCTCTTCAGGGTTTGCTGAATCTCCCTGTTTGTCAGCGGCTGAGAATCTGCAAGCATCACCCCACCCTTAGACACAAACAGAAACACACAGACAGCTTATCTACTAGTGTGAAAGTTGTGTCTTTCTGGCAATTCAGAGAAATTAGTCAAAAGTTCTACATTTAAACAAAAAAATGGGGAAAAAAGAAGAAGCTAACAAATGTCTGCAGACCTGAACCAAGCATCAGTTGGTTCATTAGGTGAGGTTTCTCAGTTCATTACTGGTTGTTGTAGCTGACTGCTATCATACCTTGGTAGAGCGAATGTGTTTGTGGAGTTGTGCCAGATGCTGTATCCTCCCTTCCAGTTCAGCCAGTCGCAACAGCAACCAGCTCCATCTGCTGCCCAGCTCCGCTCTCTCTTCCAGCCACTGCTTTTCCCGGCAGCTGCTGCTGGCAGGAGACACAGGGTCATGGGCGACGGAGAAACAGTTACGTTCAGATAACAGCTTCGTAATGAGTCATTTTCATCTTCTAAGAGGCTTCAGACCCTCCTTCAACTTCTCACAAGGACAGAATCCTCAGTGCATACCTCAAAATAAGGCAATATTCCAGGATACTAAAATTAAATCACTGAACCAAGCATGGCCCATTAAAAAAACAAAAAAAAGTTTACTGGCATGAAGATCTTGGTATATTGGAGCAATAGAGATGCTTCCAGAAGGAGACGTAGACAAAACACATGACATATAAAACACACCCATGCTGCCCGTTAAACCTGCGAGATGTTTACAACAAAAGCCTTCCAGGTAACAAAATACAACACATGCGATTTATGTGTTGTCCGTCTGTATGTTTCCATGACACCGGCCTGTTCTGTCCAATGGTTGCCATGGCACTGCTCTTGGACCTTGGCTAGGATCAAATACTCTCATGCAGGGGGAAAGGTTACTCCGGTCAGCCAGCAGCTACACACAGCGCACTTCACAACACCCTTTGATGTCACAAAGTAGTTTATTCTTCACCGTTGTTGGCCTATTTAGTCAACTACGTCAGTGTAAATCTGTGTGCTAGACTGTCGGTATCCTCCTTTTCATGCAGACAATGACCAGAGCTGACTGGCCTGCAGTGCTTTCTGACTGTATAATGGGGAAATTCCAGGAATATTTGCTAAGCATTACTTGGGACAGAGGAAGAGGAGGGGACGACGGGGAAACGGCTGCTGTGCACCTTTGGGTGTGCACGATCTCAAATTGCATATTTATTATGTTGATACATAATATGGCCATAACAACTCAATGGTTGACAATGGGGGTTTTCAAAGGCTCGGGGTTATTTTGAAGAAACTTAAATAACTCCCTCTCTCTCTGTCTCCCTCCCTCTCTCTCCCTCCCTCCCTCCTCTTCACCGCTGGCATTTTTTGGTTCTGCCCTTGATTGAAACGTCTGCAGGAAATGAAACCCAACGCCGTAAATGAGCAACTTTTGAAGCTGTGAATGATTGGCAACAATGCAGACACTTAATGTGTCGTTTTAAAAAAAACAAAATCATGTTCCTGGTTAACCAGTGAATGTTAAAGGACAAGTAATTCCACATTTCCTACAGGAAAAAATGTGTCTCCTCTCCTCCCCACCAAGAAGCTATCCTCTTTAAGGAGGAAGCTGCCATAAAATCTTCCCTGGGGAGGTTTAGTGGTGGCACACAGAGGGCATTGTTCTGTTCTGGAGGAGAACGGAGTTGGACGAATGGCAGGCTGACACTTTAAAGATGACAAAAACAAACGCATCACCTCCACACACAGGAAACGATCGTTTTTCACTCAAGCTTATTGCATCGCTTCAGGAAACAGTGCTAAAATTGTGTTATATAATAATACTGCACATATACACCTATTACTATTTTCTTGACCAATTCCAATTTCCTTTCCAAATCCAACCTCTCGATCCTGCTTCTGGCTACTTCCACTTTTCCTTCTGAAACCGGTAACAAAGCACATTCAGCGAGATGATCACCCAGTGAAGATAACGGAGGCTGTTGGCTGGTGATCATTGAAATGTATTTTTAGCTCTTTAACCTTTGTTAGTTTCACAGCACCGGGCACGCTCTGCAGGGTGATGCTCTTTTAAGTGATGGATTAAGTTTGTTTGTTCTCATAAACATTTGGTTCTTGTTGCAACATGGTTTACTTAATCTTACATGCGGTACAAATGACCATGTCGTGATATTCAGTCGTCACAGGCGGGAAAAACTTCCTTATTGAAGACCTGCTTCCTGGCGACTGCGTCGTTATGACACACTGACTGGAAAAAAGAAACTTGAACTTCCCAGTATTCTGAGTCAAAAGCAATATTTCACATGTAATATTTTAACAAGAAGATAAAAAGGTTTTTTTTGTTGTTTTTTTTTTAAATAAATGGAGGCTGTGGGATGTGACAGGGACAAGTAAAGATCATGAGATGATAATACATTTGTGAAGTTATCAGGATCATTTTGAGCACCTCTGGAGCCCAAAGGCACATAAAAAGAAAAAAAAAAAAAAAAAAAAAAAAAACGTACACTTTTAACTCTCTATGGTTTTTATTTACCACTAACAAAAGAAATCATTTTTACTCTGTAAATCCGTGTATTGTCCCTCCCTCTGAAGCAGTTTTGTTGCCCACGTGCAAACGTATTGGGAGTGTTTTAAAAATGTACTGAGAGCTGTCATGTTACGACCCCCTCACCCAGACGATGCATGCGTTAATGCCAGGTGTAACGGCTCCCGTGAGACTGTTTTGCCTGATGAACTGCGTTGCTCTAATGGTATTAAGCTCTTATCTTGCAAACTCTTTTCATTACCTGGAAGCCCAAACAACAACAATACCGTTTTACTGGTGTGCAGTCTAAAACAGAATAGTCACTACTTACTGCGGACCAGAAACATGATTTTGAAAAAAAAAAAAAAAAAACGTCTTTTTTAAGAAATGTTTTTTATTTGTTTACAACCAATTCCAAAATGTGCTTTTGGAAATCCTTTGAAAAAGACATTTATAGATTAATGAAAGCAGCATGTCAGCCAATTTGCTTTTGCCACAGAAAAGCTTCATCCCAGATTCTTCAATCTCTGTATTCACCATAACCTTATTTATTTTGGAAATCAGCAGGAATGTTAATTAAAATTCCAAGACATCACCTTAACAGGAAAATTCAGTCAAAGTCAGATTAACGCTTGTGATCAATGTTTTGTTTTCATCTCTTTTTTTCCTGTCAACAGCACCAACTGCTTAGGAAATTACCATATTTCCTAATACGCTGCAGTTAAACTCCTTTTTAGCGAGGACTCGTGTACAGCAGCACCTCAGGCATTCGGAAAGAACAAACAAACGCACACTTGTGAGGTGTTTTGCAGTAAAGAGCAGGAGCTGAGGCCCGATGATACAGAAGGGCTGGCACGCTGCTGCCTCACTGGCAAGCCTGTGTTTATTTCCAACCCTGTGGGCAAACAGGACTGGCTCATCAGTTGAATCTGTTATGACTGTTGCATGGAAAGAGAGAACCATGTGTCAGGGCATGACAAAATATATATATATATATATATACACACATATATGAAAACACCATAACACCCTCCACAAGTCAACGGACTAAACTTGTACTTACGTCAGCCACAATGCCAAGTGAAGCACGCATACTGGAGGAACTTTTGGTCTCACAAACTGAGCCTGTACTTTCATCTAAAATGAACGAGCGGTTTTCTTGAGCTATTCTGTTTGAGACGTCCATGTTTCAATATAAAAGGCAACAATCTCAAAGCTACTTGATGTAGCAATGCTGCTTCTGACCACTTGGGGGTGTATACATCCCATACACATACATACCTCTCAATACTGCAGTACTGAGTGGGGAAGGTCCAGTACGTCTTGTAATACCACCGTGTCCCACTAGAGGTGCACTTTGTGCCAGCAAAGAGCCAAAGTATGAAAATACCACCTGTGGCCACAAGGGGGCCGACGTGGTATTAAAGTGATTGAAGCCATCTTTATGAGTTTAATGGTGTTAAACTGGTCACATCCCCGACATTTTTGTCTAATCTAGGGTATTCCTACATTTGTTTTTAACCCAAACGATTTGTATTTACTTTAAAACAAGGAAAAAAAAATATCAGGGATAAACCCTACAGCCTTGAAAAGATTACGTTTTTCTGATTGTTTGAACGTCTGGACGTTTTTAATCATCTGCTGATTTGTCAAATTACTGTAACTTATCCGTAAGGGTCAAGAGCGCCTCGCTAACGTGTCCTGTCGCTGTCGGGTCAGCGACAGGACACAGAGCTCCAAGCCAAGCTGTAATAAACACAAGCTTGATTTTCAACTATGACAAGCCCAAACAAATCCAGCCACTCGTGTCCGAGCCAGAATCGGATCTGGAGTACGTACAGACACCTTTAACTGGAACTGCTCTAAAAGCAGACTAAAAATGTTTGCTGCGTCTTTGAAACCAAATAGACATGTTTTCCAAAATATTATGAGAACAACTTCCGACGTTGAACTGAACCTCTCCCTACTCTGCTCTATTTATTTTTCACATGCTATTATTGCTGGCATTTACTGTATTCCCCCCCCCCATGTAATAGCCATCCCTGGCCTGGTTTGTTGGTCTCTCAGTCCTATTTTCTTAACCCTCAAGCGGTTGAAGCAGATGGTCACCATCTCTAACTCTAGTTCTTTTTGTCAAAAATGTACTGGGGGCTTTCTTGGTTAGTTTTAACAAACTAGCTTTACATGATTACAAATATACTAATATGTTGTTTCAGTAAAAGTATAATGCTGTTCTTCTATGTTCAGTAGGTAGAAAATTGGGATTGTGAACTTGTAATGCATTCCAGTCAGTCAGCTGACAACTTTTATAGTTATAGTAGTTTAGTAGTTTAAAAGCTTCACAAGTTCGGTTTTTCTGAACAGCGTGGATCCTAGCAGGAAACACACGACGCTACACCTGCTTGATACTCACACGGGTGAAATCTTCCCGCGAGTCTCGTCTTCCTCTGGCTCCTCATCTGAGCTGCTGCTGCTCCCCGTGACCTCCGAGTCCAGAGCCTCCTGCAGGCCTCTCAGCACCACTTGGCAGGAGTGGCTGAACTCTCTGAGCTCCGTGAAGGACGGTGAGGCAGTGGGTAACTCTTGCCATGAAAAATGAGGATAAGCGCATGCTTGTGGAGGTGCTGAACCAGGATGTACAGGGCCCAGGCTGTCAGGAGACACATTTCGAAGTCGGCAGTTTTTATTTAGCCCGTCCAGCTGCTGGCTGCAGTGGAGCAAAGCCTGCTCTCCCAGCAGGGTTTGCAATCTCCTTTGCAGCCCCTGAGCACGGGCTTGAAGTCTTGCCTTTCTGGAGAGCTGCTCTTTCACAGCTTCCTCTAGAGCAGATGCTGAAGCCACTTTCTCGGGGATTACCATACCGACGCCGGGCTGCACTGCAGCTGGAGGAGGAGGAGGAGCAGGAGGAGGACAGCCCATCCCAGCTGCTTTCCCATGCAACATTGTAGATTGAGTTACAAACAAGGGAATCTGACCCCAAGAATTCACGTCCACGTAGGGATAAGAGGGAGAAACACTGGTAAGAGGAAGAGAAGAGCAATGCCCATCAGCAGCACCTGGCAAGCATTCAGGAGCAGCACTCCATCCACGCTGGAGACCAGCTTCTGGTCTATTCTGCTCTGAAACAGGCATTAAAAACATGTCAGATACACCAGGGAAGACAGCAGCCTCCTGATGAGAATGTCCCTTAGAGAGGAAGCCGGAAAGGGATTCTGGACTGGGCAGGGGCGTCATCTCGCACTGGCAGGGCGACGTCTGCGAGTTGCATGTTGAAAGTCCAGGGTCCACGGGGGCGTCCAGGGGGCTGGAGGGGAGCCAAAGGTCCAGGGAGTGAAATGAGCACACGTTCAGCCACATTTTGAGGAGGTCGCCGTAATCTGTGGATCTCATGTGAAGCTGCAGCTCGTTAGTGCATGTGGCTTTGTCATCCGAGTCCACGCTGACAGAGGCGGGAAGCGAGGACAGGTGGATGCCGTGGTCATTTTGCAGGAGTTTGGTCAGGGCCGGGGCCATCGCCCCCTGTCCGTGGACCCCCAAAACCAGGGCTGCACCTTTAAAACACCTGCCAATCACAAAAGACACTTGGTGGTCACTTTGCATAGTGAAGACATCTCAGAAGAATGTTACACAAAAGGCCTTCAGGGGGGAGGAAAAGAAAGAAAAAAGAAACTGCCCTCAACGACAACTCGTGTACGTTACCTAACGGCTCGTTTTGAATTTTGATTTCTCCACAAAACTAACCAAACTATAAGCAAGTTTTGTTTCATGCGTATTATTGTTTTATAATTAACAAACACAGTTTGAGAGCCAATTCCCTCATTTTGTCCCGTCAACTCCCGCTTCCGTATTTCCCACTTTTACGGAGAAATCTGAGCGTTTCTGCTGTGAAAAAATGAGAAACGTTAGAGCCGCGTACTTCTACCTCATCCGCGGGTCTCAGGTAACCTTACAGCAAATTAAGCATTTAAATAAACATAGAGCTAGACATGTTTCCTTACGTGACTTCAACTGCTCAGACGTAGTTCAGCCACTAAAACAACAATAACACCCCCTAAAGTGTTTGGTTCCTCACCTGAGCTGGAGGTAAACCGTTGATTGAACGTCGCTTATTCCACTAAAAGGGAAAGGCTACTTTTGTCTGATCGACAAGTTTGTCAATCAGTTCAACAGCTCGGCTTATGATGCCGTCAAACAGATTTTCCAGCGCTCACATTTATCCAGAGACGTCGACAAAACTCGTATCACTTTGGAAGAGGCACTTCACGTCCTCCTCTCCGTCTGCTCCTCCGTCCAACTACCGAAGAGCCAACTGAAAAGTCTGAAGGGGTTGGACAAGACTCCTGATGCATTCACTGTCTCTTCGCAGGCTCGGACCCGTCACAACTCATGGTTCAACTCAAGTTCGATTTCTACGTCTGCACTTTTGTCCTTTAATTAAAATTTATTGAGAATTATACATTATTATTCAATGAGGATTAGTTCTAACACCTGAGAGCTTTTTGCGAGTTCGACATTTTACGTAGTTCCAAAGTTAAAGATATATACAACAGAATTTACTCACTATGTAGCCTATTGAAAAAAAATCCATGAAATCACATTAGTTTGTCTTTTTTTAAACTAATTTTCATTTGAATGCTCAATTTAAAAAATCTGATTTAATCAGTTCATTTATTTAATCACAATACAATGAAAGGATACTAAAGTTTCATAATTCTCACTCTTCGATACCTCATAAAAAGTGCAGGAGTACTACCACCAAAGACGCAATTAATTATAATTAATTAACGTAAAACAGGATGTCATTTGTTTTCACTCATTTTCATCTGCAGCAGGTACAAATGTAGCAGCGTCTAATGATGTCAAATGAAATATACAGCATATTTAATTCTTGGCTACAATTGGACTCTAATGGATTCTGTAATACGCCGAGTTATGAATATGTACACACTGAGGGTTGTTCTTGCAGGACCTTTATGTGCAATAGAGTAATTTTTACAATACTTTAATAGCATCTAAAACATTTTTTTGAAGATTGCCAATGTATGTTTCTCATTATTATGTAATGCCTTTGCACAAAGGTGTACTATATACAAACTGTTCTCAAAACGGGTACTAGATCTTTGCAGCGTGAGTGCTTTCCTTAATGTTGCTTATGTCTTCACCCTATTGGACTACATAGTTAAAACACCAATCCTGCACAGACATAATCACACTTGATGCTGCTTCCTTTCCAGCAACCAGCATGGAGCAAGTTACAAGTAGAGTAGCAATTTCAAGGTAAGACATTAGGATGTACTGACAGATACTCTTTAAATAATTGAAGAGATAATTCCCGAGACATGATCCTACAACTATAATGTCTTTTCTTATCATGATGGAAAACAGCAAACCAGCAATTCACAAATCAGCCTTGAAGGCAACATGAGAACAGAAGCATTTGTAACATTTCAACAAGGCAAGACAAGACGCTCTTACGTTCTCTTTTTTTGTTTTAACATTTATTTATTTAAATAAGCACATCTGACTAAAACGCCAGAATCAACACGCCATAATAAACAGAAAGAAAGACAATACTTATAAAAAATAACAATCCATGGAAGGGACAGCTAATTATGATACATCCTGACATTCAAACATTTATGATTCTTCCAGTATACACATAATTATTCCTCTCTCTCTCTCACACACACACAGACACACACACACACACACACACACACACACACACACACACACACACACTCAAACACATGCACTTAAAGCCACAGGTTTATCCTTCAGTGTGTATGGATGAGAAATCCATCATTCTGCATCTGAACAGCGTGGACATACATAGAATAATAAATAACAGCCGGTGTCAGATCACAAAGTCTTCCTCCATCTCGTTCAGCATAAAATCAGAATTTGTGCATTCTTCTGTGAGTTATTTTTCATCGTGTCTGATCAAAACTTTACTCTCTGACTCATCTAAGAAGATTGTTTCAGATCACAGCAGTGGCACCTACGTATTTATATATTTCTGCACTTGAGGAGCTGCAGTTTCAGTATTTTTTTGCACGTTCCGGTCTATTGGCTTCACATCACACGTTACCTTTTGTGTATTGTGGGGGGTTTTTCCCCCTGTGAGCACAATTAGAAAAACACCATACATCCTTTTATTTCTAATCTAGCATTAATGACCTGCTGCACCACCTGTTTTGATGGGGATGGATATCCTACGGTTCCGCTGAAGCTGAGAATCAGCTGCTACATTAAAGTGAGGTACACATGAGTTGACGTAAATGAATCAAGCCACGCTCAAACACTTAAATGCTCACGACGGAGCACATTTTACCAGCAAAAATGTGCTCTCAAATAATATGCAGACACATGCGTATACATACACATTTACAGTTAGTGTGCAACCCTGAATTCAGATGGTCAAAAGGAGTTCTGAAAGACGAGCATTGTCGCCGTGTCGGAAAACCAACGTAATTGTCAGGGTAACAGAAAGTGTCTGTGTGTGTTCCCAAAGCATGGCTGCTAAAAGTAGTCTCTTCTCCGCGAGTCGTCGCTGATGAAAGACGGGTTCCACTGGGCGGGGTAGATGCAAGAGTGGCGAGACCCGGGCAGACCCGGGAACGGATACAAGCCGTTTCTGTCCAGGTCCGAGTTACGCAGCGCAGGCTGAGGGAAAAGGCACAGAAAGAGAGAAGGTGTAAGTGTACCCGCGTTTCCCTTTGTCTGACTGACTGAGCTGTCAGCTGCATCCCTCTCTCTTGATGCCTGATGTTGCCTCTTTGATACACACCAACCTCCAGAATCAAAACAACAGGAAAAAATAGATTGGTACAATTAAAAAAAAATTAATAAAATAAAAAATGTTAAAGAATATATTAGGAGAGTTTTTAAATTTTAATATATAAAAAAAACATTAAATAAAAATATATATTTCATTTTCTCTGTATTATTTTATATATCTGGCATCAAGGGGGTAAAGTTTTTTTTTTCTCTTCTGTCAAAAATATTCCTGTAAAAACGATGTGGAGAACCATCAAGGTGGTAAAAGAGCAGTTTTTGTTTTCCAGGTTTTTCTGTAAAACAGGATTTTCCTTCATCCTGGATTATTTTTGATTGTTCCAGGACTCCTCCGACAGCTTCTACATTTAAATTCAGGTATCGGTTAACAAAGTTTTGTGCCATATACATATATAATACCTTTACCTAACCCTTTATAACAACATGTTAAAGTGCTGCTAATCATTACTCTAGTGGGATTATTTAAATCTCACATTAAAAAGATTTGACTCCATCCTCAAATAAAAGGACTTGTTGATGTCTTGTACCATTTTTCTAACAACAGATGCTACGCTTTCATGACCACCACCACCCCCACCCCCCAATAGGTGTGAACCAGTCCTCACCTACCTTGGTAGAAACATTTGAGCCTTTAAATCACAATAACGTGTTTTATTATAAGCTGTTATCTGATAATTGAATAACAGTCAATAACTCAAGCAGATCTGTTTCAGCTGCACCTTTTGACCTCTCTCCTTACGACTGACCTCCCTCCCCAGGGTTGTTGTGTTTTCTGTAAGTGCTATCACTGCTGGTTCTGCGTTCTGGTGATCACTCTTTTTTTAATTAGTAAATCTATCACGTAGGTGTGTATTCTTGACCTCTGGGGCATCAAAGGGATCCACAGAGCTTTTGTTTTCCTACAAATTCATTCAGAGGAGCTTGTCGCGTCATTACAGACCATCACAGACGCAACAGACACAGCTTGAAAATCCACTCACGTCCACTGCACCACGTCTGCCTGTCATGAAGTACATGTCAGCGATCTAAAGCATCCATGCATTCTGGGTCTTAATGAGCAGGTTAGGTAAGGAAATCTGGTACCAGAGACACTTGAAAGACAGAGCGTCACACACTCTTTCAAGCCTGAACTGAGGATCATTTAGTGTGTTTGATAAAGGCTCAGAACTACTGCGTGTGCATTTATTTTTTTCTTCTAGCAGATAAACACTGTTTATAATACTCACAGAGTAGTAAATGTCAGTCATCTGCAGCAGGTTTTTCGTGCTGCCGTTCTCCTGCATCTCTATGGTCTCCCTGCCCCACTCCATGGATATCCGGTTATTTTTAGGGAAGTCCGAATACGGGGACATCTGCATATCTCCGCTCTTGAAGATTATTTTATTGATGTCATTTTTGTCTCTCCTGAAGGATCAAAAGTTATAAAAATCATACAAATACCACAGGTGATCAGAATGTGTCCATTTCTGTGATTTTGCTGAACTTATCTAGATGGTGATAGTTGTGTTTCTAAATTTCTTTTTTACATGACTTCAAATAATGAACAGCAAGGCGGGTAAAGTGCAGAAAATACTTTTTTTCCCCCCAAATTTTAATAAATAAACAAACAAGAAAACCTCTCTGTGCCGTCTTACTTGCAGCAGGTGACAATGAGAGCGATGATGAGGATGAGGAGCAGAGCGCCACCTGCTGGTGATACCACAACGGCAATCAGCTTGTAAACTGTAATTTAAAAGGAAAAAAAAGGTAATAAATAAAACGCTTGACAATTAATAAATGAGTTACACAAATACCTCTCTTAAACAGTTTTAACACTCAGCTGATGTGCAGAAGAAAAAAAAACCCAGATAGGACATAAAACCAATTCAACGGTTGAATATTCTTGTTTTGTAAAACATAAATAAATTGCTGTAACTATTAAGATTGTTTTCTGTTTAGATCAAATAGGGAAAAATAAAAGATCTGTAAAAGATATACATTTTTAGGAAAGAAAAACCAATATTCAACAAAAGAAATTAAAACAGGATAAAAAGTTTGATACCAAACTGTAAGAAATTGGCTAATACGATATAATTTTGATAAAGAGAGCCAAATGTAAACTCTTATTAAGGTGTAAACAGATAATAATGAAGTTATAGTGGGCTAAAAATAAGCAGTCCAGAATTTGGAATGACTGGATGAAGGTAGTTTTCAGAAATGACTCATAAATCTGGACGCGGACAAAGAGATGAAGCAGGAACTTTAATTTGGCTTTTAAGTTCACTCAAATATGACTGAAGCGGCGCTGAATATGAGGGAAAGGACCGGTAAATGCACAGAAGCACAGTGAAACAGCGGACACTTCTCACATTCAACCTAAAACTAAAGTTCAAACCACATTTAAAAAGAGTTATAGTTTTTCTTTAGCGAAATCCAAGACACAAGTAATTCAGGCTGTCATTGGAGCCAGAGGAGTTATTTTGTGAGTTTTTATATTGACTTCATTTGAGGGGATGAAAACTGAATCCGTCAGAAGTGATTCCATTTTTAAATGAATAAAAATTGTGATTAACTCACAGTTTCCACAATTGAATCCTCCGAATCCAAACATGCACCTGAAAGACAGAAACATGAGCTACAGCGGGCTTCAGAGCTACAACTGAACCGGAACGAGACAATCCAACTCACGGGATGCAAGTGCCATTTTCCAGCTTGTAGCCGTCCCCGCACTCTGGAAAAACAAGACGTTTTGTTCAGAAGCTTGAAAATGTCATCGTTTCCTGTTAAATACACTGCAGCGGTGAAATGAAGCAAATCCTTGGAATTCACTGCTTCTGCTTTAATTTGCCATAAAATGTGATCTGATTTTAATCTACGTCACAAAAATAGACAAACGGTCTACACACACACACACACACACACACACACACACACACACACACACACACACACACACACACACACACACACACACACTACACATATATATATATATATATATACAAAACAACATAATTTATTGGACATTTGTGCTGGAGAAAAAACACTAAAGAAGGAATTTTTTAACATTCCTCTTTACAGTCCCGCATCGTCTCAGACACATTTATGTGACGTCTCTACGGGTTAAAGGTCTGGGTGACCAGGCCCGTGTGGAGCCTGAATTTTCTTATTCCGAAGCTTTCACTGACACACACACACCCCCGCATCATCCCGTGGGGGACCATAGTAAACCTGGAAAAGTCACTGATCTCAGGTTTTCCAGCTCCAGTCCAAATCACGATGCTCCCTTCAGCAGACATCGCTGCTTAGATTATGTTCTGATGTTCTGATGCTTATAAACTACCACCCTTTTTTCTTCCAGGAAAACCTTTTCTTTTTTTTTCATTAGTCCACAAAACTTTTCCTAGAAACACCAGAGTCCACTTCTAGGAATAGTAGCAGCAGCACTAAGCCGTCTATTTATAGTAAATTTGTGGTGGGGTTGATGAATACCTAAACACTCTGAGACGGCATTGTGTTTCTTTCCAACCTCGAAAAGATCAACTAAACTTGATTGTACGTCTTCAGACTTTTTATTTTTATTTTAATGAGGCATATATGAGCAGAAAAATGAAGTGTACGCATGCTTTTATGAGTTAAGGCACCTCCAAACCACATCTCAAATTTGTATCATTAACTGAACCTTCAGGTGTGCAAACTACTAACTCCAGTTGGCTCTTGTTGAACTATCAAGTATAGAGGCTTACGTACTTTATCCTCTGCATCTATTTACAATTACAATTAGCTGTATGTTATTAGGTTAAGAGCATTATGCTTGACTAATACTGCTCCTTATATAAGATTAGATCACCTATTAAAGTAAATATAAAGAGAAAACCAGTTAATTCCAAGGTGTTGGCATACTAGAGTTCTCCCTCAAATACGCGAAAGCTTATCTAAAAGTCATCGTGTGTTAATGTCGATGAAAAAGAGCTCACCCAAGCAAGACAAGTCTTCGGGGTTGTGTTTGTAATAGCCTTGGAGACACTGGCAGTAGGCCGCCCCACGGCTGTCCGTGCAGGTGGAGCGCTCCGTATCACAGCGAGTGCTCTGGGCCACGCACAAGCTCTCCACTGAAACACGGCACGCACAAAGAGAGGTTTAGGAATACTCAAAACATGCTCTGTTCTCTCCCAGATCACAGTACTGATATACATCATAATGCATATTTTAACATTCAATTTTAGGTTTCATAATTATGCTATGAAATCTATCAACTTTCACAATGTTCTGAAGTTTATGCACAATAACTGATCATTTCTTCCTTTTTGTTTCCCCAACAACTAGTGTTTAATTTATGGCTAAACAGCGCCCCCTGGTGTCCGACCGTGTATGCACAACTGGCTTCAGTGCGTTTTACGATGGGTCCAGATGGAAGCTGTAAACTCTGTTAAGCCCGTTCAAACACACACGGTTAATCTAAATGAAGTCTATTCCGATTTATGGCAGTTACACTCACTGTGGTAGGAGAGCTGGTACTGCAGGACCATCGGGCAGTGGGTCAATGAGGAGCTGCAGTTGCTGAGCGACATCTGGATGCTGTTGAAGACCTCGGTGGTCGTCACATCCGAGGAGAGGGAAAACATGTTGACAGCCAGGATATGAGCCTCATCCTTGTCCCTGAGAGGAGGAGGCCTCACATTGGGAATTGTCTAACTTTGTAAAAAATAAGCATGGTTGCAATAATTTAAACCCTACAGACTTACGTTTTTCTCACGGTGGAGCGACTGTAACCTCGAAGGACTGACAACGACACGTTGAGCTGCAGCAAAGGCAAGAACGTACGTCTGCGATATAAAACACGTAAAACTGGTGGAGCTCTTCAACGTAAAGGAGGACTGTGGTCTGCCCCTTACCAGCTGGATGATCTCTCGCTGGATCTCATGCATGGCGGTGCTCTTGAGTGAAGGGTTGTGTCTGTTAAAGCTGAATGTTCCCAAAAAGGTTTTTGCTGTAAAGGGTGGGGGGAAAAAAAGAAGAAGCTTGGAGTAACATCATAGAGAGAATTTGGGAAAGACGAATGCCGGTAAAACTTTGGAAAACAAGCGTGTTGTTACTTCTTGTGCATGTGCGTCCATCCTCAAGGTCAAAGCCGAGCGGACATTCGCAGCTGAAGGAGCCTCGCGTGTTAACGCACGTGGAGCCGGCGGGGCAGGGGTCCTGCTCACACTCGTCCATATCTGAAAACAAAGCACACGTTGGCTTCACTGCGTCAAATATTAAAGAAATCTACGTGCAATCCTGCATTTGAAGGATTGAAGCACTGCAGCTGAAGGAGGAAAACCTTCGGGAAAAGCACCTCACCCTGGTTGCACGTCGGTCCAGTCCAGGACTGCTGGCAGGCGCAGGTGAACTCGGGCCCTTTATAGCTCACACACATCCCCCCGTTCATGCAAGGGTTTGACATGCACGGGTTTCCTGGAGTTCACAGAGAAGAAAGAATCTTTCAACTTCAGACGACTTCGGTCTCCAGGTGTGAAACCTCTGTGGAGAAAATTCTTGCACATGGCCTAATTTCAGTATTTTTCCGCAGATAAAGCAGGACTGGGGGTGCGTTATCAGAGCTGTTCGTGTTCTTGTTTGTCTGGCTGTCAGCAAGATTGCACAAACAACTGCCCCAGGGATCTTTTCAGGCCACTCTATTTAAAACAGTGATGCTGGGAAATGGCCTTGGAAGAGGACTGTTCACGTCAGACGGCCTCGCAGCTCCCCTTTGGAGATATGGCAGGTGTGCTTTTCCTCTGTTTTTCAGACTAAACTCAAACTTGAACTAAAACCTAATACAAGAACATGGGGGGCACATGGACTTGTGTTGAACTGACAGCATCATTCAACCCATTAAAGCCACTCCATGGAACAATACAGATTCTGACCACACGGGGGCATAAAGCTCTGCTGCGCTGACAAAGGAGCCACTGACAACAGTGTTAATGAGTCGGGACGGTCCGACATGTCTTGTAACACCACCTTTTCCTTAGAGGTGCACTTTGTTTTGCCTTATGGCTTCTGCAGACAGCAGGTTTGATTCCTGTTGTCTTTTAGACCATTACACTGTACGACTTGGATCTGCTTAATCTTGGAGAAATGTCTAGAATGTCTTCATAGCACTGATGTCTGCTACCACAACTCTACCAATTCTGATACTCAGTGTCTCACGAAGCTTAGTTTGTTTGACATTTATCTTTTATTGATGGAATTGCGCTGGGTTACGTCATTTCAAGTCACATTTTAAATTGCTAGTCAGCAGATGGACTCGTAAGATATCAGGCTCAGAAAATTAAATCAGACAGTCTTTGGTTGCAAGACCTGTGTGGCGGTGGTCGTGGAATGGCTCACGTTGTAAGACGCGAGACAGCCGATTTAAACCGATTTAAAGTCTTTCAGGACGGCCAAAAATCCTGCAGCTCGTCCGAGCCTTTGGCCCAGGAGGTGACACATGAATTTTCTTGTGAAACAGTGCCCCCATGTGGTCAAAGATGGTACATCTGCATAGAGCGGCACAACACTACACAACAAAAAAAAAATCCCAACTATACATTCCGTAGTGTCGAATCAAATAAAAACAAGACATTTGGTGTTTGAAACGCTTTCAAACGAGCCGTTTGAATTTGCCACTCCAGCATCAACAAATCAAACATCAATCTCAGAGTGGATTGTTTTTGTTTTTGTTTTCTGAAGCCAACATGATTTTTTTTTCCTGCATGTTTAAATTGGTGCAGGTTAGGCACCTGCTCTTCACTTGGTTACAATCTGCACTCTCTCAACTCCACATGTCACCACACTTGACCTTTAAATTATCCTTCTGAAACAGACGATTCACTTCAGGAAGTAAAACTCTTCATAAATAAAAATTTGGAATATGGAAACAGCAACATTTAAGTTCAGTTCATATTGTCGAGACTTTTACTGATGTTATAATCTATCTAAATATAATGCCATCTTCTGTCAAATCATCACGAAGGACAGAACTATTTGAATTTCAAGGAAAATCGTATCGCTTCAAGTGGAAGCATGAACTTTATTTAACTAAAAGCGGTTTTAACGCACATTGGTTTCATTACATCAATATTTCATTTTAGATTACTTAAAATAACAGATCGTCCAGGACTGTTGTTTTAAATGTAAGTCAACTACTCACTTGGTGTCGTCTCGGTGAGTTGAACACTAGGGGGCAGCGTTGTCACCGCTCGCTCCCTGTCTCCTCTTTCTGGCTGTTCCTTGGTGGTGTGCAGAGACTCGGAGGTCCCACTTGGAGTGCTGAGTGTGTAGGTGGTGGCGATGAACTGGATTGGAGTCGTCGTTGTGATTGTTTGGGTCCCCGGGCTTGTGTCGGTCCGCAGGGTGGTGGCTTTTGTGGGTTTGGCTCTTCCCGTGGAGGGGATCTGGGTTTTGACTTGAGGCGTCCGGTGCACCGCCGGCGTCTGCGAGGCCGGGGTGGAGACCGTCGCTGATGGTGCAGTGACTGGGATGGTGGCGTGTGTGGGGGCCTCTGACGTGTAACTGCTAGTGGTGCTGCTGATCCTCGGCGATGAGGTTGCAGGTAGAGGAGGGCTGGTAGACGGTAAGGTGGTGGTCGTGAAGGCCGTCGCTCTGAAAATGTCTTCCTCCGTTAACGGTGAACTGCTGAAGTGAAATAAATCAAGTCTCAAGGTCATTTGATGTGAACTCACTGGCTAATCACACGTCAACAATTGTTATTGTTATTTTTTTTTTACCTTTCTGTAAGCGTGGCTGCTGTGGTGGTGAGGAAGGACCCGGTAACCAGCACCGGCACGTCTGTCGTAGACTCATTGATTTCAGCTGTACTGCTGCTGACTGTGGGCGGAGCTGAAGTCAGACCCCGGCCCATCCCACCCTCACTGGTCTGGGATGGAAGCCTCTCGTCTCCCCCCTGATTGTGAGTTTGAGAGCTGTGGGCTCCGGTGGGAGACTCCGTGGATGTTCCGACACTAGAACCAGACTGCTGATCCGTCCCAGAAACACTTGTAACACCTCCAACAGGTGACGTGAAAGCAGGCGTGGAGGACACAGAGACTTCTGATCCGTCAGTGCTGGGCCCTGACACTCTGAGAGGTGGCGTCGAGTCAGACGTCTCCTGTGATGTTGAAGTGTGTTGATGGTGGGTGGTGTTCGGGTCTCCAGTTAAACGCTGGGTCCCACTGGTGCTCGCTGGGCTTCCCGTCTCTGGCGAGGCTCCGGTTGCGTGCTGCTCTGTTACTTCTCCCCCATCAGTCCTTGGGTGGGGCGTCCTTGTGGACGGGCCACTTTGAGTGTAATCTTCAGTCTCTGCAGCTCTGGGAGGTATTTCCCGGGTGGAAAAAGGATGATGGGAACTGGAGGAACCGGAGACTTCTGTAAAGGCAGAGGAGGAGCTGTTGCTGGAGGAGGAGGTAACGGACAGCAGGGTCCTCTCCCCGGCACGGCTGATGGTGGTGGTGTAAGCGGTGTCGGTGAGGACTGCTGTGTGCGACACCAGCGAGGTGGAAACCTCTGACAGGTGGGTGGATGCTGAGCTGTCCTGAGTTCCCTCCTCCACAGTCTGGCTGGACCTGGCCTCCCGGGACACCGCATGGGTGACGCCTGGCATCTGGTTTGTGTTAGTGAAATCCGTCCACTCACTGCTACTGCTACCCATACTACTACCACTGGTACCACTACTACTGGTACTACTAGAACCACTGCTACTGCTACCCATACTACTACCACTGGTACCACTACCACTGGTACCACTACTACTGGTACTACTAGAACCACTGCTACTGCTACCAATACTACTACCACTGCTACTACTACTGGTACCACTACTACTGGTACTACTAGAACCACTACTACTGCTACCAATACTACTACCACTGCTACTACTACTGGTACCACTACTACTGGTACTACTAGAACCACTACTACTGCTACCAATACTACTACCACTTGTACCACTACTACTGGTACTACTTCTACTGGTACCAATACTGGTACCACTACTACTACCACTGGTACCACTACTACTGGTACTACTCCTACTGGTACCAATACTGGTACCACTATTACTACCACTGGTACCACTACTACTGGTGCTACTAGAACCACTACTACCACCACTACTACTGGTACTACTACTACTACTACCACCACCACTACTACTACTACTACTGCCACTACTACCACTACTACTAGTACTACTACCACCACCACTGGTACTACTACCACCACTGGTACTACTACCACCTCTACTACTACTACTGGTACTGCTACTGCCACTACTACTTCTGCTGCTACCATCAGCCTCGGTCGTGGCTACGAGGGTGGAAGTAAGTGGCTCAGTTGACAGATTTGAGGCCTCTGGTAGCTTGGTGCTTGTTTCTGTGAAGGTATTCGTCTGCTCAGTGTCTGTTGAGAAGAAAACAAAAATATAAAGTAACAATACAACAAACATTGTGTCAATTCTTTCACACAAAATAAAATGCTGTTTTAAAATAAATTAAAACACTTCTGAAAGCTGTGTAAATTGCAATAGGTCAAACAAAGCAGAAGTTAATGAGTAAGAATGTCTCAAGGTTTTTTCATGTAAATCAGCTATATGTTGTACTTAAGGCCCGTTTTGAGCTGCGGCCAGCAGAGGGCGCTCAGCCGCATGTAGCCCGCACAGGCTGCAGAGAGGGACGAGACGCTGTCCAGAGTGTTGCCGGCCTGCCGGCTGCAAGGGCAGCGAATTTGGGTGGAGAACAACTGGCAGCCAGCTTGTCTACTCTAACAATGGCTTGAAGTCCTAAATATGGAAGTGAGTGTCTCTTCTGGGAATCAGCCATTTCCTTCCTAAAGCTGAGTGAGCACAGAAAGCTGCCACCATGGACCTGGGTGTGTATTCATGTTCCTTTTTAATCTGGTTCAATATTGTCGCATAAAAATTCCCTAAAATCTACGAACAAAGATGTTGTTGTTTACGTTCATTTTTTTAATTATTATTTGTTGAGTCAAAGTTAAAATCCCCTTTTAGGGGGTTTTAACTTTTATATTACATTTTCCTGAGTGAAAATATAATATTAAAAAAGAATCCATCTGAATGCGGTGGCTCTTGAACAACATACAATTTATTTCACTGAGCTATTAGTTTTTTTGTTGTTGTATTGTTTTTTGAAAAAAAAAAAAAAAAAGTAAAAAAAAAAAAAAAAAAAAAAAAAAAAGATGTGGGCAATACTAAGTACCCCCCCTACTGCGTCCTAAGTTGCAGCTAGACGCTGCAGACCTCTATAAAAACACTTTTTATTTTTTATAGTTTGCTGGTCTGGAGTAGTCAGGTGTGTGTTGAAAAAATGCCAGTACAGAAAGACATAAGCAATGGAATTAGATAAGCAACTATTGATGCATGTAAATGCTAAAGGATGTAAATCAACTTCTAAACAAGTGGGAATTCAGTTGTTCACAAGTGAAAAGTATTCACAACAGTTGCCAGTCTTCCCAGGAATGGATACCCCAGCAAATCTACCTTTGGGGTAGATTTGCATCTACCCCTGTGCATTATTGACTGCGCAACACTCAAGAACCAAATCTCATATCCTGGGGTGTCGCAAAGCACGTCAAATGCTGAAGTCCATGATGGCACAATCAAAATCTATTATTACCTCTCAAGGTGTACTAGGGCCATAACAGCAGCATAACAACATGTTACACCTTTCCATCTCCATGCAAATTACACAGCAAGTGTAGAATAAAGGTGCTACAGAGGTGGAACCATCTGGCAGTGTGGATGAGGTTTCAGAGGATGCCAGGACCCCGTCTGTACACCGAAGTATTCCAGAGAGCGAAATGTGAAGCCATCTGTCTGTCAGCTGAGGGCCGGTTCGCACCGGGTCACTCAACAAGACAACCTGAAACACAAGCCTACAGCAGAACGACTGCAAAAGCAAGGAATCAAGGTTTTGGAAAGTCCAGACGTCAGCTCACCTTAAGAGAGCCGAGCATACATTAATACCTAACAAAAAAAAGTCTTTGAACTGAAGCAGTGGCGTGAAGGAGAAAGGTCAAAAATTCCTCCATAATTATCTAAGTGCCTGATAAAGATAAAGATAAAGTCCTACGGGTAACGACTACAGCGAAGTGTCGCTGCTGAAGGTGAAACTGCAAACTAGTGAACCATGGGGGTACTTAGTATTACCCACGTTCCTTTTGGCTTCATTTTTGTTAAATATTTGATGACGCGAAATATGTCAGAGGTTGTATTTGCTTAACAATAAAAACTGTTACGATCAAATAAAACTCATTCAATATGTTGATTTTTTTTATTTATCATTATTTACTTTAGCTCTGTTTTGTTCTTCAGTGTCTCCATACACGTTTTAGCAGCTAAATGCTGAACTGAGCTCACAAGCTGGTCACTAACTTTGCCTCTCGGCTCTGCGCTGCCGGTCTGATTTTATTTATAAAAGGTGTTACATACTTATATTGGTCCCGGCTGAACAGAAGGGCATAAACAGAAAACAGTAGGGCACGAGTCTTGTGTGTGAGGTCCTCCTCTGCTGCAGAGCTGTCTGAGAGCCTCTTACTTGGCCGCTGTCCACGACTGGAACAACAACTAAGAGGACGGGCATCAGTGCCACCAACGGCCAGCGTCCAAAACTAATAGAAAAGAGAGTTCAGCTGCAGCACAGCCCGTCCACCGGGAGTCTGAGGCGACAAACGAGCCTCCAGACTATTTTTCTCTTGCACTTCCTCTGCATGTGCCCCTCTTATTATTTTGTTTTGTCTTTCTGGATCCAGTCTGAGCAATAAAACTCAAGTCTGGAACGTGCTGCTGGCAGCAAGTGATGGACACTCCCAGATCTTCTGCTGTTTATCTCTCAGCTGTTACCGCAGTTGTCGGTTTTATCTTCCTCACGTATAAGTCAACTTAACTGCGATTCATTCAGCATGCGTGTGGACTCAGGGGATCGTTCATCACCGGTGAAAGGATGCTGCTTGTCGTGGTGGAAAACCAAAGACGGCATTTGTCGCCAAAGCAAAGTTTTCCCTGCGATCATAAACCGGTGGCATTCACAATTCATGTTGTAGGTTCTTCACCACAAGACTGCAACTTTAAGCATGGAGATGAATCATTTTAGCCTTATCTTCCCTTGGCAGCATCCCTGCCCCCCGAGCATGGCTCAGTGTGAGGGGATTTGCACCGGGAAAGTGTCCGGGACTGATTTCAACCGGATTGTGCGTAAGAGCGTGATTTAGAAAGGGTTTGGTTTGTAAATGACTAAACTCCAGCTAAATCCACAATTGGAAAATTAAAAAAATAATGATAGTAACGCCATCCCAGTCAGAGTGCCTCAAAGAGAATAGGTCATCACCTTCATTGCCTTAAAACATATAAGAGCTTAAGTCTCAATATTTTTAAAACTACGAAAAACATTATCAGCAAAAAAGCATTAAAACACTTAAACATTTGTCTCATTGCCGTGAAGGCAAATGTTTCTACATTTCCATCACAAAGCTACTGCCTTGGTGTCTGGTACACAGACTGCATCAAGTACAGTCACGTGGTAACAACGTCTGCTAAACAGCTAAAAAAAAAAATGGGGTTACAACAACTTTTCGGGGGGTTTTGTTTGCAATTTTGCTACTTTAAAACGCAATAGTGTTAATTTGTACTTTGGAAGTGGCTGGCACAAAGCTGTAACACTAATCTCAAAAGAGGCACAATTTGTAGGACGAGTGGAGTGGGAGGAGTCAAGTTGCTGACTCCACCCACCAGCTGCTATGAACAGAGGTGGGACAACCCGGCAGAGAAGGATGCTTTTGTTTCTCTGTGGCGGTTTTACTATTGCATGACACGTTTCATAGAGACCTCAGCACATAATGTTCACTTTCTTTTCTTTTCTTTTTTTTCAAGGAAAGGAATATGTTTTCTTTAATATAAAAAGCTATTTCCCTGCACACCCTTAGATTTTAACCAGCATTTTCATCCCACTGGGAGAGGTGTGGGATCTGGGCAGGAGAAGTATTGGAGCGTCCAGCAGAGCAGCATAAACACATAAAACCTGTCAGCTCAGGGATGAAATTGATGTTGGTTCTACAAAGAACATACAACACCGGCTAAAAACCCTTTAAAAAAATCTATTTTATCTTTAACAACTCTGCACCAGTATTACACAGATGCATGGCTGTTTTCAGACCTGATATCCAAAAACTACAGGCCATAAGAAAAGATTTTTAGTGGCTTTATGTGATGGATGATGTTGAGAAATTTGCTTTGAAATCCTACTGTTCCATACACAGTTCCGGAGCTATAAAGTCAAATAAAAAGATGGTTTAAAAGAGGTTTTCCTTGGGCGACGCACAACGCACGCAACCTTTAGGTGCAGGTTCTTCTGTGTAAGCATGCAGCACCTCTACGAACCTTAAAATCTTGCTTGTATTCATGTGCAACTACTGCTTTGTGATCAGTCTGTAGCTGGTAACTGAGAACACATTAAACTACAAATCTCCTTCACTCAGGAGACTAATGAGAAGTGCACCAATCTTAGTCAGCTGAGGATGCTGATCAAACTTGTGATGCAGGAGATGCAGTCTTTTTTTTTCCCTTCTAATTTCATCTTTGAAGCATTTAATTCGCTGCAATACTATATTTTGTGTTGTCTAAAGTGATAAAAGGACTTTGTTGAGGTCCTTTAACTCGTGTCCTATTAGTGAGAGAATGCAATTACAAAAGACCTAATCTGAGCCAAGTAGGATGCCTTGGAGCCATTTATAGGTCAGAAGATTCACCTCCATCATGTGATACACTGAACATGCACTGGCTGCAATTGCTGTTTTATTTTCTGTTTCCAGAGGTGGGCCAGGTTTTCTGGTTTGAGAGCGGCTGGTTGAACAAAGTCAGTCTAAATGCCCTCTTATTGTGAGCTTATTTGCTGGGGCCAAACGTTTCACTGTGACATCAGTTCATAAATCAATCAATCTGGAAAATCACGTGGTTCCGGCTTGGTTTTGTGCTCTTTGTTAATTGCAGCTTTGGAAATGCAATTTCATGCAAAACTGAAGTCTTTCTTCGGCATGACAGCATGCAATGAGACTATTACATTTTCTATTTGCGCGATGGGTTTTTCTCGCAGCTGCAAAGCTGCGATGAGAATACGCGATACAAAACTTCATCTAATCGGCAGGGATTAGAAAACTTTACAAGGTTTTTTGTGTCACGAGAGTCCAGCTTACCCAGGTTTCCAGTGTGGGTGAGCAGGACGTTCCGCTGTGATGGTGATAAACTCTCGCTGGAGTACGAAGTTGAAGCTGCGTCGCTTCCAGTGTTCCTGAGTTCATCCTCTGTGGTAAAGTGGGAATAAAACCCACCCGTGACCCCGCTCGTGCTGTTGATTGTGGGGGTCCCCGCCGCGTGGAGGGGCCCCGGCAGGGCCAGCAGCAGCAGCAGCGCCCACAGAGACAACAGACCCCGGACGGGATTCAAAAACCACGTTTCCATGGTCTTGGAGACCCCGAATGAGCGGCCGCCGAGAGTTTCCGAAAAGTCGAGTGAATGCCGAGGAGTCTCCCGGAGGACACCATGAGGGGAACGCGCTCGTTTGTGTCGGTGTCGGTGGAGTTTTAACGGTGAGGAAAAGTAGAAAAGTCCTGGTAAAGGAGAACCTCAGCTCACACCGACGGGTAACGGAAGATAAGAGACCCGAAGCTGCAGGCTGTTATCACGGCGGAGCAGCCCGAGCTCCTCCTCCTCCTCCTCACACACACGCACACGCGCACGCACACGCACACAATTACACACCAGCAGAGGCTGCTCCTGCTGCCTGCAGGTGCCGGTCAATTCAACTATGAAAACTATGAAAGTCATCAGGACTAATTGAATGTAATGACTTTGAAGATTTTGTTTGAAGTTTCTGTGATGTTCCCTTTCTGTATGTTCATTATTTTTTTTTTTTTTAGTTTAAATGCTCAAATTCATAAAAGATAACTTTATATTCTTATGATACATTGCCAATTGTATTCTATGTCAATTTTGATCATTGATTTTAAAGAAATGCCTGAAGGACCCCTACCCCTCATAAAAGCGGTTCTCCTCTGAAATTGCAGGTTTCACACAAATCAAAAACATATTTTAAATTAGTCTCTGTGTGCTACATTGGGTCCTGGTAATATTATCAAAATAGTCTTTAAGGCTTCAGGAAGAATGATGTTGGCTCTCTAGATTTAAACTAAATCATCCAGAAATGTACAATTCCAATGAAATTGGGACGCCGTGAAAAATATAGAAACAATGCAATGATTTGCAAATCTCATAAACCGACATTTTATTCCCAATACAACATAAGCAACACATCAAATGTAAAAACGGAGACATCATGTCATTACGTGGAGAATATTTGCTCATTTTTAATTAGATGGGAGCGACATATCTATAAAAAAAAAAAAAAAAAAAAAAAAAAAAAAGCTGGAACAGGGCAACATCCAAACGTCCGGGAAGGGAGAAGCTGCTGGAGTTGAGGAACATTGTTCATTTCATGGTGCGTCAAATGCTTTCTGTTGGTGAAAAGGTGTAGGGTGCTGGCAGCACCTCTCCTCCTGCAAAGCCTTGCTTTTTTTGTGATGGATGCAGTACATGGTTTAGCCTCGTCTTGCTGAGACATGCAAGGCCCTCCCTGACAGAGAGATCGTCTAGATGGGAGCATATATTGCTCTAAAACCTCCATGTACTATTCAGCATCGATGTGTGAGCTTTCCAAGTGTTTAGTATAATGTTTAGATGTTGTGAAAGCCCTAATAGTCCTGAGGATGAGGATCTGATTTCTTTTTTCTTCCTGTAGTCTAGACTGAATTCTTCAGATTTACAGGTGTATTTACAGATGTATCATTATCATCATCATCAAGACTCATTTGAAAATTTAAACTTAACTATGTACTTTTTTTTTCCACAGTTTTCCAAGGTATTTGATTGGGTCAGGTTTGGTACAAGTGTTATGTGGATTTAAGCCGTCTTCCGTTTATTCAGGTAACGTGGCTGAGGGTTTCGGGCAGTGTGGACGCCATCTGTTGCCGTATTTCTCGCTTCTCCTGCTGCTATGAATGAACTTGCATATTTCAAAATGGAGACGGGTTTGTTTTATTAGACAAACCTCTTTGTCCAAAAAAAAAAAAAAAAAAAAAAAAAAAAAAAAAAAAAAAAAAAAAAAAAAAGAGAAAAATTACACAAACAGCCTAGGTGGCAAAACATTATTTACAGTATTTTATTTCAAAGAAAAAGATTTATTTCTTTTTTCTGTCTCAAATGAGCAGATGGTTGATAGTATATACAACACTTGCTTTGTTCTCATACTGTGTTAAATAGGTAAATCGCACATAATATTCACCCACGCTGAACAGATTTGGTCACTATTGATGGCCAGCAGAAGGAATGAGGGTAGAAAGAGCCACACCGTGATGGCATTGTTATCATAGCAAGTGAGGTATTAGTGCATAAATCTAAAATAAATTACCGGTGAAAGTGCCAAACTTACATAAAGTTTTAAACCACAACTTCATTTTCAAAGCAAAATGTTGCTGTCATCTCATTCCTGCAGATCATTGAGCTCAAACATCCTGTAGTCAAACAGTTTGCAGAGTTTAGACCTATCAAAGTATATCAATATTGAACCTCACCTGGGTGGCTTTTCTTTCTACAAAAGATCTGGTACAAACCTGATCGGTACCTCCAGTACCTGAAATGTCATGTTTTCTTTCACAAACCTATGCTGCAAACCTCTGAGAAGCTGAGTTTGGTTTGCAGCATCCAGTCCACGTGGTTATTTGAGGCAGAAAATGTGCGGCCGGGCTGCCGGCTGACATGTACTGTAACCGTGTTCGAGTCGATCAGTGGCACGGCGGTTGTAACATCTCATCGGCCCTCACGAACGACGACTGGTGAAACCGGTGACGAGAGGCAAAGTCGACGTTTTCCTCAGTCAGTTGCTTGGTTTTGAAGCCGATCAAGGACAGAGACGGAGTCACCACAATCTCATCTCGGAGGGATCCTTTCCTCCTGAAAGACGAGCACAATAATAAAAATCGGGAAAATATGATGCAGAAAATGAAACAAAAAATCACTGACATGATCCATATGATTGCCGATTTGTTTTATTAAACTGTATTATTACAATTTTTTTTTTTTCTCACTTTTTTGGTTTGGGTTCATACTGTGTGAAATTAGATACATTAGATCAATAATAAAGCAAGACCAAAAAAAAAAATCAGTTAAAAAACAATTCCATTTATCTTTGAACCCTGGAAAACATTCTGCAATTTTAATGTTGATCTTTTTAAACAAACATTTATATTAGAAACTGTAAAGAGCCTCCACTTGTCTGCTTTGTCAATACGATGATAAAACCTGCTAAAAGCACTGCTAGACGGGGTTAATGGTGTTTATATTGATGACAACCGCTGACTGACATACACACAGAAAAGTACATTTTATATTTAGCACATTCTTGTTTGACCTCAGACTTGTTTTTTTTTTTTTTTTTTTGAAGAGATATAATAAAAACACAGAATACCTGCAAGTGCTACTAAGAGTGGACTTCAGCCAAGTGAAAAAGCTGAACTGAGCTGCAATACCTGCGAAAACAAATCAGATTTCAAACACCGGGTAGAAGGTTTGTTCATGCACTGAGGCGGTTAACGTGACATCGTCCACCTGCGGGTCAAACGTTTGACACTCGAGCACTTGTGCTTGGAAACGCTGTGGGTCAGACTGCCGAGACTGTTGCAGTGCACAGATGCACGGCGTCCTGTCCAGCTATTCTAAAAATCCAAAGCCACAACAGCTGCCAAGCAAAGATCGCATGAGTGCAGCTCCAAAAAAGATTTTGCTACCAGTCACATAATGACCCAATAAATGTAAATGGTTTATTTTAAAAATGCGCTTGGTGGACATAATGGAAATGTCTAAACTCAATAAATGACGCTCTCATTTTAAGACTCCTCTTTGATGCTGAATGTGGCCTCTGTTTTCTGCAACTTTTTGACTCCGTATTAGTTCAGAAAAGTTGCAGAAAAATCCAAAGTAGGAGTTTCCGTACCAGAAAATGATGTGATGAAAAAAAAAAAAAAAAAAAAAAAAAAAAAATCACCTGTAGGTAGTCCAGGGCTCGTTTTGCCAATGTAGAAGAAGAGCAGCAAGGCAACCAGTATGTTCGCCAAAGCATAAATCCACTGAATTACAAACATGATCAATATGGAACTCAGTGCCTAAGAGAAAACAAACAACGTTCACATTTATCTTTCAGTTCTGTAAAAAGTAGTTGATTGACAATAAGAATAATTAATGTGCTGCAAGCATTTTGTTATCTACCCCAATGAGAGCGATCCAGTGGTTACAAAAGTTTGTATAGAAGGAATTGTTCATTGGTTGGATTTCAAAGCTCTGGTGCTCCGTCTTATCTCCAGCATCTGAAATATTTAGAGAAGTTGCTTCAACCAGGTACAACTCACTTCAATGATATAAACTCACTTCAGATTTGAGATTAATGAATAAACATGATCACCTGTGCTGGGATTTGGAGTTTCTGCAGGCAAATACAATTCAGCGCATTTGACTTGAGGTTGGTCCGCAGCTCTGAGCTCTCCATCTTCCCACTGAACCTCAGCTACCTCCTCTGGTGGAGGTGAGCACGTCTCTTCTCCTTTCTCATTGCTGTTCAAGTCTAGACCAAAGCTCGCCATCAACCTCTGCTTAGTGCTCGCCTTTCTGCTCTGGTGTTCTTGACTAGAGAGGATCGTTTCATTCCCAGAATCAAGTTTTGATACAGGTGGAAAGATCTGATCCATGTCCTTGGTGAACTCCAACAGAGTGCCTTGAGTCTGTGGGCTTTCGCCTCCACTTCCGTAGCCGGGGAGAGAGGATTCAATCAGTGGTCTGGAACTCTGCCTGGTTGACCTGCGCCGCTTTTTTCTTCCCAAAGTTAAGGTGTTATTCTTCTGTTTCGTCTGAAGCTGGAAGGTCATGGCAACACTGAAGTAAGAGTAGTCGATGAAGCTGTAGGTGAGCATGAAGTTGATGGTGACGATGGGAGCCAGCACGTTGACCTGGCCGATGAAAACGAAGGCCATGGTCAGGAGGGTGGTCAGACAGATGGCTGCCACTGGGGTCCTGTTTGGGCCTTTCTATCAGCAAGAAAGAGTGACACGACACAATCACATGAGACTTCACAGCAGAAGGCAACCACTGTTTAAAGCTGATCAAAGGGTGATTGCAGACAAAAGTCTAACCATCTCTTCATGCGTGTATTTTTTGGAATTTTATGGATCTGTTCTTAGGATTGTTCTCAAGTTTAAAGTTTTGTTTAGAAGAAGATAATAAAATAAATTGATTGCAAAAAATGAACCATTTACATTAGAAAGAACCATATTTGGTAACTTCAGTACACCTACATACCATAAAAGTTAAGAACAAACAATGTTACAAAAGTAAAATAGGTCCTTTAACATTAAAACAACAGTCAATAAAATACATGAAATTTTTAAAATCTATACTCTAGGATTATGAAAGAATATTTAAGTTTATTTAGGTCATTTCTGCAGAAAGCAGTCCTACATGCTAAAGAGTGATGTGGTGGTTTTTAAACAACGCAGCTTAGATTTGTTATATAAATTATTACTGTGTAACATGACATGTTTTAATCAATTTATTTTCCTTCAGGGATTAAAAAAGAACTTTTGAATTTATATTGAATTAAATGTAATGTTGACGTTAATCCGAAGTTGTACTCAACTGATTTTAAAACCAGGTTGAGACCTTTCAGTTTTTTCTTTTTTTATATATCGAAACCTTTAACTGAAGAGGTCAGTTTTCATTTTTCACATGACTGTAATTGACTCTACAAAAACATAAGCAATAAATCTGTCGGTGATCACTTCTACTTTACAATCCAATGAACAATCAGTTTCATCTACTTGATCTAAAAACCAAGAAATATTGAAGGACTGAATTTATGCTCTACAAACACACCCGTTAATTTTAACGTGTGATTTGTTAATCACTTTGTTTTAACTCCTCTGTCCTAACAGAGTTCAAGGAGGACTGCTGTGTGCCTGGCAGGCCTCCAGAACATACAGTGGAGTAGGGCCCTGCCCGTCGCCCTTCCTGCGTTTGTTCTAGGGCTTTGATTTGGGCCAAGATGTCTCGGGCCTCATTCCAGTCTGCTGAGAGAGGTCAAAACCTGCTGCCATCCAGGGAAGCCTGAGGGAAGCCGTGGAGGATGGGGTCACGACGCCGACGTGACCATGTGTGGGTACGTGTGCAGCGACAGTGGATCGTTACTCTGCTTCTGAAGTTAGTTCACTCACTTCTTCTCCATGGAGCCCACGCTCTATAATTAGACAGTCCTGCAACTGCTTCCTGCTGAAGCAAAGCACCACACCCTTTTTACATGTAGGCCGTATGGCAGCTGCTGTCTACGGTTAACGCAGGTAACCATAAACAAACAATAATTTATACCATAAAAGTGTGAACAGTTTACCATGAGTGAGACTTATATAAACTGCTCAAGCAGTCCCCCCCACTCCCTTTTTTTTTTTTTTTGGACAGTTTCTAAACAAATGGAGATTTTAAGACTAACAAGTGAATGCAAGTGTAACTTGGGGAAAGCTGTATTAATTTTGTCAAGGTGTGTAGGAAGGCTTAAATGTTTTCCCTCAGCAGAGAATTGGTTCAAGTGGTCAGGGACGACCCAGGAACCACAAAGACCCTGGTTCCTACCGTCAAAGACTGCACTCGCACTCGCCCAAATACCTCCCAAATCCCCTGCAGACCACTAATACAGACATCATCATGTTACTACATTTAAACACTTGTTTGTTTACATAACTAATATGATCAGTCTCAGACTCTGCACGTGAAAAAACAGCACAGTATTACAATACAGGCTTTGCGGATTTATTGTGGATTCACATTTTTGAATTTCTGGATGTAGCAAGACCCAAGCACACACCTCACACATCCGTGCCAGAGACGATTAATCGTACCATGTTTGAGCACCAAAGGGAGCACTCACGATATCTAAACAAACCAGACTTTAACAGTCAAAAGTGGGACAAGCAGATTGACCAAAGCTGACTGAAAAGTAAAGACTACCTTAGAATCTTTCGCCACTATCACCAACCATCTAAGCAGGAGCAAACTGACTATTGTTGGTTTTACAGAACAGGATAGAGTCTTCAAACATACATAAAAATAGGTTGACTGAATTGAAAAGTCAGAATAGCTCTGGGTCACCAGCAATCTCCACTGCAGTCTACCAATTCTCTCAAGGAGAGTGGTCATATACCCGAACAGAAACCCTCTCGAAGCTTGTTGTTGTTGATGATAGATACCAACATGTGGTCAAAGTACAGCTCATGACTACATCGTGAGAGCACAATATTTAAATATCTCGTTGGAACTGTATAAGAACTATGTAGGGCTCAGTATCTGCAAGTGAGTGTGAATACAGTTTGCTTGGTTTCTATGGCAACAGAGCTCTTCCACTGCTTGATAGCAGTTTGAAGCACTGCGATAAGAACCTGAGAAGACTCTCAGTGGACTTTTGATTGGGTTTGTTTTCTAAAAGTGCAAAGTTCAAATGAATAAAGTAATATTGGACTAGTTTTGATATTAGTCCAAGAATGGCACAAATTGAATATTAAAGTCAAATTATTGATTCAAACAATGTTTGTAGTTTTTGTTCATTCTTATTAGACGAAAAAATATTTTGCACCAAGTGTACTCACTGTTTTATAGATAAAAACACACATCCCCAATTGACAATCTTATCTTACATCACAGCAATTCCACCCACCCCTCTTCCCAAGAAGGCCAGGGAAGGGATGACCCTCTCCTGGGCGATGCACTGCAGGATCCTGGGTGCTCCATAGAGGCCGCCCATGCAGGAAGCCAGGGAGGAGATGTACAGGCCCAGGAGAAAGAGGAAGCCCACCAAGGAGACCTGGAGGAAGACGGAAAACAAATAGAGGGTGAAAAAGGATGAGGTGGAGTTGCGAGTGCACAACAGTTACACCCAAGTTGGTTCCGCTGCAGCCAGCCCCTTACGAAAACAATGAGGACTAACCACCAAAGGAGAAGCCAACGACTTCTGCGGCTGGTTCGAGCTACATCTAACTTTTACAACTTAGTAAACCCAATAAATAATTTGAGTTACATTTTGACACATTAATATCACAGCATCTGTAGACAGTTGCCAATGGACTGGCCACTAGTCCGCAACTTCATTTAAAACTAAGAGTTCTTGATAGCGTCTCTACAAAACCGCTTAACGAGGTCGGGAGTAAAGTTAATTTTTGTTTACAAGTGAAACTCAATTCAAAAACACTTTATTTATTCCCAAAGGGAAATTAAATGTTGCAGTAGTCATTTCATTTAAATCTCTTCAAAGAGTCATTGTACAGGTCGTTTACAATTCATCTCTAGTTTGGACTAAACTAATGTAAGCGGTACAATATGTGTTACTGCCAAGGATGTCTAACGATTTGCAATATATTTAGAGTTATAGATCAAGTATGCATTCAAAACTGTGCATGTGCAATTTTTATTATAAACTATAATTCAGTACTGGCTTTTAATCAGTTATATGATGAAGTTTCATGGCACTGGGACTCGGTTTTAGGATTAAAAATGACAAAATAAAGAATAATGAATTAGAATGGAAAACCAAGTCTGGATGGTTGACTAAATTTTGACCTTTTTTTTTTCTTCTTGTGTTTCTGTTAAACATTAAGCCCTACATAATATCAGTGTGCCAAAGTACCAAAAAAGGAGAGAAGCCAAACACTCAGGTTAAAACTGGGACAAAGCGAGTAAAGATGGCTACTGACCTGAGAAAAGCACATATTATATTTTATTGGTGGGGTGACCCTTAAATCAACCGTGGTAGGGAGGTCATACTTTCGAGGATTATCTGGAAACCTGTAGGGTTGGTTTGCAGCACCAAACATTTCTAACTGACTGAGTATTTTAAACATCTTAGTTCCTCTTTGAACTATATCCTAATTAATATTCGCAATAGAGGATAGATTCTTTGTTTTGTTTTTACTGTTTTGTACCACAAGAATACTTGTTACTGTATGCAAACACACGCCTCAAATTCAGCCAATTATACAGCAGACTTCTGTAAACTGAATTTGCTTCATCTTTCGTGCACCATCGACTTCAGTGCAGATGCAGAAGATGCAGGACTGAGATAATCTTTTAATATGTTAAAAAAAAGAAAAAACATAAAGCCCTGGAGCATTTAGTTCTGTGTGCTTTTGCTCAAAAACGCACCTCAAGTGAGCAAAGGTGGAGAGTTCCCCCATCTCCACCTTCGCTGGAAGGCCATTGTTACAAGAAATTATGGAAAAAGAGGAGAATTTACCTTTTCTGCTATCAAGAAGTCATAGCGCAGAGCTTCTCTGGTGCAGATGCTTCCCAGGAGGAAGACAAAGACCAGATACAGGAACCACCTGTGAATCACCGACAGTACACCACACAGAATTATTACAAACAGCTCCCTGCTCACTATAAACAAGAGAAAATCAGCCGGGAAAACTTCACAGGCGAAGGTCTGATACGGCTGTGCTGAGCGTTTGTTTGTCCTGTTCACTGAAACTGGAAACAACTGCCCGTATGAAAAGACACGTCTGTGTTACAAAAGTGTGAAACATACCACTATTTTTCTAATTGGCATCTGATTGTGTGCAAGTGTAATTACAATGTGACATAATTTAATTGTTGAGTGTTTTTGTGTTTTTTTCTATCATTGTGTGTGCAGTGGGTGGATTCGGGGTGTAGTACGAGGTGAAGACAGCTGCCAGCGTTCCCACGGGGATGTTGTGCTCAGGCCGCTGCAGGTCTGAACTCATGTTGAAGCCTGCCATTACCCCTACACATGCGCACAAACACAAAAACCACAATGATGTACATCAATATTGTACAGTATATAAAATGTATGTTTTCATATGGCAAATGCAGCTGGAAGACTGTGATCTTTTCATTTAGAGATACTTTACACTATACAGAAACAAGGGAATCTAAACAAAGGTGGTGGCTTTCGTGGTGGGGTGTACTCGCCTGTAGCAGCAGGGAAGAAAACTCCAAACACTGTGAAGAAGTTTTCTCCTGGACTATAATCTGGCACTGCGTTAGAGCTGAGAAGCCCAGGTGAATAACCGATGAACCCATGCTCTAAAAGAAGAGACAACACAAACATGGATTTCCAGCATCTCCTCAGAGATCCTACATGTTTATCCACTCATACAGCACTTATCAATAACTAACAGTGACCATTTTCAGGCTCTTTCTACAATATGTGTTGCGGAAAAATGTGAATGACAGCTTTAAGTAGCGACACAACTGCTGAAAAAAACAAAAAAAAAATTAAAAAAAATATTAGAAATATATCTACAAATGTCTCCAACAACATTTCTGCTTTTATATGCTCAGATTTGCTGATAATTAATTAATTAAGTGCATATGATTAGCAGTACGTGGTGGATTCTTATGCTTTTAATTCCTATGAAAGCATTAAGGGTGTTTTTGGCTTTTTTGGCATTCAATATATCAGATTGTTTTCATCTAACAAACCTTAAAATAGTAGGAGGACGTGCTTTCACCGGACTGCACATTTGCCTGCAGGTATTGATAACATATGTTGATAAAATTGTATATCACTTATTGTCAGCAGTATAACAACAGAAAAGCAAATTCGTTTTGAGACTCCAAGTGAATTTTGGTGTAAATAATTGTACACTACAGTCATCAACTGCTACTCGTTCAAGGCGCATGGTCTAAAGACAGAGGTGGCCACTGGGTCATGCTGCTGAACGTGTGAGAGAAGGTTGCTCTGCATTGGTGGGAGCCATTTAAACCACACAGCCCGGAGGGCCCGCCTTTGTTACAACACCGGACATTTCCCCCTTGGTTATCTTGCGATGGGAAAGAATGTGTTCTCTCAGATTAATGACATGTTTATCCGACAGGAAGTCACCACCCTTTTCAGAAGCTCGGCAGCTTCCAAGTTTTTAGAAAAAGAATCACAGCAAGTCAGAGAGGGTGGGAGAACAGAGGGAGAAAGTGAGCATGTTCATTGTCGCCCCCCCTCCAAACAAAAACAAAAAGGGCCAAACACGCTGGATGTCGTCTTTGTTCAAAGAGTGCATGTTTGAGGAGGTGTATGCACTGACATCAAATGAATCCGGCTCAGACTCTCGTTCACTTATTGACCTAGTGAGATCGCCCTCTGTCTAAACAATCAGGAATCAACTAATCCAGGGCAGTCAGTGTCCATGACTGCACCATTATCTCCCCACCCTTATTACAACATCATTCTCCAACATCCAAGCAAGCCTGACCCTGCCAACCTCAACGACTGAGCTCTCTGAGAGGGCGTTCACGTATTCAAACTCAATAACCTCATGTTTCCGTTTTCTGTGTTTCATAATGAGTTCACAAAATTTCTGTGGGAAGAAAATGTGCTTGTGTATTTCAATCTACAGATAATGACCTGTTTAAATGTGTCTGGGTAGGTAAAGTTTCACTTAGGCCCCCCATTGTGCACACCGTGCTTTGCGCCTCATCTAGGAACCAGCATCTTTAACTTTTCCAAAAATGCCTCTCCAGGTGTGTCGTTATCCACTCGAGACTGGATTTCTTTTCGATGCATTACATGCAAATAAAAACAAACCCTACATTTCATGCAGCCAGCTGGATACATTTATGTTTTATCATTAACCTCTGCAAAAATCACCCTCAGAGATTTGAGATATATATTAAGTTATTGATTTTTGCAGTAGTTGAGCTCTGTGTGAGCATGCCTCTGCTGAAGAGCAGACTGGCAGCACTAAAGTCCAGTACCTGAGTCCGACTCAAGGCCATAATTCTCAGAACTTCTGACTTGACTTGGACTTGAGCATTGATGACTTGGACTTGTACATTAACTGCGATTGAACTCATAAATTAGAGTTGAGTCATCAAATATATTTAAGTTTTATTTTATGCGTCATATCGATTTGGGATAAGATAACATCTACGTCTGCTACCCTGCAGAGCTGCACCTGCAGCCTATGGATATTAAAGTAGTGCAAGTGGTGCAGTTGTAAGTTAACGTAAGTTTTCTTGTTTTTACAGTAAATCACTTTGGGCAGTAATCTGCTAGTCAGTGTAAGAAGAACACGTATGCTTAAGAGACGCTTAAAAAGTGTTTTAAAGGCTGTGCATGTGTTTAAAGAGCTGACAGCATAATTATGTTGATTTGGACTCGACTTAGACTTGACCCTGGTCATCACAAAACTTCACTCTGACTTGACTCATTGCAGGTTTAAATCTGATCACCAGTCAACCTGTGATCAGTTCGGTGACAACATGCTGAAACCGATTGAAAACAGGTTCTCAGTGGGACGTCTTCATGCTCTGCTTTGCCGTTTAATTTACAGACATCAATGTGAAGCTTTACACCAAGGCTTGATAGCCAACTGTGAGTTCAGACAAAGCTGTGGGGACAGCGCCCTCACTTCAGTTTTCCTATTCTTTGAAGAGCAAGTGTGCAGGAAGAGTGGAGCTCCTTTCCGAGGGCAGCATTCCTCTGATGTAGGCTGGAATGTGTAGTCGGATTACATGAGCATTTTAGGCCTCGCCCTCTGTCTAGCTGACCTCTTACCCTCACACACTAACCAGTATGAACTGCTGTGCACCGACTACAAGGCAGGCTGTGATCTTACAGAGGTGCGGCAGATCCCGTTGGGATTACTGAGAACTACACATTACAGTTAGGATCACAGAGAGAGATGATGTGGTCGTCTCTGGAGTGGGGAGAAAAAAAAAAAAAAAAAAAAAGCCATCAGATCTCAGTTCCGGCTCTTTGTCATCTCCCAAAAAATGTGGGAGAGTCTTGTTTACGCCCTAAACCCCAGACTCAGGGAGCCCATTTGCAGTTTCCAGCTATGTCGGGGGAACAATCCTCAACAGCAGGGACAGGGTGAGGCATGTTGGGTTGGATTTCATCTATGCACCACAACCAGAAGGGTCTGTGGTTAAAATGTTTGGTAACAGGGACAATACGCTGGCAGTGCTCCAGACCAAACTTAAAATTGTATAAAACTTAAGGCATGAGTTGATCTTCTTCTTCTTTTTTTTCCTATTAGACAATAGTGAAAGATCGAATAGTGTATTCAAATTCTGCTACAGATAAAAGCTTAGAGTGACCATTTTCAGTGTACTGACTAGTCTTTGTTATGAGAGAGCTGGGAAGTATCGACAAGTCGATGCCAAGATTTTGCCATGGCAACTCATATTCACACTTTTCAGGGGAAATATTACTAGACTGACAAGACAGGCCTGAGTTGTGTGAGAGTTAACGCAACAACTCCAAGTGTATGCAGCGGATGCGTTATCAAACCATGACCACATCACTTTGGCGGTGGCTCCGTTTCCTTCAGGATGTGCCTTGGTGTTCAGTGAGTTCATGCTAATCTGGGCTGTTTCAGTTTGTTAGGGAACCTGCTGGTCCTCTGACAAACATGAGGTCACCACACAGCGCACAGCAGCTCTTAAATGGAAAAATGTGGAGTGGCAGTTTTGACTGGTTCACAGTTCCTCAGAAACTGGCCTCTTGTAACTGTGCTTTAAAGCTGATTGGATCTTTTGTCAGGGCGAGAGACTGGATTTTGTGGTATCTTGGGTGACAAAGTTAACTTTTACACAGACAAACTAGCTTCAGGTAAAAGGCAGCTCGACATGCATGTTTTTTTTAGATTGAAATACAGCACACTGTCTTGTGTGTGAAATGTGTGAAACTGGCTTGACTTTGTTAAAAAAAAAAAAAAAAAAGGTTTCTCTTCCCACTGGACAGGACGTTGATAATCACCAAGAGCAGGAAATGTAAGGAAGAACTTCCTGCAAGTCAACAAAAGAATATGATCTCCTAAAATAAAAGAAACCTCAATAAAAACATCATAACCTCAAACTCTGCTTCAAAGACCACAGCAGAAAAAACAACAACAACCAGTATTTTTTTTTTAAAAGAAAGAAAGAAAATAGTTCTCAAACAACAGCATAATTTACATGAGAACGAAAGTCCACAAAAAAATAAATAAATAAGCTGAGTAAATGTGATACTAGAGCTACACCTACTGGCCGAAACAGGTCACAGACTAACAATTAAATCCATCTGAATAACGAAGTCTCCAAACCTCCCTTCAGCTGGAGTCCAGCACATTTGTTGGATGTTTATTTTCTAACTGACAATACTTTTAACAACAACAGCAAGGCTGAATTCAGCTCAAAAATATAATTTAGAACACAAATGCTTGTTACTTGTAGATAAAACAGGTTTAAATTTTTCCAACAAACTGTCACCACGTAAAAACACAACATAAAAAAAAAAAATTAATTAAATGGCCCACATTTATATAGCATCTTCTCACTTACACTCATCCAGTGCTTCCTATCATACACAAACACCCTGCACAGTCTACGGCGCTTTGTTTCTACGATCACGTAAACAAATAAATGTGAGATCGGGAGAAATGTTGGTAACACAACGTTTCTGAAGTGCAACCAGACAAACTGAAGCAGCCCCACATCGTTATACTTCCCCCAGAGGGTTGCAGGGACACCAGCTATGATGGTTGCATCACTTCATCCACTGCTCTTCCGACTAAACTGAACCCTTTTTTAAATTTCCTCTATCATCCTCAGTGATAGATGACTTTCTTGGGGCTACACAGCTGTATAGTCCTAAAACCACAAGTTCAATTCTCATTGTGCGTGTGGAAATTCTCTTACATTCACCATTTAATATTTCTGTAATGCCTGCTGTTGATTTTTTTTTTTATTATTATTCATATTTTTAAGGTCATCACTTAATGTTTAAGGTTGCTTTCCTCCAGTCACATTTATTTTTCTTGAACGTGATAGTCACCACTATTATTCAAAGTTGGAATCGCGTGTTGGACAGTTCATAGCCCAGGTTTAGTAGTTTCAGCATTCCTTTTTGTTGTTTTTTTTCCTCTTGATGCCTGCCAATAGTTTGACCCTTCTGAAACAGAATCCCATCTTTTCCGTGACCACAGGATGCATCTTTCAACATGCTTGATTAAGGAATGCTGCTTCTCAAAGCACAATTTAAGGTTAAATAACTTGTTGCCAGTGAAAAATATTAAATCGCTGCAGGATTTTTTACTATTTTCTTGTCAGATTAAAACAAACACTATACTCTCAATATATTCATGTGTTGTGCACCAGTGTCCTGAAACAGGAGTAAAAGGGACATTTATTGATTTGGTTTTAAATTATGCAAGAACAGTCATTAGTGTTGCTTTTAATCAAATCTTAAACTGTTTTAATATTGCACTGTTTACTTGATTTGTCTTCATGATTGTCAATATCCTTGTCGTTTCAAAGTATAAATGAAGATTTAAGACGTCCTCTGGCCTGTAGCTGTCCAACCAACAGCCACAAAAACAAAGTATAAACAAAATTAACTGCAGGCATTAACAGGTTCAAACAGGATTATACTTGCTACCTGATTTCCCTGATGCTGCTTTTAACTTTTTGCTGATACAGGAACACTGGTTCGGGTTTTCTTTTTCATTTTCATGGTTTTCCCTGTGATTAGACTACACTTTTGTTGACATGAGAGGCATGCTCAATTGGTCTGCTAAGGTTTCCCAGAAATGATGAGCTAGATGCCTCAATATTGGTAATCCATCAAAATGCTGCGTCATAGACTGACATTCGTTTAATTATGGGCTGAGCACTGGATCATTTGAGGATTATTTTTAAATTCCATAACCCTCAGGCAGTGTATTCAAAGAAATATGACAGGAACAGGCCTTACCAGGGTCAAGGTGCGTGAAGGTGCCGATGACAAAGTCCAGAGTGGAGACCGCCAGCACAGCCAAGAGCAGCAGCTGGAGTCTGACAATCCACTTCACACCTGCCAGGTTGATTCCAAGCAAAGCCAGCAGCACTGCTGCTGACATGCAGCGCACCGCCCACTGGCTCTGCAGACCCAGCAGCTCAGCCACCGACTCAGAGAAGCCCGTGATGTACATGGCTCCAGCCACACACTGCAGGGTGGGAGGCAGCATCAACCGGAACACCACAGAGAGGGCAGGTGGGAAGATGAAACATTCACACTGCATCAAATCCTTTAGTTGCATGACAAACAAAACCAAAAAGGAAATAAACTGCTGCGCTGAAAGAGCTCATCTGTTGCTCACCTGTCCAAACACGTAGAGAAGGCCCACAGTGCCCCCCACCCTGCCTCCAAGGACGTTTGAGATCATCGAGTAGATTCCCCCGCTGCCCACGCCACAGTGCTCAGACACTCCAATCCCTGACATCACTGTAACTAATGCAACCAACACAACCATAGAGACGAGGAACATCCCCAACAGCACACCTGTGTTCCCCTAAAAACAAATAAGAAAATAAATGACAGAACATTGAGCTATTACAGCAAAAACCTGCATGCAAATCTGTAACTGCATTCTGAATATCCTTGCTGAAAATCATCCACTAAGCACATCTGCACTCCTTTAATTCCTTACTGTACCTGATTATTCCCCTTTCCAGAGTTCCCCCAATCCAAACAGCTTCAGCTTTTTCCTAATTTATTTTACCCTCAAGTGTAAAATTGCTGTTAGTCTGCAGACTCATGTCACATATGGAGAAAACTTTAGATTTTTGCTGTAAGTCCTGCGTTTTGCAAACTTGTTGTCAGCACGAAAATGGACAAACTGCATGTAAATTGAAAGATAATGTTAATTCAAAAAAAATTCTTAGACCATTTGTATTCTTTATAATATTCTCTGCCTTAGATTCTTAATCTCTTTGTAGAAACTTTAATTTCCACTGATTTGTCCTTTGATTTTAAGCCTTGGTGTTAAGTGAAATTAATGTCATGGAATGCCATCCAATGGGCTCAGGGAGTTAATCCAACCATGAAACATAATGTCCACATAATGTCTGGCAAAGGACCTTTTGATGCGTGTCCTTCCTTCCCCTTTTCTCCTCCTCCTCATTTCCTGGTGTGTCTCTTTAGCTCTAATAAAAAAAATGACAGACAGGGTCTGGTGGGCAGGTGCTGAAGCTGAGCCAGCGAACCGTGCTTAGCTGCACTGTGTCCCGTAAACTCTGAAAATACATATCCAACTCTCAAAAACAAACAGAAATAGTCTCTCATGTTTCTTTAAATAGCCTCTCTATTTCAGCTCTGACGCAAAAAGCGTGTCACAATTACAATCCTAGAAACTTTGCAGTTATGATGTGGCACATGCCCAGTTTAGCATTGAAAAGCAGAGTTGTTAAGACTTTTTTTTTTAAACCAAGTTGACAGTTTTTCTGAAGGCTTAATGATATGTATGTAACATCCTTTTGTCAAAAAGGTACATGAACACTCCGTTTTACTTTGTCTTTACTCCTCTGTTCACGGCAGCTGGTTTTAGGGGTCAAAGTTTGCCTCTCAACCCAATTCTGTGATGTCGTAGTACCGTGATGATCTGAATTACTTAATGAACGGGACATTTTCTGCCTCAGGCCATCCCAAACAGGGTGAAAGAGCATAGCTGAGATTTTGAGTTTATAATAACTTAAAACACCCAAACAAATGGTCTCAAACACAGAAAAAAAAAAGTTTTTAATTTTTTTTTTTTTTTTTTTATATTAAAGTATCAGCTATTGGGATAAAAATACATTATAGTTGTGAGTAAAATAATCATAAAAAAAAAAGTCAATAGCTCTAAACAGAAATGTGGAAAAATGTGGCTAGATACTATAAAGTATAAAAAAGAAAAAACACATAAACCACGTAGAAAGCTCTGTTTCACCATCTGGACCACTTCAGCTATAAACAATTTCCCATCACACCAACACATAGATACATTTCCTGTTGTCATAGAAACCACAAAGTTTCTGCTGAGATACTTGTTGAACAGAGACAAAAAAAAACTTAAATTTACAATACAAAACTTAAGCTTAGACTATTAATGTTCCTCTTTTGTGAGGATCTGCATTGTGGGAAAAGGAGTGAAAGTAAAGCACAGTAAAACAGTGCAGAGATCACTGACCACCAGGTAGCCGGTCCGCAGGAACAGAACTACACCGAAGATATTGATCATGCAGGTGGTGAAGACGCCATCCCAGGTGCCGAAAAGCACCGGCTCCCACACAAACAGCTTGATCCTCCACCACGGCTGGCTGGGCTGGTGAAAACTCTACGCACAAAAATCAAAATACTTTCTTCTAGCAAGACATTTCTAAACATCAGTGTTTTCATCTGCGACTCTAAGTTTTAGACTGCAGAAACTGTGAAAGTGAGATAAACATCACACCTGTGCATCCTCATGGAACAGATCATGAACATGCGTCATGGTGTCAGTTGATCCTCCCTTCAGTAGCTTTGTTCCATCTGCGTCCTGGTCGCTGGTGTGTACAGTCCAACCAACAGGCAGGGTATCCATTGCCACCAGATGTTACTTGTTGTAGTCCGACTGTAAAAGAGCTCTTTTATAAACCAGATTTAACATTTGTTTCTGGACTTTCCGCTGGCTCCAAAAGCAAGTCAATCTCCACCGACTCCCACGTTAAAACGTTACATTTTACAGCAGAAACATATTTACACCCCGGTTCAAAAATGGGTTTTGGTCTCCATAGTAAGGTTGCTCTACGGAGGCAGGGTTTGTACCACATCAAGTGAATTAATATAAAGCAATACATTTTTTAAGAATTGTGAATTTTAATTGGCAGTTGGCTAAACTGGCTTGTCATTATCGCTTCCTCATAAGTCAACCTGAACAGCAGTTTAGGCAAACCCAGTCTCGCCTAAACACAGCTGTCATTTTTAGTCATTTCTACACCAGCGCACACCTGTAACACTTGTGTCTGCAGAGTAAAAGCTGTCAACATGTGGACAATTAAAAAAATTAATAATAATTGAGTAAACCATGGATTTCTTCTGACATTTTGTTCAGATTTTGCACTCTCTCATTTGGAGAATTCTAGAAAAAAACAATTGCGTGGTCATAAGTCTCACGGGAATTAACCGGTTGACATTTAGGGAACAAAATAGGCTTAAAAAGTAAAATTAAGAAGCTTTTTTTTTTTTTTTTTTTTTTAAGTCAACGTAATATAAAATGTTGCACTCTCTCATTTGGAGAATTCTAGAAAAAAAAAAAAAATTACGTGTGAGGTCATAAGTCTCACGTGAATTAACCGGTTGACATTTAGGGAACAAAACACGCTTAAAAACTAAAATTAAGAAGCTTTTTTTTTTTTAAGTCAACATAATGTAAACTTGTGCCTGAACACCAGCACCGCCAATAAGAGACAGTTTCCTTCAACTGAATGTGCGTCCAGGTAGAAGAGCCACAGGTGCAAAAGGACGTCACCCGGATCCGGCAGGGTGTGTTTTCGTCGGCTGACACCGCTTCAGAAGTGACAACCAAGGTTTTTGCGAGGGCCACAATTACCAAAACCTCTCGGTTCCAACTTTAAATACCGCATATGTATTTCCAAAGATGTTTATATAAAAGTAAAAGCAATATTAACATGCCACCGTCGAAGAGAGACTCGAATCAGTGAAACTGCTGCCGTGCACTTTCGAGTCCGTCTTAGTTTTAGTGCCATTTTGTTCTGAAACGGAATCGTTTAAAATAAAATTGTTTTCGTCTTCTTTCCGCAAGACTCTCGAGCTTGTATAACCTTACCTCTCACTGTCCCATCTCATTCCGTGCTTTGTTGAAGAACATAAAGATAATTGACGAGTGAAGCTTCTAGTCATCAGTGTCGAGCCCTGCGGGACGAGAACGTGCGCGTGTGACCGGCGCCGCCGCTCCGGTGTCACTGCTTACCTTTCTAGGTGTGTGGCAGCATTTGCACAAGGTTTCTGTGTTAGTTTTGGCAGTCAGCCCGAGACTACGTAAAGCTGATTAACATTGAAAGATGGATATGGCTTCAGTTTATATTTGGACTATTACTTTCTAAAACGGTTTTTAATTTCTGGATCTGATGTAGGATTTTTGGACTACATTTAAAAAAAACCTCTCAAACTGCTGGAAGAAATTTAAAGTATAAGTGGCATGTTAAAATTCAATTTGTAGTCAACCTTAAAATTTTGCCTAACAAATCAGATTGTATACATCTCAATGTGGAAGAAGGAAGTAAACTGACCTGAAAAAGTAAAATATTTTTCTTTTCTCCAGTATATGAATTTGCTGTGTTTATCACTTTGAACTTGTTTTTTACTGATAAAAAAAACTAAATTACGCTACTCTCAATAAGATGCTTCACAACAAAGAACAGTTTCAAAATCCAATAAATGAAGTTAAAAAGGTGTCATTCAAGACATATATCCACATTGATTCAAGCTCACATACTGTGAATAACTTTATTCATAAGGACGTGACACACAACAATCAAAACATTTTAATCAGATTGCTTACAAATCATAAAATATTGCGAAAAAAAAACCAACAACTAATCATATGGGGTTATTTGATTGATTAATCAGCTACAATTAAAGCTGCACATTATTCATAAAACTTCACTCGGCCCAACAAGTCAGAGATCCATGCAAACCAACCCCTACAGTGAAGCAGGATGCTTCATTGTCATTCTTTAAAAGCATGAAAATGCCAGTAAAAGTTCAGATTTTCATCTGTGGGCTAATTAAAAGATCTTGACACAAACGATTTATACAGAGATACATGAGAATAGCAAGAGTGACTCCATATGGTGTACTGTAGATATCAGTGCCTTATATGACATGTTTCAAAAATAGTTTATCAAAAAATTCATAATTCTGATCTTTTTACACAAAACCTTTTTTCTAGCTTATACAAGGACACTTATGGCCATGAGACTGACGATTTTTAATCAAAGAGAAAAATACATAACAGACCTGTTTCCATTACTCATGAATCTGACAGTTTCAAATTAAAAATTCTCAAAGAAAATGAAAAATCTTCCCATAACTGAATTGGGTAACACTTACAAAAGCAGGACTACTCATGTCTACTGTGCTCTTTAAGATTGCTTACAATGAAATGGGTAGCTTGTCAAAAACAACCATTATCTTTTGGTGATAAATCAACCAAAATGTATTTTAACCGACAAGAATTTGAGCTGCTTATTGGTGCTGAGGTTAAATATTTGATTATGAAAATCAAGGCTGAGTCATACTTGAATTTTCTTGAAGAAAAAGTTCCATCTATGAATTTTCTACAGTGAAACCCAGCAGTGCTTATTCAAACCGCATAAACCTACAACCCAAAAAAAAAAAATTTATTAAAATACATTTGAACAAATCTGCACTTAAACTTAAAAAAAAAGTATCACTCGTTTTGATACTGCTGCATATCTTATCAGATTACAGGACTGAAGCATCTGTGAAATACCCATCACTGACACAAGGTGTCCTTCGCACACACCTCGTCTTTCTAGATAAACAGTACTTTGTAGAACATAAAAATTTACAATGTATTTACAGCAGGATATTTTCTATACATTCTAAATCAAATTATCAATTAAAAAAAAAAAAAAAAAAAAAAAAAAAGACAGGAGTTCATGAATAATGTGGTGCTGTTCGTCCCTGATTGTCAGTGGGAGCTTAACACCAGTTCTGAACTGGATGGCGCATACAAGATAGTTAACCACGGTAGCACCCAAGACATCACATATATATATATGTACACGGAAAGCAAGCGACAGTGTGACAGATCAGACTCATCATAACTTATGAATTTTTAACTGTGTGGTTTTAAACAGGAACTGGCCAGCCATATCCACTCAAAGTAGGAACATTCTCTTTGTGAAATATGTCGAATTCACAGCGATTTCAACGCACTGGTTATTCATGTGTGTGGTGACTGGTGCAGGAGGTGTTTCAGAGCCGATATTCAAAACAACCAATACGGCTTCAGAATAGCTAATAACACTTTGAATAAACAAGTTTTGCCTGCAAGGCCGACAACAGTTATTGCCGGCGTTCCTGCTGTACTGCATGCCATTTTAGATGTCTTTTGTTGATACTAGTCTGGTTGTACTTCTGCCTATGTCGCTGCCTCTGGAAATCACAGTTAAATCCATAGGAACCGGACTTATTCTTTGTATCAAAGAGGAAAAGAATTTAGATGGCTGGCCAGAATAATCAAATAGGGACTGATAGAAGACTGAAATCTACCAAACAGGGAAAACTATTAAAAAAAAAAAACAAACAAACAAAAAACAGATCTAAAACATGAAATTTCTACACACACTGCAGCAAAGTCATTGAAATGCAATTTCCTCCCAACCACAAAATATTTTAAGAATTAAATTTAGTGATTTTTTTTTTCAAAATCTTTAAAATAATAAAACATGAAAGACAAAATTTAAGTCCCCACATTTTTACATATTGCAGAGTGAAGAAGTTCAAAGCTTATGTTTATTGTCATTGTGCAACAGAAATTAGTAGCCTTAAAGCACAGGCTGAGTAAAAATAAGTACATTTGTCGGAATGATTAAAAGGAAGTGCTGAAATTTAAAAAAAAAAAAAAAAAAAGGCACAAAAGCAAAATTATTGACACTATAAAACCAAACTCTTCTTTTCCACATGTGCTGTATTTTCTATAATTTAGTTTCAATAAAACTATGAGTACAAGGCGGCTCCCCATAAAACTTGCAAGAACTACTGCTAAGTACCCAACGATAAGGGTTACATCCATTTAAGCAACTAGAACTAAGAGCACAAACTGCAATTTCAAATGAACCAAAACCTAATCTGACACGTCAGTTTTAATTGTCAACATCCACAAATCTCAAGTTTGCTTTTAAATAAAAGGTTTTCTTTATCTGACTCTGCACGTGACATTCCCTGTAAAACAGAATGTGCAAATTGTGCAAACACTAAGCACAATCTTGATACTACTAAAGGAAAAAAGATTATCCTGAAGCCATTACATATGAGCAGCTATTTCAGGCAAAATAAATCATTAAAAAAATTAAGCAATAATAAAACTTGTTTTTAACAAGGTTTTAAATTTAACAGGGCCCAGTCTTTTTAATTACGCAGCCTTAAAAGCGCAAGCGTTGCACTTGTAAAATCAGTGCCACATGATCTTAAGCAATTTATGAAAGAAAGTAAAGCAAAAAATAATATTAACAGTAATTAAAACTAACAGAATTAGACCCTGTCTGTAAACTGGGTATGAGCTAGACTGCAGACCAGGTAATTATAATCAGTCCTGTACCTTTTGATTACACATATCCTGTCGAAATATTTATGATGTTTAAAATAAAGTGACTTTAACATAAAGTGAAGAATGATTGTGCTATGGTGTTGGGATGCTCTAATTTAAGAGCAAGAAAAATAAAAGGGGTTATACTGTCAACAACAGGTTCAGTGGTTTCAACGGGTAAACAGCATGGGGAGGTAGCTGCAGTAAGAACAAAAAGGCATACGTAAATATAGCAGACATATTTAAATGGATATATTGCATTAAGCAGCAAGACTTTTTTTTTGTTTTGTTTTTTGGAGCATGGCAAACTGACACCAACATTAAAAAAAAAAAAACAACAAAAAAAAACTATGGCAGTAAAGGTATGAGAAATTCATGAATCTCTTGCATTACACTTTGGTCACTTAATCTTAGTGTACATTCCACTACTTATATATATATATATATATATATATATATATATATATATATATATATATATATATATATATATATATATATATATATATATATATATATATATATATATATATATATATATATATATATATATATATATATATATATATATATATCCCAAAGGGGAGGTGGTAGTTAGGGTGTGATTTTTTTTATCAAATAATATCTGTTTTATTTTTTAAGTTAAAAAAAAAACAAATATTTTTTTCAAACTGCTTTATGAAAGACCACATATTTGCGATGGGACTCAATTTGGCAAAACACGAGATGATGTAAAGTGCTTCTGAAATAACTCTCCCAACTTTCCTTCAGCCAAAGGACTCACTGGTTGAAACATCAGGGGAGGAGTTCAGTTGAGACCTGGTTTCAGTGACTCGTACTAAAGGGAAATCCGAGAAGTCTGTGCTGTGTCCTCGAACGCTAATTTGTCCATTGGCAACAGTAAACTGCGACGAGGATCCAGATCTTGATGTCTGGAAATGTGATTTGAAGTTCTGCTCGAAAGAGCTTATCTGGAAAGTCTGCAGTATCCCTTGTGTAGAGTCAGTCTTTTTAGTTGGTGAGGCCTGCTCCAGAAAGTCCTCCTCAGCTGGGGAGACAGCAGAGGGAGTGGTGGTCTCGTCACCTGAAAATGAAAATGAATGCTGGGAGTCTCCCACCAGTAATCCAAAGTGAGGTTTCTCTAAAGTGGACCTAAGTGGAGAGCTCATCCCTGATTTGAACCTGCTGGGTGAGGGAAACTGTTTTTCTGTGGAGAACAAAGGCTGCCCAGCTAACGTGGGGTTGTCTGAGACCAAGCTGAGGCTCTGGCTGGTCAGGTAGCTGTCATTCTGACTTGTCCTCTCCAGTGCTTGCTGGAGAAATTTTGAGTATTCTTGCAGGAGGCTGACCTTCTCAGTGGGTGGCTGAGCTTGGGTACTCGAGGGTCCAAGGCTCTCTACAGTGCTGCTGTCAGAAACGTCGGAGGAATTAATAGATATGCTTGAGGTCACCTCTGTTTCAGCCACGCTGAAAGAAATATCTGATTGCCCATTAGATTTGTTGGAGTAGTGGTCCAACAGAGTCTGAAGAACCTCATCAGGCAAAACATTCTTCTCATGAGTTGTCTTAAGCTCACTGTTGATTGGCTGGGGCTCCAGAATGGTGGCAGGGACAGTTTCGTCAATGACAGTCGACACAACCGCTTGTGTAACAGGAGGCTGAGAAGAGATGCTGCTTGTGTTCAGGCCATAATCCCGGCTGTTGCTGTTGTTGGCCATTGCAGCTTGAAGGTAACGCTTTTTCTTGAGAAACTGCATGGCGTCATCATAGTTTGTGCTGCTGGCTGCTGGTTTTGTTGGTCCCCCTTGAAGAGTTTCAACTGATTCGAGTTCAGAGTTCCCTTCTACATCTAAAAGACTTTGCTTTTCCACAATTTCAAAGGTGTACTGTGTCACCTTATCATTTTCCTCAAACGAGGACAAAGTGGGCAAGCAGGGTGAGGTCTGCTCACTGGGCTGTTTCAGACTCCTCTTTGGAACCTTTTTGAGAACTATTTTAGGAGGAGTGGTCTCTCCTTGTGACACTTCTCCATCTTCATGTTGACTGGGTGTTTCTACAGGAAGTTCTACAGAGTAGTCAGACATCACATACTCGTGTTTTACCTTTGACGAAACAGCATACAGAGATGGACTTTGAATTTTACCTTGGCTCTGCTCTTCCTTCTCCTCACTTTCTCTGACAGCAAACGTGTGCCCGTCTGTCTGCACCGTAGTGGAAGCACCTAAACTCTTTTCTGCACATTTTTGGCGCTTTTTCTTGGGTAGTGAACACTCTTTAGGAAGAAAAGAAGACCCCAAAGAATCTGCTTCATGCAAAGGTCCAACTTCACCAGCCGTCTTGTTTGTCTTCCTCTCTCTGTTTTCATGACACATTCGTCTGTGCTTTAAAACCCGGTCTGTTCTGGAGAAGTACTATGGACAGGAGATACAATACAGACATAATAATGTTTCAATAAACAGGTGATATTAGTACAAACCAATACCAGAACCAATGCAACAACAACTTAATTGGGATTATCTCAGTTTTGCTCAATTTCTGGCTTCTTATACGGTTTTTCACTGTAACAGAGTTAAATAACTAAAAATAATAACACATTTTAGGTCAATTTATGTTCAATGGGTCCATCTCTCTTTATATTATCTGTTTCTAATATTTAGGGCTATCTCAAAAGCAGTTTTGGGGGATAGTTTTGATTTATTCACTGATGATTATGTTCAGTAAGAGTAGAAGTAAAGACAGGCTTACTCCAGTTAGGAGTTTAAAACATCACTTTTGTCTAATGTAAAAGCATTTTAAAGAGCATAAACTGCTGTTTTCACATATACAGTGTTTGACTCGGGGGGGGGGGGGGGGGGGGGGGGATCAAAACTGAAGAAACTACAAAAATAAAAATAAAAAACATGGTCACTGCTATGTCTATGGCTTCAAAATAATGCGTTTCCTCCGTGGCATGTTTAAACATCAGCTGGAGTCCAGGTGCTTTAGCCTGTTCATTTAGTCAAAGACATTTAGGACTCTAACATTGTGTTTGTGCGCCTTCTCTGTAAATGAGGTCATTTAAAAACACATGAAAGCTCATTTCATCCTGTTTGTACCACTGAACATCCCTACCAAATTACACCCATTACACGGAAAACTGAGCTGCAACTCACAAAGGCCTCGATGATACAGGACTACATCGCAATGTAGTGACATGAATTGTTTTGTGACTTAGTTTGAATGAAATATATTCAACTGTACCCTTGCAAATGCCCTTTAATGCCAAATATACGACAGGAATGTATTCTTGCTTCAAATACACACTAATTCATGCAACAACTAAAGCAATATACCTGGTGACAGTAGTCACACTGGTATGGCTTCTCTCCACTGTGAGTCCTCTTGTGTCTCTCCATGTGATACTTCTGGATGAACCTCATCCCACATTCGTCACAGCGAAAAGGCTTCTCACCTACATAAAAGACAGAGACAAGAGGACTCGGTCAAAACTAAAAACAACAGAAACCATTCTAGTGAATACTGGTTGCAGTTATTTTCACTCACCAGTATGGATCTTCTCATGTCTCTGGAGGAGGTATTTCTGAATGAATCGCATGTCACACTGGCTGCACTGAAATGGTTTTTCGCCTAGTTTGAAAAACATATAAACAATATAAGCTTAGCACAAAAAGTAAGGAAATTAGTGTTTGGTGGATTGGATGATTGAAGTTTGAAGAAACAACAATTTAACAATTTAACAAACAGGAGCCTCAGTAGTGTGTGGAAGAACCAAACACATCCACAAGAGAACAGCACACCCAAGCTGATCCCACAACTGTTCAACGAGGTTGAAGTCAGGACTGCCGGCGGGTCATTTCATCCACTCCCAAATTCTTGAGGTAGTCTGTTAAAACCCACTCTGTGGGGGCGAGTGCTGTCATCTTGGAGGACAGACTTTGGTCCCAGACTGTGGAGATATGAGATTGCAACTGGTTGCAGAATCTCATCTCGATATCTCTGCATTGAGATTCCCTCCAATGATGACAAGCCTCATTTGCCCAGTGAGGGAGACGCCGCCCCACACCATCACACTGCCTCCACCAAAAGTTGTTACGCTATTCTAGATTCAATCAGCATAGTTCTCCGCATCTTCTCCGCACTTAAGACCCCCTGATCCAACTGCTGTAGGCAGAATCTGGACTCATCGCTGAACATAATGTTCTTCCACGTGTTCAGGTTCCAGTGCACGTGTTGCCGACACCAGTGCAAGAGTCAACACTAGCAGCAAAAAAAAAAAAAAGCTGTTTGGCATTGGGAGATAAGATTTGGCGAATTTTTCACAGTCACAACCCACATACTCAGCTCTGCTGCTCATCCCACAAATGGATGTTTTTTACAAATGTGCTACGGTTTAAAAGGGAAATAAACAGGCTTTCCAACGGTGTCAGATTTATTGCCAAGAAGCATTGTTACAACAAACAAATAATCTGCCAAACACAAATTCCCTTACTCTTTGTGCTAAGTTTAGATGACAATTCTATCTTGTTTGAAGATACATCATTTTTACAATTTAATATTCATACCAGTGTGAATGAAGACATGTCTCTGTAGATGGTAGTTTGTTCTGAATGCAGCATTACAGTGAACACAAATGTGACACTTGGGGTTTTGTACTCCCAAAGATCCGTCATCGTTCATGCTGAGAATCTACAACAGCAAAAAGAACAAAAGGGCTACATTAGTGTTTGCTGAATTAACATATATTAAAAAAAAAGTTAAATTGGTGAGATAAAAATCAATCAATCAATTATCCTTGTACCTTTGCTGGTGAGCGCTGCTTCCTTTTTTTCTTCTTGGGACACACCATCAAGTCCTTAATATCTTTTTGGTCCCTCTTTCTATGGACTGCTGAGTCAGACAGCTTCAGTTCCTGTTTGATGCTCAGCTGCAAAGGCAGGACAACAGATAGTCAAAGAGATTTAATATGGCACATGACCTACTTTATGTGGCCCTCAGCCAGCCACCAGTTTATACACGTATGGCAGAAGGAAACATGCGAGGAATGGGTGATGAAACACTGTGAGACCACCTCGTTGCAGAGTTGATCAGGGCATCAGAGCTGGCCAGGGACACTTTGCAGATACTCTGACTTACTAATATCAGAGTAGCTATGCATATTTAGTATCACTTTAGGGACTCCTGCAGAATAACTTATATACTCTAAATATTAATCAGTGTTTTTTTCCGGCTGATTTCACTGTAGCGGATAAAATGTGAATTTTAAGAACTCTCATAATGTTTCATCCTCTTTTATCTTTCATGACTCCAAGAATTGTAATACTTGGGCCATTTATCCAGGTATATTAACTTCTATACTCTAAATATGAATAAGTGTTTCTTCAGTAATGCCACTGTAGCAGATAAACTATGAACTTTTACGAGCTCTAATAATGTTTCATCTTCTTTTATCTTTCATAACTGCAAGTAATACTGGGACGAGTTACTCGGGTATATTAAAGGCGGTCTAAAAATATTTTGCATACCACACTTTTTTTTGTCACCAAAAATAGTCCGATCTCATATTGAAGCCTTTTAATTCAGCACTCTCTGCAAATCTCAATTTAAGGTAATATTAGCCCTTCTCCTCTACATGAATACACAGTGGATCAATATGTGATTGTGAACATAAGAATACTCATCGGGTTATACTGGACTCAACTACATTTAGCAATTTTCAGCCTTTTTTTGTCCTCTGGAGCTTTAAGAAACTTATTGAAAATGCACATGGAAAAATTAAAAGAAATAAAAACAACAACAAATTATTAAACACGTTTTAACTACTTTTTTTGTACGAGATCTTTGCTTCACAGAGACATCTTGGTGCATTAACGTGATGCGGTCGGTTCAATGAGTGGTAGAAAAACCAGCACAACAGCAGACAAGGATATGAAAGTAGATGAGAAACATGAAGACACGGCATTCTGTTGCTACTAATAAAATGTAAATAACAATATGTGAAAGCAAGAAAACTCACTTCAGATAAAATCTGATTCTGTAGGAAAGACCAAGTTATATTAATGAAATATCTAAATGTAGCTTTTTATTTCAGCCTCCATTTTCATTCCAACCCCACTGTTACTTAAAATAGACATTATTGTTCAAGCTCACACCAAAGGAGCTCAGACAAAATTAGTACCTGTCACTTGTTTTTTTTTTTTTCTTTTCTGTCACTTGATGTCACTTGAAAGGCAATATATATATATATATATATATATATATATATATATATATATATATATATATATATATATATATATATATATATATATATATATATATATATATATATATATATATATATATATATATATATATATATATATATATAAACATTTGAAATATGACCTCTACTTCTCCAGAAAGAACTCACTGGCATATGAAGCAAGCAGGGTAACTTATTGGTGAGTTTTAGGGGGATATGCACTCCCACCTCGCCTCCTTCCTCCTCTTCCCCTCCTCCGTTCCTTGTCACCTCCTCCTGCATCATCAGCTGCTCTGGGGGGACCAGATCATGAGTAACCAGTGAGTTGCCAGTCAAGTCCTCGTCTTCATCCTCATCATCGTCATCCTCGGCCAGCAGGGGGTGGTTTGCCAGCGATCGTTCACCCAGGGTCATCACAACCAGTCCTCCGCCTCCCAGGCTGACTCTGCCTCCTCCATCTATTCCTCCACTGCTGCACTTCAGCAACATGCCCTCCAGCTTGTCCTCTGCATTCATCTTGCATTGAGTACTCTGTGAAAACAAGGAATTATACCATTACAATCATAAATAGTAAAAAAAAAAAAAAAAAATAGTTGCTTTAAATGATCACATTTATGCCAAGCAGCAGTGACTGCTGGCTTGCAACATGCCAACAAAATCTTAAGACCCTAGTGAAGAGTACTGTCCATCAGAAAGCAATAACTGATGCTTTTTATTCAGGTAATGTGAGAAAGAGGGAATGTACTAAGCATGATGGGTGCTATTTTCAAAATGTCTTAGGGAATTGATGCATGTTCACATCAGCCCAAAACCTCCCAGGCCCGCTAATTTGTAGCTCACGTGCCATGGCTATTATGCCACTGCATAATACCTGGTTTGAGCATTAATTTCCCCTTGCCTATGACAGACACCTTTTCCTGTGCTCTGACACATACTTCTGTTGCAACGATGATTGGGTCTTTTACAAAACCAGCCACCTATCCAATCTCAATTTAAAGTTGTCAACGATCTGCAATCAAACGCTTCACTTTTCCAGGCCTCTCTTAAAATCCCTCTGGAGAATTTGTGTGGAAAGTCTGTTATGTTTTTCAATGTGACAGCTCTGCATGGTGTAATTTTTAAAGCAGCATAAAGGAACTTTTGTCAATTTTAGCACAATGCCCACACAGGTTAAGTCACTTTTATAGCACTGTCCATTATTTACTTGTTTGGTCTCTCACTTGGCCACTCTCTCATTTTCTCTTCCATTATGTTCTTGAGTCTCTTAAATGCCTCTGCCATGATGCCCACTGTTTTGTTGTCAATGTGTGACATGGTGCCATAAGCGATATGCAGTTGTCATAAAATTGAGTTTTCATTACACATTTTCGTAAAAGTGAAGCAAAATTCTGAAACAGACAAAAGAACCGCTGCTGGAGGTCAGCGTTTCCATTGAACTGTATTTTACTTTTTATAAGCGTAACTCTCTTTGTTCTCTCTCCGTATCTCCATAACTATCTCGTCCTATTACACTTCTCTTCAAAACAAAGAAAAGGAAGATCTCGAGTTTGAGGAAGATGGACAAAAACATCTTTAGTTGTTGACAGATTATTGCGACTGCGACTACTGCTGTTGTGAAAATAGTCAAAAGAGGATGAAGGCAGTGGATGATCATTCAAACGATTATTCAAAGACAAAGCCCTTATGTAATGCAGCAATGCATAATGATTAAGTAGTGTTATAGCACAACTACATTGTATTAATGAGGCTAAACAGCCCTTATTTTTTTTGTCAAAGTAGTTTTTTAATTTTGCTGACAGTATGGATGAGATACAGCGACAGCAAATATTCCTTAAAAATTAAACTGAAAATGGTTTTCTATTATGCAGTCATTGCACACTATTTGTATGTGGTGATTAAATAGATATTTGTCAGTCTAAGCAGAGTTAAACACGTGGTTTTAAATGTGAATTTTTGGACTAATAAAAAGAAAAGCTACTATCTTGTATCACGCCACCTGATAAAATGTGTCATTGTGGGTTGAACATTTTACAAGGTTGTACTGGCATGAAATACTGTATCAATTGGCTGTGTGGGAACTTCTGAAGGCTTTTTCCAACTGTTTAAGTTACCAGAAGCATCTGAGGACCACATCTTTTTACTTTTTTGTTTAAGTATATTATATAGTTAATTCAGTGACCGTGACATACTGACATTAACGTGATCTTAAACGTTGCATGGTACATTTTAACAGTTGTTATGATCCCACCTAAGTTTCATATCTAATGTCAACAATGTCTCTTCTCAGTGAAGCGTCACTTCTGTAACTGGGTCACTGTAATTTAACACAATGAAATACACAGTATAAAGTGATGGAAAGTTAAATAACTTGTAAAAAAAAGAGGATTTATTGGAATTATAAATAACTGAAAGGCATGGATTAATAGAGTTCCAAGTGTGTATCATTTCCCTTTATAGCTTTAAAAGGACGGTCAAGCAGAGGTTCTATGTTAAAATTAGGATTTTATTTTTTTTACAACAAACACAACAACTAAGGTCCACGTTTCTACTGCAGTATTAGTATTGTTACGATGTTACACAACAAAACCTCATGTTTTAAATAACTAACGTCAAAAGGTTTGATCCCACCACGGCGATGCTAGCTAACGCAGCACTTGTGGACAGTTTCATGCGAGGTTTGAAAAATAACGAATGCAGACCGAGCCAGAGACACAGACGCGCGGGTAAACGTCCCTTACCGTTAAAACTCGCACCCGCCCATAGTGTATGTAAACAAAGTCCCGGTGTCACCGAGGTTTGGTAGTTCGAGACTGTAGCTGAGCAGTTAGCCCGCCGCGCTTGTCAGACCTGCTACGTCTTATTACAACAACCGCTGCGATCCAAGCAGGAAACGGGGCGATTCTCTTACCAAAATAAAAGCGTATTTACTGCTGGCAGCTGCTGTACGTTTATAGACAAAATAACACTTCGATCATCCATATGCCACAATGATGACACACTCACTAGCAACTGCTATTCTGTTTGAAAATACCTACCCAAATCACTAAAGTCATTTAAACTCGCTTTTTATGTATTTTTGCTCCTAGGTACAGCCATTAGGTCTCCAATCTTAATATAATCTTAATATCTCCAGAAAGAGATCCAAAACAATCAAAAACAAACAGAAATTAAATGACCATCAAGCAACAATATTGATACCTAAGCACACCAGCTAGATTACAAAAAAATGTAGAGATAGAAATTGGGCTAAATGTAACAGCAGTTTACAAATAGATTCACAATAAACACAATTGGTTACAAAATGACCAAACATGAATTTAAGTAAACAAAACAAGGGCAAAAAAAAAGATATAAAAATAAATCTGATACAAAATATTGACAAAGAGACGTAAGCAAGAAAAACAAAGCCATAAGAAATAATTCAAACAATTTGAGATTCAAAGCAATTGAAAGTTGTATTCATGTGGAAGAGAATTTTTTTTACTCTGAACAGATTGATACTAAAAAGACCTTTGACATGTTTTCATTCATGCTTTCAAACACTATACATAAAGTCAGTTTAAAAATAGACTTAGTGTACACAACAGACCCCGGATATTCTGGTAAACAATATGGTTAAATAAGTCAAGCGCTCACTTAGACTTTTACTCTTAAAGATGATACCGGAAGTCGGATTTTGTATGTCGCAACTTCACGAGCTCGGCCTGTCTGAAAGCTAGTTAGCCGACTGCTAGCAAGTTGACTGCAGTTTCTTTTTATTAATTCCTCATTTGGCACCTTAATTTCATAGCAGTTGGGTTGTGTTTCAAGACACGTCGTTTTAACGAACCGCACTTCACACTTCACGGCGCAGAATGTCTGAAAACTCTGGTTTTGTCGATTTCCCCAAACTTATTAGCAGGGCTAGTTAACGCAGCAGTAGCACCTCAAGCTTCATCAGGCTCCGTCCTCATTTATGGACGCAATTATGTTACCAGCTAACGGTCGTTACCTTCCTACCCCTCGATGGCAATCAGTCAGCAATTAGTAACCACACGTGCAAGTAATCACACTCTAAACCTCCACTGTTTCTTCTTACCTGTTCGTTTTAGGCCCGTGTGGCTGTCATGATTGTAATGCAAGACTACAGTGCAGCGACGGTGTTCAGAATAATCAAATACACCATCACCTTTCACGAGGAGTTTTGTTTGTCGCCACCTAGTGGTTGACATTGGTAAGCGGGGTGACCAGTGCGCTCCTAAAGCTCATGTTGCTCCACAAAGATCACAATTACTGACAATAATGGTTCTAGGCCTTTTCTCATTTTTGATTTAGTTATTTTGTGTAGCTTTTTTTTATACATAAAAAAACAATCTAGTTACGTATGACTACAAAACAGCAAGTGCATTTTCTGATGTTACTTGACGATAACAACCATATAGGTCTAAAAAAGTGCCATAATGAGGAGAATTTGTTTTTATTGGAAGACCAGTTGATTAGATTGTATTTAAATTTGGTTAAAATAAAATTGTGCAGTTTAAAAATAATTTAAGAAATCTAAAAAGTTATCTTGGGAACAAAGATGTCTTAATGACATAGAAACCTTGATGACTAATTTCCTACTTCCTACTAACTCTGAGACGCCTCGCAAATAGACTGTCTACTCATATAGTAACTGGATGGGATATAGTTTGGTAACTGGTATTGCTGTGAGGAGCCAAGGTTTAATCAAGGTTTGTCCTTTAAAGCAGCGCAAAAGACTTTCTTTGGAATAAAAATATCCCTTTCAATTACATCTGAAGGAATATTTGTCTACACTTGGGACTGGTTGTCTAGCTGTCATGGTCTGTTGTTCCTGTAAAACAGGTGTTTAGCCTGTAGGGTTGATGCTTTTAAATTCCAAGTATTTAAGTGTGTGACCTGTTAGTGGCTAATATATTAACCCCAAACCTTTGTAATGACAAAGGTAACAACAAAAGAAAGAAAATGAGTGTGACTTCAAATAATGCATAAAATGAGTCTAGAACTGCTTTAATTCACCGTTGTGACATTGAAAATACAGCAATGCAAATGAAAACTAGTTCATACATTTGTTACTTTGAGATTGGACAGCCCCAGCTTAAGAATAGGATGGCCTAAAATGGCTCTGAGCAGACTCCAGCTGAACCAAAATACTGCTGTAGGGGTTCTGATAAGGATTAGCGGGAGCAACCATATTTCTACAATCTTCTCTTCTTTGGCTTCCTATTAAATCCGGGATAGTTCTTCATACAAAGGCCTTGCTGCTCAAGAACTCATAGTTCCTTGTGAGAGAGCACTTCACTCTCAACCTGCAGGGTTACCCGAGGATCTTCCAAAACTAAAATGGGAGACAGAGCCTTCAGTTATCAGGATCCTCCATTGTAGAACCAACTCCCAGTTTGTATTCAGAATGCAGACACCTTCTCTACCTTTAGGATTACCTTTAACCTCTTTGGTAACTCTAAAGTAGGGCTGGCTCAGATGTCCTGATCCATTATATATATATATATATATATATATATATATATATATATATATATATATATATATATATATATATATATATATATATATATATATATATATTGGAAATATATAAATATATAAATTGGAATTTGGCATCTTCTGGAATTACTTGGATTATAAGAGGTGAATAAGACTGAAATTGAGTATATTGGACTGAATAAGGCTGTATTTAAATGGTCTGAATTGATCTTGTTTCATTTATGTGTGAAATGCTTGTAATTGTTTGTTATAACTTAGCAACTACAAAAAAAGAAAGAAAGAAAACGATTATTAAAGTGAAAAAAACCCAACTAAACTCTGAGAGGTTTTGAATGACCTCTTCCACAAACCTCTCAGACAGTCATATCAATTCATGATGCAGTATTAAGACAGCTTAAGTGTTCCGAGGAATTGTAAACCATGTTTGTCACTGAGAATGTACATTAGTCTTATCTATGAAATCCGTAACGTCACGCATGTGCAAATAAAAACTGGGTTACTGTAACAATAAATTGTCCAATTCGTTTAAACATGTTCAAATACTCTGCATCAGACTATTTAATCATTCCGCTGAAAGCTTTGCTATAAAGAAGAGCAGACAGTCGAGATAAGATGACAGTCTGTCATGCAGCCATCACACGCACACGCAAGCGCGCTGCCTTGAAGAATACTAATCAACCTGTTTGCAGTCAAGTGCAGCAGCTTGGTGCGCAACTTTGGACTTTTCCATTCAGACTTGCCACGTCTCCGTCAGGTTTCTCCCAAAGCCTTCATTTCATCTCGTTTCGACGCTGCAGCTCCACTGAAGGTGAATCATTTAATCTGCGACAGGTCGCCGGAGGAACGTGGATCCGGGGGAGAGAGAAAGAGAGAGACAGCCCTCCACTCCGCCGCCTCTGAGCTGAGGGAAGCCCCCCACACGCGTTGCGCGCCTTTATCACTCGCCGGGGTTCGCGGAGCGCGTGTGCATGCGCACAGGGATCTAAATGTGTGTGTCTGTGCGCGAGAAACCCCCCGGCTCCGTCCTCAACAGTTGCCACCGGAGCGGCGGAGAGCAGAGGAGGAGAGCGGGAGACGCGGCAGACTGAAGAAGGACGGACGGACGCGGAGCCCCCACGCCGCTCCTCCCGGCTCTGCTCCTGACATGCAGTCGCTCATCTCTCCGGTGACCAAGGCCATCCTAGTCGCGCTCTTCATCTTCGCCATACTCCTCATCCTCTATGTGATTCTGTGGTACATTTGCAGAGACGTGGACTGCGACCACGGCATTTGAGGATTTCGTTAAAACCCGGGAGGAATAGGCTACCACAGCGGGGCGCACAGAGGAGCCCGCAGTGCCCCGGGTCAGCCTGTAAGTCTTGTCATCTTTATTTCCGTGATGTGTATTTTATTTTATTTTTTTATTTCACCACGTGTGCTCGTGGGCGCCTTCTTGTTGCAACGTTAAACGCGCCTCGTATTTAATTACAAAGGTGATGACCGATCTCCGACTTGACCCGACCGGCACCCCGCACCTGAACCTCCAAATTCCTCTCTGTCCAACTTGACAGGGATCATCCATCACTGGCGAAGTGTTTCACTGGACACCAGCTGTTATTAGACGACTAAAAATACATTCTTACAGGCGATATAATGTCATTCCGGTTGCACCCAGTCAAAGAAAGAACGAAAACCCCCTGCTTCACCCTCACACTAACTCCCATAGTGAATTTAGGAGAACATGCAAAGTGAAAACGGAAAACCTCAGTTTGGATTCAAACAAGGAACCTTCTTGTCATGAAATCTGGTCAGGGGATAAAGCCTCCATGAAAGTGGTGTCAAACGGCGTGCGCGTGGGTCATGAGTCAGTGACATTGCGGTAAACGGCGTGGAAGCCCCTTAAGGTCAAGAACAACAGTGTTTACCTAATGCTTCCAGCCCTATTAACCCCCACAACCCACCCACCCACTCACACACACGCACACGCACACGCACATCTCTCCCCTCCCTCCACACATATCCGCAGGATTCGTTCGTGTTCACTTCATCTAGGTCTCCGAGGATGCTTCATGCTGGCGTTTCGCGTCCAGCCAGATAACAGGATTATCTCCAGCGGTTCCCATTCGTCTTATTCCTCAATCTGTATCGTGCCTTTTTTTTTTTTTTTTTTTATGTTTGCGCACTTATCGCCAACTCTCTGTTAATGCCTTTTACGCATAGCGCATATGTATTCCCCTTGACACCTGGGCGCTTGTTTCTTCATTGAATGTTCAGTCTCATTGTGAGAGAAATGTTGCTTACTGAGCTTCACTTTTACACACTCACTCACTCACTCACACACACACACACACACACACCTCGACACACAAACCCAAACTAACGCACTGCAGTTTGCCTCGCTTAACAAGGGACTCCTCGATATTGCAGGCACGTGTACCCACAGTGCCATAAGATACATGTTGTCACATGCCTCATAAAGCCCTCAATATGTTTCATATCAATGCACAGGCACAGTCTCTTACATCTGGTTCCGAAGTGTTTTCCTCTGCAGTCCTAAACCAGCAAAATTAACAATATCTTTTTTTTCTTTACACGTTCTGAAGTGGAGAATGCGAAGGACACATCAAGGACATTTTCTCTTCATTTAAGCAGGCATGTGTTGAGGAGGATACGTACCAAAATCCAGCTTATCTGGATCTCTTGCCGAATTCAAATCCCTCATCGTTTGATAATATGTCTATGAATCTTTGAAAAAATGAAATCATATTAGACGATTTAACGTAACAAACAGGAGAGGGAATGGCATGCAGTGAGTATTGAGTGATAATCGCTGTCTGCAGCTCACACTGTACTTAACCCACTTGGAACGTTTTCCTTTTAATGAAACAACATAAACACATCAGAAGGTTTTAACAGCATCTCTCCTAACTCCTAACTCTTAGAAACTTTAAAGCTGAACAATTTTGAGGGAGGGCTGATACAATCTAATTTTTAAAACTCCCAAAAGAAGCCTAAAAATTGGACGCAGCCACGAGGAAGAAACCCTGCAGTCTTACTAACATTTTTATGTGGACTCTCCTGCAGAGAAAAGGAAAGCCTGGCTAGATGGGACATGCTCTTTATGACCAGGAACACACAACGCTTTTTGCCACACACAAATAGATATGCAACCATCCTGAGTCACCCCTCAACACACACACACACACATACACTCCTGCACAGGCTGCAAATGACCACTGTGACTATACGCGTCGTTACGACACGACAAGAGAGCGGGAGCAGGAAGGTGTACAACAACTGCTCCAGCTGTTGGTGTCTAATCTGGTCTCCTGGATTGTTGTCTGTGTATGTTGAGAAAAAAAAAAAGGAGGTAAGCTGTGTCTGAGTGACAGAGTTTGTCTGTTCAGTTTGTTAAGGGGGGGGGGGGGGGGGGGGGGGGGGGGGGGGGTTTAAACAGTGACATGCTCCAGAATTACTGATAAAAGTGGAGCAGGGAGGGCTCAGCAGGACTAAGCGTGGGAGACAGGTGTGTGCACGTGCGTGCTGGTACACACACAGCATGAGCATAAAATTCACTCGAGTTTATTGAAAATATTTTACCTCATTAAATACATATGCAAACTGTCATGCCACAGTGAAGTGAACGTAAGGTCGCAAGGGGAACGGTTACCTGTATGGTGTCTGAAATGTAATTCTAGCTGAAATTTAACAACTTCTTCTCATATTTCATTTTCTGATGTCATCTCTGTAAATGGGTCCTGGTTGTTGAACATCACAGGATGCGGTGTGTCATGTAAAAGTATTCCTCTTTTGGGATGTTTTTTTCTTATTTTGCTTCATTGCAACCTGGTTTTAAAATTCAGATGTTTTGGGACTCGATCTGATGTGTTAAAATGAAAGTGGTGAGATGAAATCTGGGCTTAGGGTCAAATAACTCCACCTGGGTCTCCTCTGTCTTCAAGACATCGTTCCACAAGTCTTTCCAAATCTGATCGTGAGATGTAGCGTATGGGATTTTTTAAATTGATTTTTTTGTTTTTAATTTTCTGACTTTTGGGGTAGATTTGCTGGGACATCTTCACCTGGGAAGATTGGCAGCTGTCTTGAGTGGTTTCCACTCGCGAATAATCTTTCTCACTTAAGAACTCTGAGCTTTCAGTTGTCTGGGAATGGTTTTATAATCCTATCCAGACTGAAGTGCAGCATCAGTTGCTTCTCTAACAACTATCCATCTTGGCAGTGTGTTAACAGACACATGTGGCTCCAGACCAGTAAAAACGTCTGCTTATATAAGCTGCAACTTTTTGACTTTGTTTTTGCCATGTAAAAAAAAAAAAAAAAAAAAGCACAGTGAAAAATGTTATATGTTGTTGTATTTTTAAGGTCACCCAAATAAGACCCACTATGATGGTTTACCCCCTCCCCCACAAAACCCCCAAAATTACATAAAGAAAACAAAGCATACACACTTGTAAACCTAAGGGAACCCTGAGTGTGATACGCCACCGATACGTCTTTCAGACACAGCTAATTTATTTAATGGCAGATAGAAAATGTTTTCTATTTGACAGACCTTTACTGTTATTGAAATAAGGCTAGCCAACATTCATAATTTCCGTCTAAAGGATAACTTCAGAACCTCTAGACTCTTCTTCATCGTGAAGTTGGCAGCCTGCTCCTGTCGCCTCTCTGCATTCGAGAGTCTACACCCAAACTGTTCACAGAGCTGCGGGACTAGCTGACCGGCTGTTTGTCCATATGGAACTGTGCAAATCAAAATATGTCCGGCTCTCTCACCCGTCTCCGAATCAGGAGAGGCTGAGACAGGACCCACGTGGTGCTTTCCTCCAATGATAACCCAGAGTCCGCATTGTAGACCGACCCAGTGCCGTGGAGCTCCTGTGGTCTGGCATCCCCAAGGCAGCTGCGGGACTTGCTGACGTCTGTTGTCCTATATAAAACTCTCTTATTACGGATGTAATTTATATTTTTGTAAAAGATTTGACTTCTTTAATCACTTGCTATTTACGTATATAGATGCCTCTTTCACAAACCAGAAGAAAACAGCTTTAATCTGAGAGGTCAACAAGATATCTTTCCTTAAGTCCAGAGGAGGTACTTTTCTCAAAGCTGGGTTTAGAGAATAGTGGCCTTTAAAAAACAAACAAACAAAGAAACGTTACTGGAGGCTCCCCCAAACACATGGTACAAAACGTTCAGTTAGAATAGGACAAAATTGAATCTTTTGGACAAGGAAACTATCACAAGTGGGGTAAACCCAGCACCTCACATGCTCACCATGAAGCATGGTGGAGCAGAGTCATGGTACTGGATAGTTGTCGTCAGCAGAACCTGGGGAATGCTGAGACTTAAGGGAATGATGGATGGGAAAAAATAGAGATATACGTCTGATGAAAACATCTTTCAACTCTCCAGAGGACTTGAACTGAGGACAAGGTTCACCTTTCACAATGATAATAATCTTAAGGAAATTGTCGCACCTAATAGTCTCGATAGACTCGATACGATTGGGGTTGCAACATTCAGCGGACCCGAGGTCGCTTTCACACTGCCCTTTATGGATTGAACAAAACCTTTTCAATAATATGTAATTTTTTTTGTTAGCGCTTACCAGCAGTGGGGATATCTTTTTGTCTGACCATACTTCTATTAGAGCTAACGAAGCAAACGAACGGCGGTCCATTTAAAGTGGACCAAACAGGGCTGCTGTGAATGCACCCTAAATGTAGTGGTAAAACAACACTGGAGCGATTTAAGGGAAAACACCAAATATCTTTGTATGGTGTTGTCAAGTCCTAAATCTGATTTAGAATCTTTAATATAACTTAAAAAATTCCCCACACCGCCTGAATTTATTCAGCTTGAAGGAGCTGGAGCGGTTTGGTCTTGAGGAATGGGGGGAAAAACTTAATTAGAAGATGTGTCACACTTATAAAGACACATCTCCAGAGACTTGCAGCTGAAACTACAGAAAAAAGGGGGTTCTACAAACTATTGCTTTTTCATATTATCAAGACTTACTCCTTTTTCTTATTTTTATACGATTACAAATATTTTACACCTTTAAAGTATTAGGCATGTTTCATGCTTCAAATGATTCTCCCTCAAAAGAAAAAATAAATGTCAGAGCGTGTGATTATTTTTAAAAGGCAGTTCACATATACACAGAAAGAACAGACTGAATGTTAATACACCTTGATAGTTCTACAGTGAGTTGAGACTAAAGTCATAAAATATGTAGCGATAAAAGTAAATTATTGAAGCTTTAAGCAGTTGAAGGGATTTGTTAGTCTGTTCTAGTCTTAAAACGAGTATAAACTGTTCATGAAAACAGTGCGTATCAGTGTTTGTGTGTTTCTATAAGATATTCATACTCACAAATAACAGACAAGCCATGGTAACTTACAAGAAGTTTCTTGTGATTGAACTCGTTGTGGCTGTAGAAGTCAGGACTTCCCTCACGGTTTTTAATAGTGGGTGATGTGTGACATAGTACCGTAAAGCAGCTGCAGCAAAACACAACCTAGACAGGAGTTCAGATTTACTTTGGTTGGTTTTTGTTGATAGCAAGAATGAGAGACTTTTATGGCTTAAAAAACACCTCCGTGAGCAATCTAATATTCCTTCATATGAAATTTAAAGTGACATATAACATTAACAAATCCCTTTGTGTTGCTTTAGACCTTTGAACGTCCTTCAAACTCAGTCCCGGGAGGTTTAGAGACATTTTAAGAGGTTTATACCTGATTTTAAGGTTGGTTAAAGATTAAGTTATTGGTCATTTTAGAATAAGGGTCAGGTTAGGCATTCATTTGGGGTGGATAAGGTTAGGTAAATGGTCTAAATAATCAACTGTCAATGGAGTCAACATGAAGGTAGTGAGTTTGTGACAAACATGTATATGTGTATATAAAAGGGTCCTCCGGTGATTCTTATTCTCATTTTCATGCTCTGTCAGTTTTCCATTTCTACTTTAAGGTTTTTGGTTTTGCTCATGTTTGCTTGTGATGGACAGTGATTTCCAGAATATCCCATAAAGCTGTTATGATTTTATTTGACATTTTAAAAGTAGGAATATATGCTTAAAAATAAATGACTTACTCCTCTAAAAGTTGTCTCAAGACTTGATGCCAAGCAGATATTGATATTGAAAATGTTTTGGCATTACTGTATATAGTTTGTCTACTTGTAAGCGTGCACGGAAACCTTTGATGTCCTCTTCAAAATAAAGTCAAAAATACTTAAGACTTCAAAAGACTCAGGCAAAACCCATGATAGACTCAGCTAACAAACATTTACAAAAACAAAAACAAAAAAGGAGGGGATGACACAAAAAAAAGACTTAGATTCTTATTCAGAAAGGACATTAACTTTGATGTGCCACTTTTTACTTTTTTATTTTTCATTGACTGGAGGATGGAAGAGATTAATGAATCCATTCACTATCAGCCAACGTTGAAGATATGCTGTTACACATCACCTTCTTTTCTCCTTTTTCTCTCACACTTAACTTTACTGACAGCAAACAGTCTTCCCAGAGATGTTTTTGAAGACAATGCAAAGACAACATGTGTCTGCCCTTCAAAAAGCTCATCCCTATTCATATCCACCCTAAAAGCATTGGAGCCAGGTCAGGATGACCCAGCATCACATATATGGCACGTCTTCATTCGGAGGATCTTAAATATGCTCTCAGGAAGATAGAGGCACTGGAACAGACACACACACACACACACACACACACACACACACACACACACACACACACACACACACACACACACACACACACACACACACACACACACACACACACACACCTCAAAGCCATAAAAATAGATTGTGAGTGACTCAGCCGTTATGTAAAGTCCATCTCTGATAGGGCCGCCTGGGGCTGTTTATGTCAGTTTAGCTTGACGGCACTGGAGCTGAGCTGACACATGTCTGCTGTGTCCATGTTTCGATACACACTCGTGCAACCATGCACATGCAAGTTTTCCCAGAATATGCCTGCAAGCCTCGCTCTGTCTTGCGCTTTCTTCTTTTCAGAGTCTTCACTCCCCAGTGTCTGCCCTCCTCCCCTATGGACAAAGCTGTGATACAATCAGCGCAACGATCTCCCTGCAGCCCAAACAGCACACATTATTAGCATTCGCGAAGAAAGGGACACAAGCACCATGTTAGACATGAATCACATCTGCCATCACATTGTCCAGGTGGAAAGGTCAATCTTGATCTTTCTGCCTGGCTGGAAAATTATATATTTGCACAATGTTGTCATTATTAAAGTAGACATATAATAAGTACTTTTTTTTTCTTTAAAAGTTGACACAGTTTCCTGAGGTCTTAATGAAAAGTCTTTGACATGTTTTGGTCAAAATACCACAGAAATACAGCCCAGAAGCGCCCACTTTTAGTGGGTCTTTATTGCTTTGCTCAGGGGGATGAAGTCAGCCAATCCACTTGACCCTTTCATTCCACAGGGACTGCCTCTTTTGAAGTTACTCTCTTCCAAGATACAGTACATTTAACACAATGGGACACTGATGCAGATAAAAATGGGAAAGCTTGATAATTACACTCTAATCTAGATCTGTGATGTCACAGCACCCTGAAAATCCCTGAATGGCCCACAACATGACACATATTAAGACTGCGACAGCTACGTAACAGATTTAATTATAATGAACCATCACAATCAACTTCCGTATAAACAGGAAGAAATTACTTGTCAGAAGAAATTACTACAACATACAAGTAGGTGTGAGTCATTTTATTTGACACCAACCATCCTTTTTAATAACAATACCAGCAGAAAGAAAAACAAATGTAATCGCGGTTTCTTGACTGACCACTGGGGGCGCGCTCCAAAAGTGAGTCAATGTCCATTGACTCCCATGTTAAAATATCCAACTGTATAGCAGAAATAAACATTTACAGTCTGGTTTAAAAAACTGTTTTGGTCTAATTGCTAGTCTTTTGATTGATGGCTGGCATGGCCATTGTGTAGCTGTCACCACTTTAGCTACTTCAACAACCTTCAATACTTCATAGTCGGTATTATTTTTAGGAGAAAACATTTTGTTGTGTAGTTAATTATACCGCAGGAGAGGTCTTTGGACAAAACTTAGCTGAACAGCAGACAGCCTTTGCTAAACAATTGCAGCCTTTCAGTCCCCCAGGGTATCATCATGCTGGGTCCCGGCATTTCCAGCCGCGCTCCCGTCCAGGTAGCCTATCCTTTCAGATGAACTAACTTTGCTCTGACTTCCACCAAGACCCAGCTGTGATGAAGGCACTAAAAGGGACTTCAAAGCCACGCCATTTCAGATGTGGCTGCCAAATCGACATATGAAACGCGAGGTCCCGTTATGGACCTCTGCTGGGAGCTTTACAGCTCCTCCACCGGGGCTCGACTGCCATCATTTACTGCCAGCAGGTCGAGGGTCCTGCTCATTCGGACTCTTGCCCTTCCTCTTTTTAACTCCAGCTTACTCATTTCTCATCTCATTTCATTTGATTGACGGATTTAATCAGATTTAATGCAAAGTAACGGCCATCAATGCCATACATAATCACTCCAAATCAAATAAATACATTTAAAAAGGTGTTTCATATGCGTTCTAGTTTGAAATCTAAAAATGTCTTTGATGCAATCCAAAACTTAAAGTGTATTGATGCAATTGGATGACTGAGTAAGCAGAGCCTATTTTTTGGAGGTGGTTTTAGCAGAGAGATAGCTGAAGTACAACCTTGCAGATTAGTATTCACATAATCCTGGAGTGACAGGAGGGATGAGAGGGAGACATGAAGGAGTCTCCTGACAGCCCTTTCTCGGTGACAACAGGTTTCAGACAATGAGACGCACTGACTCACAGACTGTTAAATTAAATGTTTTAAATACTGTGTGTGTACATTTGTCTCACTTTGAGTGAGTTTGTGTATGTGTGTGTTTAAGAATGTGTTGGTGAGAGTTAATGACAGTCTTAATTGGTGTGAGCAAATATCTCTCCCTCTGCTCCATACTCTACATCTGCTAATAGAAAGACATCCACTCCCTGGTGACAATTTGAAAAAAGAAAGACACTGAGACGTGTTTGATGAACGTGAATGTGTGGATTTTTGTCCCCTACAAATCCTAATGTTTGATATGTATACAACTAATATAAAATCGATATGAGCCTAAGATAATTATGCAGTTACAGTATTCTTACAACTAGAGTTTCTGCTGTTGTTTTGTTCCTCTTTTTGTGCCCAATTCTCCTTTGTTCCTATAAACTATGGTCTAGAAATGAAGCACAATCTGTTCTGTTCTGTCTGTTTTTGTTTCTCATTCTAGATGTAATTCAGAAAGCTGTTGAAAGATTTTGGAAAGGCTTGGACTTTTCTAGTGAGACTGTCATGTTCCATGTATTCAGCCATGAAAACTGAAGGCAAAAAGCAAAGACTGTCACAAAAAACAAAAAACACCCTTTTGTGATGTCGCCCATAGGTTTTCTGAAGAGACATTTGAAGCCTCCTTCTCATCTTACTGCATGGCACCATGCTGGTGAGAACTGATGTTTTTGGATAAACCCTGCTTAATCGGGCCCTTGGCCTGACAATGCTTCATACTGTGAGCCATTCAGATTTGCACGGTACTGTGACATCGCAGAACCAGATTAGATTAGAATGAACCAGCTTTCTGATCTTTTTCTTTATTCAGCTGCAAACCATGTTCTGTTTGCTGTAAATTAGAAGTGTAGAGCAGAAAACTATGAGGTCTTAGATGAGGTACACCTTGCACAAAGAGTGGGAGGAGTGGAGATGGGTTTCTCATTCCCCCCAGTTAAACCAGCTGTTATGCAGAGTTATTAAAACATGGTTGAAAGGGGAGCTTTAGTACCACATCCATGTAGTATGTTCATAAATATATGTCAGATATTTTATTAATACCTCAGGAAATTGTGACAATTTGTGAACAATGGCATGAAATGTCTCCTCTAAGTATTTCCTTTGATTTTGTAAACCTCCTCTGAAGCGGTTTCGAGCCCCCCGGAGAGACAGCCACTCACTTTGAAAACCTTGGGCTCTAAAAAAAATATCTAGTGCTATGTAGTAATTGGTTACAGAATTAGAAATGAAACCTTTAAACCTTCTTGATAATTCTGGTATTTATCTCCATAAACAGTTACCAAGAATAAAAACATGTTGCAATATTAAAACCTAACACTTGAAACTTAGGACACAGACGTGTCAAAAAAACAGAGTGCAGAATAATATGTAACAAAAAGTCCCAGACTGCATATGTGTCGAGTCTATTATATGTTGCACGCAGAAAACACATTCAAAAATCTCAAGTTTCACTTTTAGTTTTTACAAACTGGCCTTTGACTTCTCGCCCTCTTAAAAAACTATGAGGGCTTGAGCTGAGAAGACATAACAATTACCAAATCCACCCACTGCCTTTTCCCACCCATGTCTCCAAGTGCATATCCAGCCATCCGTGGAGGAGAGATCTCGCTCTGAACAGCTTCTCCTGGGGTTTCCTCTCTTTTTTTTTATCTTCTTTTTTTTTCCCAAATCTAAGTACTATTGTTTTTTTTTTTGTTTTTTTTAGGGACAGTGAGAGGAGGTCTTTGTCTTTGGATATACAGCTTTCAATTTTGGTATCTAGATATTCATTTTCTTTTATTTGGAATAAATAATATAATACGCTCTCTGCTTGACCACAAGAAGACAGTGCTCTCACTCACTGGCGGTCATGAGCATCATCTGGAGTAATGTTTCAGTTCACTTTGGCAGCATGCTGAAGACTTCAGCTGTGGGGCTCCACTTAAAATTCAGCGATGATAAGTTAAAAGAAGTCTGCCGACGGTGCAATCTGACCGACCAAAGTGGCACCACCGCCATGAATAAAATCACCTCGATGCTCTAAATTTAAATGTTCAGTTTTGGCAAATGTACTTTTTTTTTTTTGTTTTTTTTTTTGCAAATATAGAAAAATGAAGATTAATGCAACATTTGCACAGAGGAACAAGCAGCCTTTAGTAAATTTGCAAGTTGAGCATCTCAGAAATAAATTGATGTGAACAGTGTGTGTATTTTTGATTAAAATTCTTTCTGTTAAAAGTAGTGCATAAAACAAACCAAGAGTGTAGAGTATGTTTAGAGTATGTTCACTACTCAAAGGCATCTTCCTAATCCTGCCTTTGATCCCTTCTACATCCCTGGAATATCACAATGAACGTTAACTGTGAACAACTTGTTCAGAGACACAGAGACCAATGGGACGCAGGTGGAGATCAGGGGAAGCCAAACCTAAACTAACACACATTTACACTTTAAAAATATGACTGGAAGTAAAACAACAGGCAAACACAAAAGACCAGATAAGGCAGAGATAGAAATAAACTAAAAAACAGAAGCTTAGTAAAGCGAGAAAAATCAAGAACTACTCTAGAAAAATACAGCCAAACAGCAAAGAACAAGGGAAAACACCAACCATCCAAAACCTCAAACAGGGAACCATTAAAAACATGCAGGACAGCGGCACTCGAGGACCAGGATTGCTTACCCGTCTACATCATTACATTCGCTGCTCAGAAAATAAGGATGCTTCCAGGCACGTGATTTCAGTGAGAAGTACAGAGAAAGCCAGAGGGAGCTTAATTGTGTCTTTGTAGATGTGTCTAGAAAAAGCTTATGACAGGGTACCGAGAGAGGAACTGTGGTTCTGTATGAGGAAGTCTGGCGTGGTACAGATATATGTTAGAGTGGTGCAGGACATGTATGGGAGCTGCCAGAAAGTGGCGAGATGTGCCAAGGTGTGAAGTGGAGGTGGGACTGCGGTGGGATCGACCATGAGCCCCTTCTTGTTTGCTATGGTGATCAGGTCAGGAGGCAGGTAGGCTCAGGAATGAGTACATCAGAGGGACGGCACATGTTAGATGTTTTAAAGATAAAGGCAGGGAGGTCAGATTGAGATGGTTTGGACATGTACAGAGGAGGGATAGTGAGTTTATTAGGAAAAGAATGCTAATGTGGGAAGTGCCAGGCAGGAGGCCTAGAGAAGGACCAAAGAGGAGATATATGGACGTAGTGAAGGCAGACATGAGCTTGGCTGGTGTGCGAGAGGAGGATGAGAGGAAAGAGTTAGATGGAGACGGATGAGTTGCTGCGGCGACCCCTGAAGGGAGCAGCCGAAAGGAAAAGAAGAAGAAGTAGTGGCAAGGAAAAAAATACTGTTTTGTAGCAGAAAACACTGCCAATTTCAACTGTGTAGAACTAAACATTGTGGGGGCACTAAGATGCTGGAGAGAGCTATTAATTTTGGTTTTGGAATTTATTTATTTATTTTTTATTCCCATGAAAGGCACCTGCCTTTTGCCCACGGGAGAGCTGCGATAGACTCCAGTTTTTTTTTTCCAAACCAAACAAACCTAATTTATATTTTTGTGTATTTGCATAAATATTGCTTAAGGCTGAGAATTGACTGGAAACATGTCTGTATTTGGATAAATGATGCCTTAGTTTTCACCGTAAAATTCCTTCACCTTGGTTTTTTGAACTTAAGCGAAGCACGGTGAAAAATAAGTACAGACAAGCTGTGCGTTTTAGTCTGCAAGCAGATTTGTCTTTCTGACATATGCATACACATGCCCTGTATCATTATTTGCAATACACTGTTTAGTTTGCAGCTTTGTCTGTCAAAGTCTGAGCTTTGAGTCCAACCTGCCAGACAAGACAGCATTGATTCACACAAGCTGTTGCACTCCAGAGACCAAATTGCCCGTGACACACACAAAGAATTCCCTCCTCTTCACATTATGACACTTCACCTACCATCTCCCCTGGGTGGCACTTGATAATTAAAAAAAAAAAAAAAAAAAAAAAAAAGAAGTGGTGAAATGTTAAGAAACAGCAAGTCAAGACATTATTTCCCAGAGACATTTTCTGCTAAAAATATCCAGCATCATCAACTTTCTATTCATGGCAGAATCTTGTGAAACATAAAATGAAAAAAGGTTCAATTTTAACTGGCAGCACTCGTACGCATCCAGAGAAATCCCACCGATTGTTGCCAGCCTGAATATGATATAAGTTGTGCTTTGCAGTCAGCTACTGGTTGTCAACAAAGACTGGGTGACTGTTGGTCGGAGCTATTTTGATCCCGTTCAAATGCGGTTTACATCACACACCCTCCTGCCAGATATTGTTCCCAGCACGTCTCCTGTGTGTCTTCATTTCTATGTGTGCTTTTGCGGCTGTGTAGTTACGTGTGTCCCTGATGTCCCATCATCCTAAATAATCATCCCACAGTCATGCGTGAGATGCGATTTTCTTAAAACAATAGCCGGCCAGTTCGCTTTGCTGACCCTCAGCCTCTCCGGCTGAAACAGAACAAACATTCACATGTGTGCACGAAGAGATACACTCTCCTGGCCTGTATTCACAGCAACGGATGCACATGTATACCCACACACACACACGCACACACACACACACACACACACACACACACACACACACACACACACACACACACACACAGACACACACACACACACACACATCCAGCCTCTACAGTTCTTTGTGTTGCTACTTATTTAACTGCCTTTTAAAGCGGACTTTAATAACTAGGGCCAACTGCATGTCAGCGCTGCTGTTCTAACCTGACCTTAAATAAACGATTGGGGGGCAAGACACAACCTAATAATAAAGATGTTGTTGGCAGAAAAATAGCAGCATTAATCTGAATGCCCCAGGCCTGTCTTTTAAAGTGCTTATTTAAATAGTTCTGCATTAAAACTAAGGAGAATTTGGATTCCAGATACTTTGAATGTCAGTGATTATTCTGCTATCTCCTTGTTACCCAAACACAGCAGCGATTTTTATGGTCATTTAGAGGTGCGGCTGGAAGCCACCAATATACCGCTACGGTGGTATATCTGAATGCATTCAGTAAAACTGGCCATGGCTCATGGCCTGAGAGTCCCACTGGTACGGGTGTGATGAGTTTAAAACGAAGAGGAGGGTTTAGTGTGGTGTGACAGGATGTGATGTTATGTAATTGATGACATCATTGATAAATGGATACATTTGAACATGGTTACATCCTATTTTCTGTATATATATATATATATATATAATATATATATATATATATATATATATCTCTCTCTCTAAAGCTTATTGAACCAAACTGCTTCACACTCAGCACTGCTGTTCCTCAGATCCTCAGGAATACACATGCCAAGCGTGCAGGAGATTGGATAAACTGTTGGAAAGAAAAGCATCAAATATTGGTCCACTGTGCATACATATTGAGGGCACTCTGGTGAGGTCGTGTTTACCTAATTATTATCTCAGCTTCCAGTAAGACCAGACTGATGTGATGGAGTAAAGTGATCCCATGAGAAAAGGGGAAAACAGCCAGACAAGCAGTCAATCATAAACCCATGTTACCAGGAACTGCATCGCTCTAGACACTTGCTCTTTCAACTCTGTCTTGAGAAATTGTGGATCAGACTGGTGTGTCACATGGCTGTGTGACCCCACTGGATGTAGTTAATGAGGTTGTCATGAAGTGCAATGCCTCCCACAGAATGAGATTAAAGCCTATTTGTGGGAGTCCAGCAGCAGGGACAGGGGGAGGGAGCGGCTGTTTTACTCTGCGGCATACACATTATCTTAATTAATATTGTTATTATTATTTGTTACATTTAAATAGAATTTAGCATTACATTACAGACCCAAATGTCATAATTGTCTTGTCTTTCACTCACATTTGCTTTGTTGTTATCTGTGGTGGTGCTCCTCATTCAATCTGTCACACACTCCAGAAGACTGGTCTCCCAATGGTTTGGTCAAATTAACAGCGGTGCTAAATTTGGAGTGTGTCCCTGTTATAATCATTACAGTAATGCACTGATTCCAGGTCTACCTTAATCCACCTTGTGCTGAAAACAGAGTGACAGAAAGTCCAGAACACAAAATAATTTAGGTTTGTTCAAAAGAATGCTGCATGATATTCATGAATCCATCCTGTCTGTGTGTGTGTGTGTGTGTGTGTGTGTGTGTGTGTGTGTGTGTTGTGTGAGTGTGTGTGTGTGTGTGTTTGTGTGTACATCATCATCATGCAGCAAGAACAAGCCTCCTATAACATATTATAGTCCTTAGAACAAGTGATAAATAGCTTATAAAATCCTATTTTCCTGAGGTTCACGTTAAAACCCTGCTTTATTGAAGTAAGTTTCCCCACAAAAGTGTAATAAAATGCCAATAGACAGATTAGAAAAGTGAAGGAAACGAGGTTGGACAAGTTCATATTGGAACTGTGCCTTTTACCCTGCGCCGTTGCAGTTTCCGCGCCTGTCCGTGCCGACTGCTCTCTCCGGAGCTTAATATCCTTCCGAGGATGTGGTCCGCTCTTCGGTTTGGTCTCCTACCCGCGATCAGGCTCTACCTGCTCGGCTTTAAGGTGTTGCTTGCTCAGCTCCTACACAAACCGTTAAGACTACCAGGTCGGTCCAGTTCTCCCTCGGTTCACGAAACGTCTGTCTGATTGTGTACACGGCGCTCAGCGTCGTGTCACCGTAACGTCCTATAAGCAATGAACCGGTGTTGTGATTTTGTGTGTTTGTGTCTGCTGTACACGACTAAAACGTGGTCATTTGAAATGTTTTATAGCCGTTGCTCGTCCCGTTACGAGCTGTCACCCTGTTGAACAAAAGCTAAGCTAGTCACGTTAGCTAGTTTAATAAAGCCTAGAAACACATTTAAAAACTGTTTTCCTGCTATCATACAGTTGCCGAATTTTCCAGAATTACTTGAAAGTTCTATAACTGTTTACATTAAATACTATAAATTGTTTTCCTGTGACGCCTAACAATGTGGGTTTAAATCTCTATTTTTTATAATGAGGTTTGGGTTAATGCGCGACTTACTTGAGCTGCAGCCATAAACGGCCTAATAAATTAAGTTATAATGTTCGTATTTCACTTATTTTTGTGTCGAGAGATTGAAAACAATGTTCTGCACCATGGCAATTAAAAAAAAACCTACTTACGTGACTTGCAAACCAATGTATAAGGAAAAGTAATGCCACATGACTTTTAATTTGATATATCTGTCTTCTCCTGCCTCTGCCAGTGATTCCCAGACAAGATGGCAAGGTTGCCATAGTGACAGGAGGAGGCAGGGGAATCGGCTATGAGGTAGTCCGCAACTTGGCAAGACTGGGGGCACATGTTATCATAGGTATAGTATCCAACACTCCATCACTAACATACAACAAGACTAATGATGCAGTCTTCCTAGTGCTCAAACACAAAAGCGATTTCCTCAAAGATTTGTTTAAACTTAATTATACTAACAATAATAACATATAGGTCTATATACTAATTTTCAACAATTTAATGCTTTACTGTACAGTAATGCACTCTCTCTCTATCTATCTATCTCTCTCTCTCCTTTCTTGAGTTTCATCATTGCGGACTGCTTTTTCTCTTCTTTTCACTGTATGAACACTATCAAGTCCGAAACTGGGGATTGATGATGTTTTTATCTACTCTGGAGAAGTACTCAGCTACCCAGTTAGGGGGATATATCAGAGTTTATGACACATTACATTCTCAATACCAGAAGAATTGGGGGAAAAAAGCCTTACATTTGAGGTTTTTGTTGTTTTGACTTCACTTTCCACTAAAATATTCATGTAAATATGTTAGTTGTTTGAAGGTCACAGGCACCTGCTCACAGCAGCAAGCCTGACAAATCAATCGGTCACAGCACTTTAGAGTATATGCGCATGTGAAAATATTGAGCCTATAACATCACACATGATGGTCAGAATTCCCTCAATTACTTAGAAAAATGTAATTATTAATATTTTTAAATGGGCTATGCAGCAGTAACATAAGAGTACATAACTTAAGAAATCAATGAAAAATAAAGGAAAGTTTGACCTATCAACATAGTGCACATCTCACAACTACCACTTGCATAATGGACATTGAATTAAAAACTCTATAAAAATATATTTGAAAAACATCATTTCTGTGTCTACTGAAAACACAGTTGCTGTTTTAGATCCATAATGAACATACGACAGCCAACAGTACTTTAAAATTAATCTTTACACCCCACTGATCCAGCTTAAGGTTTGAAATAATATCGCAACGTTTTACTCTTATCATTAAAAATGTATGTGGCATCTCTCTGCAAGAATAAAGTGGAGTTTTGAGCTTTTCTGGGATTTGGACACTCTTATCAAACTGGGTTTTGAATGCATATATACGATTATTACAGGCTCAATGAATAAAATAGGGTCTGGAATTTCTGATTCAATGCTTTAGCATTATTTAATGTTCAAAGATAAATGTTATACACCTCTGTCTTATAGATATATCTTTTCCTATTTATTATTCAAGCCAAAACTTCAACATATTACTTGGCACAAACAGGCTTTTTAAAAAAAAATGTATTTATTCTTAAGAGGTCACTTTCCCTTTCAACCAGCTGGACTTTTTACTCGTCTCCGAGGTAGTCACATGCACTCCTCTCATGCATACTTGGTGTTTGTGACTTGTGTCGTAGGCAAGTAGGTAGAGAAAAACCTGCCATTGTCAGTGGAACAAGCTCAGTTCCTAAGAATCCACCGCAAACCCGTGTGTGATTAGAAATGGCTTGAATGATCTCTGTGTCATCTGTCTCCAGCTCTCCCATTAGCTACAGGTTAACGATATCAGCATCACCACCATCAGGAGGGTAGGCCGTCTTTTTCTGGCTGTGCAAGTGCATGTCCATGTGTTCTGGAGGTGGGACTCTGGAGGTGTGGTTTTTGATTCGAAGGTTAGAGATTAAAAGGAAGAGGCTGAGAACTTTGGTTGTATTCTTTCAAGATTTATGTCATTCTTTGAGATTTTTTTTAGACAAGACCGAATCCACGTGGCATCTTACGAAGAGACAGCTTTTCATGTTGCCTTTCTGTTACAGTTTCAGTCGCTTAATTGCTGTTGGTTCATAGCAAAAGCAATCATCTGGAGCCGCCTTCGTGCCCACCTTCTCTGTAGTAAAGATCACCTTTTACTTTCTTCTGTCATTGAATCTCAGCCGAGGTTTAATGCCGATTGTGATTCCTCCCTCACAGATTGCTAATGATCCATGGGCAGGAAAACCCACCTCTGCTCCAAACCTGTAATTTCATTTCATTCCTGGTTTTAAAATTTAGGAAATATACATTTCACTTACTTTGCAATTGCCGGCATTTTTAGACTATGAATATAAAGACATAGAAAATACAAGCCAATGATCTAAAACCCAGGCTTTATCTGCTTTTCCAGAAGCTCCCGGGAGCTTTTAGTCATTTTATGCCATCAGAGAAATGATAGAAGCAAGGCAGGGAAGGAAGAAAGTGACATTTGAGCAATAACACAAAAAACAAAATAAAATCAAATTAAACCAGCTGGTTACAAAATTCCATCTAATAGGACGAGGATAGTTGTATGTAAGATTGTCTAAAAGAATGATAGCAGGCCAAGGAGAGGTAGATAGCAGATGCGATGAAGGGAATAGATCTTAATAGGGAAACAGGAAGTGAGAACTTCCGTATGGATCATGCACTTGAGCGTGATCATCTTGCTCACTTTTGTTCTTTTTTTGTTGAGTTTTGAGGAGGTGCGTTTGCACCACCTCTTTACAGTTTTTCTAGATGAGACTGCAAACGTGTTGAAATGTATGGGCTTGATTGTTTTTCTTCTGTAAAATCTTCTGTTTGTAGTTTGCAGTTACAAGTTTTAGGTCCATTTTCCTATATGTTCATATAATGGATATTAAACAGAATAAATGATCACATATTTCATTGTCATATGGTTAAAAATAAATGTAAAATATTTATGATTAGTGGTTCTGAATTTTTAAAGTAAATACAACTTGAAGTGCGAGAACTTCTAGGATTTCCAGTTTCAGGCTATTTATTTAAGAAAGTTTGAGTGTTGCATGAATGAGATTTGCTACTTTTGATTAAATCAATAATACTCTTATACCAAGAAGTCGGTCAAGTGTCAGTTGTAGCCTCAGAGTATCACATGTGTTTTTAAACTGATTCCACACTGTTACAGTGTCTCCACTGCTAACACACCACCTTCTTGAGGTGATTTGTATGATGATATTTATGATGAAGTGGATGCAGTCGGACTCATAGCATCGTGCTTGTGTGAGAAGGGTCTTTGAGCCTCCTTATGCTCGAGGTTGATATTAACCAGTGTGGAGTTGCGTTTGAAGTGTTTTTCATTGAGTTGTGGATTAAAGTCATGCTGTTAGTTGCATTTGGAAGATGATGGAAAACTTGCGCTGCTCTGTGTTGTGAAGTGACGACTTTGTTGCTTAGTGATACTTTTATACCGAGGCAAAAATTAAACCTGCAGTTGTGCAGGTTGTGCAGGATATTGGAGCGAGTCACTGTGAAGTGACTAGGTAGAAATTCATGGGTGATGGGAGCTTTTATCTATATCATCACAATATTCCTCAGGCATGAAAATGATGACCCTGTTTAACACTTTTTAAGTAATTAAAAACCTTCAAGTTGAGCCGTTTGTCTCAAGCTGACCTGTTTCTCTCTGATAAAAAAAAAAAAGACGTTTATCTGCTTACTTCATTAAATAAAAATTCACATCAAAGTCATAAGCTGCTTAATTTTTGTATGGTTCTAGACTATGCAAAGTGCATTTAAATGAGGTGATTATTTAACGTGGCCTAATGTTTTAGTACAGAAAAAGGGAAAAAAAATTAACATATTTGATATTCATGTATTACTATAACATGGCGCTGTGTATCTCTCCCTTATAAGATGATGTTGGCATGATAGGATTTATGGAAGACACATTTTGAAAACGTTTGGTTTGGTACAGTCTGATACATTTCCTATCAAATATGCTTTTTCCTTTGTTATGAAGTAACAGGCGTTTTACTGGGAAAATACTGGTGAATCACTGGTGATTTTGGTACTTATTAGTGCACAAACAAAAATGCATTTAATACTTTTTTGTTTGACTTGTAACTTCAGTGCACGCCTATCAATTAAAGACTGTATTTTTGTTATATTTTTTAGGCAGCTTCAATATATGTTCATATAAGAAAGCTTATAACGGTTAGCACACTGTAAAATCATAACTCTTTGGCCGTAAATTGTGCAATATAAGCTGTAATTATCTTTAATCTTTTTGGAGTTGTGGCTATAATTGAGGTATGGTTCCTATCTTGTGTTTTTTGCTTTTACTAACTGAATTAGTTTACAGGGATTCATCTTGATGCCTCAACAGGTGAGTCTTCTAATACTATTATTAGACTATTGCTTTATTTAATTGATGCGCTACAGTTTGTTCCAATGTTCATACCATTTCCACACTTATTGTCACCCTAAATGTTTCTTTGTTTTTCTCTCTCAAGCAGCAGTGCTGAACATATAAAATGCTTTCACAACTAGATCTGAGTAGGAAATCTGGTGGGTTATTGTTGGGTGATTGTTTGAATATGTACACACTGTTCACTTTATGACTGATGGCGAGGTTGGGCATCTTAATATTGTGTACCCACTCTTATGTTTTACTGTAATATTGATCCAAGAAACCTCAGACGGCAGGTTTATAGAGCAGTTTTTATCCAGGGATTCATATACTGATGGAATTACATTTTTAACAAAAGAAATTAGCTTTTGGTCAAAGTTTATACCCCTACCAAAACCCTTTCTCATTACCTTAACTTTGTAAAGGGAAAAATGAAGGCTGTATTGAAACCGCAGGAAAAGTGCCCTCTAGTGATTTATCTAAATGTTTAGGACTCAGCAGTTGAGAGGACCCGAACCTTCAGCGGCTGGTCAAAACACAGACTCTGACAACTGGTTAACAGGGTTTTTTTTTTTTTTTTTCCCTTTCTTTCTTGTCAGTAGGACATCGTGCACACGCTGTATGTACGATGCACACCGAAATTAGTCTCTGCTTTTAACCCATCAACTAGTTTCACTAGTGAGCAGTGGGGCTGCTAGCAGGGCAGCGCCCCGGGGAGCAATTAGGAGTTAAGGGCCTTGCTCAGGGGCCCCCAGTGATTTACCATTGTGGGCAGCCCTGGGCCCTCCACGCCCAAGCCCACCACTGTAACCACTAGGCCACCACTCCCTCCCACTAGGCCACCACTCTCCTTTAGGAGGAGGAGGTTTAGGAAGTTACTTGTCTGTCTTCCATCACTGTGCAATGGGCTCGAAAAGCTGCAATTGTTTGTCTCAGCTGAGGATTGCTGGCTTTCCTTGACTTGGTTCACTATGGTAAGAACAATTTGTTGTGGCAACTATTTTGTTAAATGAAAATATGCACCAAGTAACTCAGTATGAGTAGACCATATTTTCTCCTCTGCTTTACAGACTCGTCTTTGCGTTGCTTCTTTCTCACACCATCTACATCAGCTGAAGTGCAAAATATAAGACAAGCTTCTCTTTTTCTTTTTAGACGGTAGATAATAGCTTAATAAGCAGTAAATTGTGCACCACATGCGTTAGTAAATCACACTGCACGGTTGGTTGAAATACTTCCCTACTTAAATTTTGAGCTCTGAAACGGAAACGCTAATAAATTTATATGCAGCAGGGCCAACCACAAAGGGTATTAACTTGTCACTGCACCTCTTTACTAAATCCTGACACCTGTTTGTTAACACTGAAGCAGGCATTTGTGGCAGGCAATAATAATAATAATTTAAAAAAATAAATGTAAATCTGTCCCAAATACTGATTTACTTTTGATGTGACCAACTTTTACTAAATGGAAATGCATTAGTTTAATGTTAAACTCCAGGTGTGAGTCAGGAATTTATTTTGTTGGATCATCTATAGTTTATCCATTTGTTGAACAATAACAAGATATTTTTGTTCACTGAATCAACTATCTTACACTATAAATGCAATCAGCAAATGTGCTCAGCAAACTGGGCTTACTAACAATGTCCAGAAGTAATGATGTGGTTGTGTAGAGAGGTGCATTTGAAGGTGTGCAGGGATTTCAGTAGGCGTTAATAAATATAAGCCAGTGAAAGTGCAACAGCTTGTGTAAAAAAAAAGACTAAAATGTTTGGTTGACTCCAGTGACATGTCGCAGGAGGAGCTGCATCTTTCAGCCCTCTCTGAACCACGCCGCATTGTGGAAATGATGCTGTGCCCTTGAAAAGCCCTGTCTGATAATCTAAGATTAGTGTGTGTGTGTGCGCGTGTCCAGAGAGGAAATGAGAACGTGCACGCTGACTATTTTCCTGTGTGTCTGAGTTTGATGGGGGGAAAAAAGCAAACAAATGTGTGTCTATTCATGCAACTCGAATGCCAATATGTGGACAAACCTATAATTTAATTAATGACCAGAGATTTTGTTTATTGATATTTAGTTATTTTTTGTTAATTTTTTGTGACTGTTTCCTTAAATTTGTTAGCAAGCTGTGTCTTATGTATGTTCGACAGTGCCAACTTTCTGCTTATCTCTCCCTCATGTGGTTTTCTAATAATTTGCTGCTGTTTCTAATCTTTTTATCTGTCCAACATAAAGACAGCTTTCATGGTGTGTAAACATCCTCAGCAAACATAAAACCCTTATTGACTCAGTCCATAACAACGTTTTTCACCAGGGACTTTTGTTTAATGACTAGTGATACTTCATGTAGTACGTCCAGAGTCGACGTCTGCAGTGAAATAAGTATTAACGTCTTTTTTTTTTTAATTTTCAATTAAAGTTAGCTTTGGCTACCAGTGACTTCCCGTCGAAATATCTCCAGAGTTGCCGGCAGGTGTTTACGGCAGAATATCTAGTTTAACATTTCCACTTAACAGCAAAAAAAAAAGTACTGGTTGCTTTGCTAAGCATGGTAGCATGACTATTACAGATGAGGAAGTGATCATGTCAAGCCATTGGCTAAGCCAATTGTCAATCAAATTAGAATTACATGTATTGCTTTATGTAAATTCTCCTGGTGTGGTACAAGAACGTTCACTCCCCTCAGAGTTGTCATATGTGTGAAATCAAACGATTGAGACTAACAGTTCTTTGAACCAGGTTGTAAATATGTTTATTTCTGCTCTATTGTTGGACACTTTAGCATGGGAGTCAGTGGATTGTCTCGCTTTTGCAGCCAGCGTCCATCGGCCGGTCGAGGAACCGCTATTGGCTATTGTTACGTCAGGATGCAGCCACTCCTGTCTGTCTCATAGAGCAATGTGACTCACTGAAGAAACAATAGCATTTTTATTTCAAACCGTTAACTTTAATTCAGTGGTTCCCAAACGTTTTCTGCTGGGACCTCCTTTGGTTTATAAGAAAAATGCACATCTGCAAGTGGCGTGCGCATGGGGTGATGGGACTGATGGGACTGATTTCTCGACTAATTCTTTTATTTTTTTATTTGAAATCTAATAACGATTATGCTGTGAAGCGAAAAAATATTAAGTTTCAAAATGTATCAAATATTTTCACGGCACCAGCACACTCATCAAAACATATTTGAACTAATTACAGATAAAACAAACATGCAAAACGCGCACAGTCCACACACAAAAGACAGTGTGTGCAAGGATAAACCATCTGGTTCTCTTGATTCTGTCTAGATTTATTGGGTTTATAGTATTGTTGTTTTTGTAATTGCTTACTTTGTGTTTGTTTTTATAATAAATATACTGTACTGTAGATCTTTTTATCGTAGTGATGAAGTGCTGAAGGGGACATCAGCCGGCTGCTTCAGCAGCCGCTGGTTGCACTGTTGAGAGGAACGGCGTTGTGGTAATTTCAGATCAGGCTACGAAATCAATTTGTGTCAATTTGTATTAGCATCTCATTCAGAACTCTGCTGCTCCAGTCCTCACTAAGACCAAAAAAGTGGACCACATCAGTCCAGCTCTGAGGTCTCTACACTGGCTGTCTGTCCATCAGAGGATAGACTTTAAAGTTCTGATGTCGGTCTATAAAACTCTGAATGGTCCAGGACCAAAATACACCACTGACCTCCTGAGCCAGTATGAACCTTTCAGACTCCTCAGGTCATTTGGATCCAGTTTTGTAACGGTTCCCAGAGTATGACCCGTGACATGGAGAAGCTGAAGTCATTTCCCGACAAACTGGCTTGGAGAGCTAGCTGTTGGCTGAGACTCTTCATGGTGAAAAAGGCGTAATGCTTTCACGAACTGGGGGCCTTGACCGCCAAGCGGGGCGGCAGCTCGAGGAGACCTGGTGGGGCTCTTTACTTGATATCTTTCAACAACACGACTCCCTGAGTCCCCGTCTGCCCTGGGGTGAGGGGTCAACGGGTGTGTTGACAAAAGAAAAATTATGTAATGAGATAAATGCTTCTGGGAAATACGTGAGGGGGCGTATCCCATAGGGAAACATCAAAACGAGTGTTATTAGTGAGAACTTACTTTGATTACAGACGTGGCCAAAGGTTAGAGCAGTGATGCAAATTTGGTTTTTACCAATTTTTGCTGCTTCAATTATTGTGGTGGTGATAGACATTTTTTCCATATTATTGTATAAAGTGAATAGATGTACTTAAATATATTTAATATAAATAAGAAAATGTACTTTATGATAATAAAAAAACAAGAAACTGTATTTTGGCTCTGATGCAATAGGACCGGATATAACGACAGAATTGTTTTATTTTATTTTTTTAAAGGAAACAATCAAGATGTCATTGTCTTCTGGTGTCTGGAAGTTGTTATCTCTGTAAGAGAGAAGAAAAAAATGTTCATCCATCATTGTCCTGCATCAAATTGGTCTGACATTGCTTCTAAAATTGCTGCACCTGGAGGAGCCTTTTACCACATTCTCAATCACTTCAAAGTGAGCTGTTCAACTGCAGTGAAGGAAGCCTTGAGAACGTCAAAGACTGTGCATCGAGTGCCAAGACTCTTTCCTTGTGAGGATTCAGCACGTCACCACCAGAGTCATGCCACCACCAGCAGAGAGCTGGCTCAACAGTGGCAGCTGGATGTGACTCTGGAAGGGCAGCAAAGGAGCCAGTTGTCTCTGCAAATCTGTTGGGATAGATTATTCTAAACGGAAATACAAAACAAAAAATCTATAGGAAATACAAAAAATGGACAACATGCATGGACGACTGGTGCAGTTTTTTATTTTTTATGAATATGCCATCTTTTAGCTGTTTCTGCTTAATCAATCCAGATAATTTTTATTTTTTTTTTTTAAATGAATCCCTGGCCAGGAAACTTTTCATTTTAATTCTATAAAGAACCTGGAGTCCATCCTTTCACTCCTAGTGAAACTAGTGATGGGTTAAATGCAGAGGTCCAATTTGGGGGTGTATAGTGAGACACATACTGACAACAATAACCAGGGGAAAAAAAAATTACAAATATTTTGAAGAAGAAAAATCAGTCCTGTAAATATTAAAGTGTTTCATTAAATCTGATGCGTTTCCCAATAATAGTTGGAAACTCATGAAATGGCTATAAATGTTCATCAGTACATCATAGAAACCTGTGAAAAACACGATTTAAGTATATTGAAGTAGCAAACTGATGATACCATGATGATACTTGCTGGATAGAGTATTTTTGAGTAAAGAATTTGAATTGATAGGGTTAAACAGCAGTGCGAGGAACCGATCAAAACAAGCAAGCTATGAGAAGACGTTATCACACTTTAAAAAAAAAAAAAAAAAAAAAGTTAAAAGCTGCATTTGTCATTTTTGAAGTGTGTGTTCTCTATGTTGTGCTCTCAGTTGCATTTCTTGCACTCAAGTGCTTGTGGGGGGTGGTGTTCCCTGCAGCAGCCAGTATCGTTGGTGTTGCAGCATCCAAGCCTGTTTTCCTGGAACCCACTGCCCATGTCCAGCTAAAAATGAATCAAGTACCAGGGCGTAGTGGCTCTTACGTGAAAAGCCCGTAGGAGGGGGACTTGAAAACACTCCACATCCAGGGCTACTCTTCTCAGGTTGCCTTATTGGACTGCTTGAGCTACACAAGAAGACTCTTGTATAATTTTAGCAACTTTTTATACCAGGTTTTTTTTTTTAATCCCATTACACAGTGATCATTTTTATACACCTAACTCATTTTATAGAATCAGTCAATTTAGAGCTATAAAACTAACCTGATAAGAGCGTTAAAATTATTTTACATTCTTCTTTTTTTTTCCCCTTTTAATACAGTTGTGAAGATTGTGATACTACATCTGTTATTGGGATCTAAGAGGCAGTACATGACATCCATCTCACTCTAGCACTCTGTGGCTCTGCATCGTTCACCCTGTTTTGCTGTATTATTAACAGAAATCTGGTCGAATTTCTTTTCAGACTCAATCAGCTTTAAGAGATTTGTAAAAGCTGCTACTTTTCTGACATTGATCTGAAAGTTTCTACAGGAACAGCATGTTAAACTGCTGTCAGCTTAAAGGATGCAAGTTTCCAAACTAATGAGGTGGAAATTCTGCTGATTTGGTGCCTTTTAGTTTTATTCTTTTTAGAAATGTTAACAACTATTGAAGATTTTCTGTTTAAAAACTTGTTGTTTTTTTTGTAAATATAAACAACAATCTCATTGTTGAAAGGGGGGATTTATATTTGATAATTGTTCATTTTAAAGCTTATATCAGAAACGCTTTTAACAAGGTCACATTTACCAACATGTTGACTCTTTGACTCTTTTTTTTTTTCAACCTTAAAATAACACAGGTATACCGGAAAACCAAATGCTACTTCATCTTCATCTTTCTGGGTCACAGAAAAGGCAGTTCTAAATATTTTCTTTAGGCATCACACTTTTAATTTACCTTGGTGGATTCATTGAGGAATTGTGTTCAGCAATGATGTTTGTGTGTCCCTGACCCCATACTGTGGTTTCTACAAGAGATTCATGTCTGAGTCTTTATGGAGTGTTTCTAGAGGGCCTGGGAGCCTTTAGCTTTCATTTCCAGCCTTCTACCAAAATGATCAAAACCACGACGAAGAACTCCCAAACTTGCCATTCATGCTAAGAGGATTATTTCTCAACTATTTATCCTTGCAGTCAATTACAGTAATGCACCCCTTCCAATGTTTCCTTCTCAAAGACTTGTATTAAAGATCTCTTTTTTTAAGCTCCTAATGTTTCTAATATGTTCTCAATTAATCCAGTAAGTAAGTTTTGTTTAATTGTGTTTTTAAGTGTTTTCATAATTTATTTCTAACTGTTAAAGCATACTGTTCATAAAATGATAATTTATTAGATTAATTATTATTTTTCTCCTTTGGAGTTTAAGCTGTTATTTGACCTTTTATTTGGCTACTATTACTAGGAAATAATCTTATACATTAACAGTGTGACATTTAGTCATGTGAAAATTAAAATGCACACTTCCTAGTGGTGATGTTTTATATTTTGGGACATAAAAATAAAATCATCTTATTTTCACAAGGTATTAAAGGGGGTCCTTCAAAGGAGCTCAGAAATATTTGTACAAATTGACATAAGATGTCATAATATTTAAATCTTGGATGAATGTGCTTTTGATCTGAAGTCTGGGTCTACCATCCCTGGAGATAGTTTTGTCAGGCCTGCTCTGCTGTTTATTTGTGGGCCTTTTTTGCCTTCAGTTTTGTCAGAAATAAAATATGCTGTATTGGGTTGAAAACAGGAAACTTTTTCAGCCATTGAAAAATATTATATTTCTTTACCTTGAGAAAGACTTGCGTTGCGCTCACAGGGTGTCTAGAGTTGTTATCCATCTGCACTTTGAAACGAAGGATTTGACTGAAGGAGTATGGCCCTGTACACCTCAGAATTCATCTTTCTGCTTCCTGTCAACAGTTACGTCATTAATAAACAGCAATGAGCCTGTCCCATTAGCAGCCATACCTGCCCTTACCATAACACTGCCTCCACTGTGTTTGAACACATGACTTGTGATGTTTAGGCTCACGAGCTGTTCGTTTTCTTCTCAATACTTTACCACCAGTCTGATACAAGTAAATGTGGGTTTCTTCTGGCATAAGAATATGCCAGAAGAAAGATTTTTAAATGGTTTCTCACAGTCTATTATAGCTTCCTGTTTTTGAATGTTACCTGTGGTTTGCACTTTGTTGTAAATCCTCTGCATTTACATTAATTGGGGCATCCTTTGATTGTAGATTTTGACAATGACACATCTACTTTCTCTAAAGTTTTCTTGACTTTGATTTCTCTTTACCAGGGAAAATATTTTGTGGACATTGACCTAAGTTATCTTCTGTGGTCTTCCAGGCCTTTTGATGTTTTTTTAAAGAGTACCAAACTACTGATTTGGCCACACATAAGGTTTTAGCTATCTATCTCACAGATTTCTCAGCCTAATGATGGCCTCTGTCACTGATATTGACATCTGCTTGGACTTCATATTGGCAGTTCCATTTAAACAACTCCTAAATGCCAACTCAGTATGTGATATCAAGTCCAGATCAAGGTAGTGGACCACACCTGTCCTATTAACTTCTTTTCAGTCAATTGTCCAACACTTTTAAGCACCTGAAAATGGTTCTAGTTCCTAAGTGCCATCGTTTTACATTAAAGCTGAACCCCTGCGTTATCGCTCGACTGTTTTATTTCAACTCTGTTGTGGTGCTCTATAAAGGCAAAGCCATAAAAACTCTATCATTGACCAAATACTTGTAGACCTAACTCTACATCAGAGATGAGTGTGATTCAATGCTTTGCATTGAGACCATTCATTAATTGTTGCTAGATTTTTGTACAATTTTGAAATAAAACGTTCTCTTACAAACCTCCAGAATCTCTACTTTTGGTGGCAGGGCTTTTGCATTACATTAATCAAGGTAAAAATGGATGTGAAAAAAAATTGTAATAGGAACAAATATCTTTGAAAATAAATATATACAAAACGAAAAAAGGAAAAACAACCCAACAATGATGACCTTGAAGGGCTTGAAGGGAAGCACTGTAATCACCTGTGTCTGTGTCCTTGTCTTTTAGGTGGGAGGGATGAGCAGGAGGGTCTTGCAGCTGTCAGAGGGATCTGTGAAGAGAACAAAGAAGCCAAAGGTAACACAGCAAACACTTAACCACCCACACAGACACACAAACGGTTGCAGTTGTTATAGTATTGCAGTGAGTGTAGAAAAGAGCAGAGCTGAATCAGTTTGTGGCTCAGCTCAGCCTTGTTTTTACACCTTTTTATCAGGCACACACGTTTCTGCACACCTGCAGGAATTACTCATAAACAGAGACACACATTAAGCTTTCTCTCTGGACTCTGAGTGCTGTTGATGGTCTACGATGAAGTGAGGGAGACAAGGGAAAAGGCTGTGGGAAGGAAAAAGATGGACGGTAACAAATACACAACACCATTAGCTCGATGCAGTCTCATGCCGAAGCCTCGGCTGACCTCCAGTTTCAGACCCAAAACCTTATTTTTTGCAACTGCACTATCAGTGTAACCTTTTACAGCCGCATTACTGAATAAAAAAATAGATGAGCTAAGAGAGGAAGAAAAAATAGCAGAAATGAGAAAAGAATGGTACATAAAAACAAATGAAAGGGTGAAAAATGCACAAAGAACATGGAGGAGGAAGAAGAATGGAAGTACAAAGGAAGGGATGGTGATAAGAAAAAAAACAAATGGTAGCAAAGATTTATCATGACATTGACTCAAGTTTATGGGCTTTTCTGTAACTCCACTGTTGAGAAATCGTATAGTTTGACCTTCACACTACCATAAATTCTTCCGTAGCTTTTTGACAAAGATAAGTTATTTTCTGTCTCTAATGGCCTTGAGTTTTTACCACCTTGCGTATAAGTCACTGTTTACCTCACAAGATTTTGTGCTCCTGGATCTTATAGGCAGTTGATTGAAGTTTTTTTCTTTTTTTTCTATTTTTACAAAATGAAATGAAGAACCAAAATATAGTCCTCCTGAAGAATGTTATACATATATTTTCACAATGGAATTGGCCAAGTTTCCAAATAATAGTCTTACTTTTTTGTAGTTTATGTGTTTGATTTCTAGAAAACAAATGTATTTAGGGATCTATGACTGTATAAGTTGGTTCCACATTGGGTCTCCAATTTGTAATTTAGTTTGTTAAACCCTGATGAAACGGGTACAAGCTCAAAAGAAAATTAAGTTGACGTCTTCATTAACTCCTTACAAATGTCTTTTTTTTTATTTTTACTCCAGCAACACACTCAAGAAAGTTGATAGAAAGGCACATTTGCCATTCTTTCTATCTTTTTGCTCCTATTTTTTGGAGGGAACAGCTGTTACAGTGTTGCAAGACGCATCTCATCTGTGTTAATAGTCTGCTGTCATTGTTGTCTCATTTGCCTCTGGATAATGTATTATAGATTTTCAGTATGAGCCAGATCCAGACTGCAGGCAGGACAGTCAAGCACAAACACTATATGAAGTCATGCTGTTGTAACTTGTACAGAATAACATTTGGCATTGTCTGGCCAACATAACTGAAGATATCACAGGAAAATGACCTTGATGAAAGGATTCTGGATGTCTCTACAACACCAAAATATCCACCTTCTTTTATTCTTTTAAATTTCTCTCAGCATTGCTCAGTCTATCCATTTGTGAACTTGCTACAATGGTAACCCGTTTGTTAATAATCTTTTCACTATAAAAGATGGACTCCAAATTGTTTGGAAATGTCCGTATGGCCTTTCACACGACAGACTTGTGGATTCTGACATGATCTGTTTGGCAAAGGCACTGAAAATTCTGCCAGAAAGGTACGAATGAAACCAGTCTAAATAGGTAGACACGGTTGGCCAGATAGACCAACCGTGCCACGGAGCCTGTTAATCAAATTGTTATGATCAACAGTGTCAAAGGCAGAAGATAAATCCAACAAAACCAGCACTGAAGCACACCCAAATGCTTCAGACCAGAAATCTGTCAAAAAAAAAAAAAAGTCTGGCCCCTTTGGATTTGGTTTTTATTTCCAGGAGGCAGTGCCAACGGAAACGGAATAAAAGGCTTCTGGATGTCATTGGATAGGCATACAACTAATCAGAGAAATGAAGCATTTGATGGAGGCAGAGCGATAACCAGGCTCGAGTCAGCAAAAGCCTATCAGAATGGGATGCAGTGGAGTAGAAATGCTTGAGAATGACTTGTTGATTTTGCAATAAAATGTTGATAATAATGGGGTTATTATAAAGTTTTCTCTCTCTCTCTCTGATCATTCTTGTTTCAGCCATGTTGGTTGTTTTAAATAGTGGCTGTTGGATGCTCCTTTATGAGTCATCGCATAAATCTTGCCCCCACCCTGTTGCAATAGGTTCGCGTACATTTTGTACTGGTGGAAATGGCTGTAAATAGGAGTTGTACAGATCATTTTATGATAAAGAAAATTTACTTGTGGATGTTTCACTTAGTTTTAGTTCAACAAATAACATTGTGCAATAAGTCTTGTGGGTGATCTTAGTTGTTTTTACTTCTTTTTGTATTTTTCCTTTGTTCTGATATTGCAAGAGAGTTTTCGCCCTTTTACAGATGAATATGAGTGTAAAATCTTATTTTATTACTTCTTAAGAAATGCAATAATAAAAGTGGGAGACCAGCCACGGTTTATCTCGGTAAGCATGCAGACATCAGCATAGGGTTGGCCAACTCTGTCTCTTCTTGTACGTAAGTGGCTGTCAGGTACAGAGACAGCAGCCGTGTAGCTGGTGTCATTGAAGTCGATTTCCCTGGATAGTGCCGTGGTGGAATTGATTACTTCTTTTGTAATTGGCAAGCACTGAGGCATAAGGGACAAGGGAGTGTCTGTGGCCAGATGCTTGTGCACTGAATGATAATGTGTTGATGTGTGTGCGTTTGAGTCTGTTAGAATGAGACAATAATGGATTCTCATTAGTATGTGAGGCAGGAGCTTTAAACATCTCTGTCCAAACGTCCTTTGGCATCCTTCCCAGTGTGTGTACATTTGTCTGTTGGGAGAAATGGGACAGCTCATAATAGACATGTGGACTGAAGAGATGGTTTCAGGTGGTGACTTCAAGGTGTTGCCCCAGTGACAAAAATAAAGAAAATATTTTAAAAAATTCAAAATATTTTAACATATTTTATTGCGTAGACAGTATGATTAAGTGGAGTCACTTTAAGCCTTAAAGCTGTATTCTTCCACCTCCATCACATTTTCATAATTGTGGACATTTATCCTTCCAAGTAAATTTGATCTTTGCATTGTGTTTGTCTGCAAGTCCCAGAACTGTAAATATAAAGTATATGAATCCCTTTGAATTAACTGGTTTTCTACTTTAATTTGCTATAAAATGAGATTTGATCTTCATCTAAGTCAAAGTAACAGACAAACACAATGCCCTCAAGCTGATAACATTATAACAAATATACTTTTTTTTTTTTTCTTTATTGAACACACCCGTTAAACATTCACAGTGCTGGATAAAAAGGAAAGTGAAACCATAGACTAATTATTTCAACAAAAGCTTACTGGATTCTGCAGTTTGCACACCTGGAGGCCAATGAATGAAATGAGTTTGGAGGTGCGCTTCAGAGAAACATTGACTGGTAAAAGACAGACAGCATCTGCTAATATAAGCCATGCCTCACAAAATGAACTCTGAAGGCATAGAAATCAACAGTAGTTGATATGCATAAGGCTGGAAAGGGATAATACTAAGTAATTTCAAAGTGTTTCAACCCCCTTTAGTCCACCGTTAGATCAATTTTCTGTAAAAGAGACTGTTTGTGTAGCTACTTGTACTAGAACTGGGCGCCTGGTGGAGGAAGCATCATGACTCGGGGTTGCTTCACTGCATCAGGGTCTGGATCACGTCATCATTTAGGAAAAAATGTATGCATTAATAAGTTTGCCAACATATTCTACAGGAATTGTGTCAGGGTGGCTGTCTGCCACTGAAGCTTTGTAGGAGTTGGGTGAGGAAGCAGCGCTGTTAAATCTAAGTCTGGAAGTAAATCCACTACAAAAGGGTTTCAGAAACAGAAAAGTCACCTTCTGGAGTTGTCCGGTTGTCCAGTCAAATTTCAGACCTCAAATCGATGGAGATCCTGTGGAATGACCTCAACCGAACTGGTCATCCCACAAACCTGTTTGAGCTGAAGCCGTTCTGCAGAGAGGAATGGTAAAAAAAAATTCCCTCTCAACTTTGTCCAGTTCAGATCCCGAGGTACTAAATCCATCTATCTATGTCATGGCTCCCAGGTGAGGAGGTTTGACGAGTTACTCCAAGGGTTTACTTAGTCTTTCATGAAGCATTACGAATGTTTACCGAGTATTTTCTACAAAGATGCAAGAAATGATGATTGTTTGGGTTTTATCAGCTGAGGCTGGATCAGTTCATGCCAAACGCAGAACACGGTCAAGTCTACGTCTTCTGCTATAAACTCAGTCCTTTCTAAAGAACTAAAGCTAGTTCTACATGTGAGGGAACCGGTAAACCAGTGCAGGTTTTAATCCCATGTGTCTTCTTAGCAAGATAATAATCTGGCCAAAATCAGATTATTAAAGACAAATAGATTCTGAAAATCCAGTGTAAAAGTTAAACATAAAACGAACACAAGCTGTCTAGTCAGGTTTTGTGCAGAGTGTTGAAAGTGATGGTTTGTGTTTTTCTCTTCAATTGATTGTTATGAGAAGGTGAAAAAAAAGGTTAACATGTTTAAATGAGTTCTTATTACACTGCAAAAACTAATTTCTAAGAAAGCAAAAATATCTCATTTCAAGAAAATTAGAAGACTATTTTAGACTGTTTTGCTAGTTTTAAGAATTCTAGTGAACAAAACTTTTCTTACCACATTGGCACAAATTTCAGAATATTAGGCTTAAATGGTTCGGGTTTTTTTGCAGTGTAGGTTTATACTGAAAAGAAGCCTTCTGGACACTGAAAGCAGAGGAGACAAATGCAGACTTCAGACAGAAAGGAAGCAGAAAAGGAACTTTATTTAACAAAGTCACTGCTGTTGCAGGATATCCAAAACGAAGACAAATGATGCCGAAACAAAGCAAGATTTGACATGAAGGAGAAAATTACTACACAGACGAAAACAACAGGGATCTGGGACTGACCAAATGAAACCTGATTCTATATATACTGAAGAAGATGATGACTCATTTGAATCCTCTGTTTTCATTCCTTTTGCTGTCCCTTTACTCTGATTTATTTATGTATGGCGCACATAGGTCTACTCTGGCTTCTTTAAATGTGCTTATGAATAGAATTTGACTTGACTACTGCAAGTGAAGCGAGACAATCCTGAACTGAAACCTGATGTGAAAAAGGGCAGGAAACAAAAGTCAGCGCAATAAAGGACTTGAACTTTATAAACAAAAGGAAGAAACAGAAGCAAGTAAAGCTAACAATGATGCAAAGGGGGGAAAAAAAGCTATCAAATGAAAAAAAACCCACAACATGAGCCCAGCTAGAACAGTGGACATCAAAATCCACATGATAAAAATGTCTCTAATAGCAAGTGATAATGTTATAGTCACCTTAATTTGTAAAAGGGATTAGAGGAGAGAAATCCCTAACAGTCGGACCAAGTTCATCGTAAGTGCAACGGATCCTAGTTCTTGGACCATCACTCTAAAGACATCTACACAACATTTTACTTTATCCTCCTCTGGTTACTTGCAATGAAATATGAATTATAGGTGAAGTGTTTGAGGGAATCAGCTTCGTGACAACAGAAATAAATTCAAACGTCTGCAGGAGACTTCCTGCCATCCAGAATGGAATAGCGGGGTCTGTTGTTTCCTTGCTCTGCTGCCTCACCTCTAAAACCACTTGAAACTGTTTGAGCTGGAGCAAAACAATAACTTACCCACTCGAAAAACATCTGTGTTAAAATTAGAAAGACTGGCTCTCAAACACCATGTCAAGGAAAGCAGGGATACTTTTGAATAAATAATTTGCTTCTGGTCTAAAACATCTTTAGATAATATATTACAAACCTTATTGGTAGTAAAGTTTATGATTTTGTTTCTTTTTTGAATATTCTGCTTGCAAATGTTTTCAAATGCAAATCTACAAAGGGTGCATTTGTTTCTTTTAGCGTCATGCTTTAGTGTATTAAAATCTAAAAAAGTTGCCACTCTAAGAAAGTCAAAAGCCTTGAACAATCCTGTAGGAAAATGATAATGACTTCAGGCAGCAACTGGGCACTATTCAGGAAAGTTGGGGCATTTTAGCACGCACACTGAGAATTTCTGTATTTTTGCTTCAGGTGCCACTGTGTCCTGTATCTTTAGTCAGGGCCCTCTTGAAAGTAACACACTGTGCCTGAAGCCACCGGCCCAGATTACCAGTTTGAAGCAATGTCACCTGTGTTTGTGTTTTTCCAGGTTATCACAAGTTTTTCTCACCATAGCAGATCCAGTTGGACACTTACACGAAAAAATCTTATTTTACTCAAACTCTCTCGACTTCAAACAGAATTTCAGACCAAAAGGTCTGACCTTGCGGCTGTGCGTGTTTGTGCATCTGTAATATTTGTAATTGTAGATATCACAATGTAATATTTATAACTGTTTATAGTTATATTTGTACAGGGATTTATTTTTATTTTTTTTGCCACGTTGTTTATGTAAGTAAGACAGCTTCAGAAAATGAATTCATTGCTGCCTTGATGGGGGTTAGTAAACTCCTATCAACAGTACAGACTATAGCTGAATGAAGGACCCAGCAGGTTCTTCTCGCCCACATCAACCAAACAAAAAAAGAAAAAATGTAAAATGTGTGGAGGAGCCAACACTGGCATGAATTCCTGGATTTCATTGTGTTGTTTGCCAGGCAGCTGAAATAAATGTATTCATATTTCCTCCTCTGCTTGTCATAAGCAGTGACTTCAAAGGGGACAGTTTCTTCATCGTGTATTTTTACTCTTGCGTTGAGCATTGAGAGCACTTCATTCACCTCATACTGAACCGCATTTAGTTGAAAATTCATAAAATAATGAAATCAGGTGAGAATGAAATGCTAAATCAGCCCATTCATGCCGGTGTATTTATTGTCACCTTGTAAGCATGAGAGTAATTCAAGATGTGGTCTGTTGGCAAGCAGGAGAGAAATTTAATGTGCTTGCCGGTGATGCATTTTAATATCAGATTTAGCCGTAATCCAGCTTAATCATATCGACTGTAGGCACAGTCGGGACACGAGATGCATGTTAAAACTAGGTGGAAACGAGGATTTATGCTTAGAGAAGCTGGCAGCACTCCCATTATTATTTTTTTTTGCCTCAACTGCTCTTTTAATTTTACATTAACAAAGATACGTTAAATAGAGCAAAATAAGAATGTGAATTAACATCAAGGCCAGAAACTAAACACGAGTACATTGATTTTTAAAGTATGACCATTGGTTGACTTATTAATTTCCAACTATCCAAGAACTAAGACATATGACAGATTTCTATGCCAAAAAAAGGATGTTTTGTAACAGAAATTGACATTCTGATGGACATTTCCTTCACATCCTGCAGTCTGGCTAACCTAAAGATCAAAGGCTCAAAAGACGGTTAATTTTCTCCCCTAAAGCTAGTTGAAACATGATTAATTACAGAAAAAGAGCATGAAACAGTCCATCAGTGTAACATTAATCATAGACAATGAAGGTGCAATATATTTTTGTTCACTGTCTGAACCTGTATGTGGGTCCAGACCTCTGAATCCTTTCACTCTTATGAGCTGATGGGTCTTCTGGGTGTTTGGGAAGGCATTGAAAAGGCATTTGGATGGAGCTGTCTGGTGCACGGCGCCATTGTGGTCGGTCGTCCATGAACTCCCCGATTGGTGTCAACTGGACTCCAGATTTCAAATGCTGAATGCTATAAAGGAGATATTACGCATCCAGCCATGATGCCAATATCTGGGCTCTGCCAAGTGGGGATGAAGTCAAGTGTGGAGAAGGAAAACTGCAGGTCCTGCAAATAGGTCTTCACTAAGTTTGTGATGCGCTCAGGTACAATACTTTTAAATAAGTTGAAGGTGGTGTAGCTGTGGGAAACTAAACTGAAGGAATTTTTGAGATCGAAGTAGTCCACATGTAAAGCACTCTTCTCACTTCTGGCCAACGCTATGTGGTTCCAGATCATGCTGGTGTGCTCCGGATATCTTGGAATTCCAGCTTTTTGCACAGTTGTGGCCAGATGCCTTCGTTCTTCCCAGGAGCTGTTTAAGCTTTGGGCTATGATGATAAAGACCCCACTGTACATCTAAATTGGAACCAGATTATAAACTAAATGTATTTTGAGTTGTAAAAGTTTGTGACTCAAAGAATTCCAGCTGTCATACTAAAAATTACTACTTGAGCTGAAAATTAGCTCTATAAAAACTGTTTTATTATGATTATCAACATATTACAAAGGCAGAATGGTAAGCTGTTAAAGTAGTTTTGTGTCATAAAACTGATTTTATTTTTATTTTTCCCCTTATATAATAAAGGAATTGAATGTGAATCCTTCAAGAGTGGGGATTCCAGTTTTAGGAGTTAAATCTCCCTATAACGACATCCGAGATCAAAGAAAATCAGACAACAAATCATTAATCATACATCAACTATCAAATGTATTGTCTGATATTATTTTGAGAACCACTACAGAAGAACAAAACACAGTTTCATACACAGTGCTTGTGTAGGAAACAAGAAATACACTGGTTGTAGACTGTTAATGTCGTTTAATAAAATTAAAACAGATTAATAAAAGTTGATTAAACCCAAAGTCACATTTTAGTGACGTCTTGTAATCTACAATCCCATGTATGGCAATGATGATGCAAAAAAATTGTTCTGAATAATGACATAATCATAGGGAAAACTGTGCAAATGATGGAATATGGCATTTTAAATTATTGTAAATTCAAAGAACAACTTAAAAATCTTTGTTGCTATAGCAAAATCTTTTTTTTTTTCATCTGTTTCAAGATGAAAAGATGATTAAGAAACGGGATGACAAAAGAGCTTGTTGTGGTTACTTGTGCACAAAATCAAATGAGCCAAGGCCTAAGCTGATGACGTCAGGTTATGAAGTAGTTCCTGAATCCATCCCAGAATGCTTTCATAATCAGACTATGAAGATAATATGATCACGACGTCCCAGGCCACCTTTTTAAATCCATCCTGGAATCTGTTCAGAACTTGCGTTAGAGTTGGCCACTGATCGGATTTCTTAGGACACATTTTAATGTGTAAATGGAGACCAAGAAGTTTCTCCGGATTTCAGGCTATTAATGTACATGTACATGTAAGTAAAAAAATAAAAACTAAAGAACGTTTTTGTTACTGGCCATTCACACACACACACACACACACACACACACACACACACACACACACACACACACACACACACACACACAGGCGAACAGATCAGGTGGTGAGTGACACAGCACGGAGATACGGCTGCTTTCAGACCTTCATCAGGGACCGTTGCACTTTCATCTATCACGGCATCCTTTTTTATCTGTCCCATCAACCCTCCGTTGCTCCCTCTCAGTCCTCTTCCTGGCCATTATGTTTGACCCTCTTTTAGACTTACTGGAGTTATAGCGAGACGCAATATATTATTGTCTTGCTTTTTCAAAGTCATTGCATTATTGAAATATAGTGTTTGGCCTGTTTTGTCTCTTGACAGAAGCACTTATACCAAAAATAAATAAATGCATAAAGAGAAAGATTTTCCAAATACTATAAGAGCAATACAAATCCCTAATTGAAACCAAGCATGTTTTTTCTAGCAGGGCTCATGTCCGACTCCGTGCAGAGCGTACTGTATTTTGAAGGGTTGGTTTGGATTAAGTCCTATAATATGATACTGCTGTTAAAAACTGCCAACCAAGTAAATGATCTTAGGTTTTTCACGCAGCTTAAGGCGAACTTGTCAAACCAAGCGACCTTGAAGTTCTTTAATTCACATTCTCAGTTTAATCAAAGAATATTAAAAATTAGGTCTCAGGTCCTGTTATGGAAACTGTCTGTATGGAAATTGTTTCCAAACCCTGGTCCTCGGGACCCACAACCCTGCATGTTTTAGATGTTTTCCAGCTCCAACACATCTGGCTCAAAGGAATGGCTCTTTAGCACACTTGTGCAGACCTTGATGACAGGCTAATGTGGGGATCCAGTCATCTGAGTCAGATTTATTGAAGCAGGAAAACATCTTAAATCATGCAGGCCAGTGGGTCCCAAGGACCAGGATAAGGAAACACTGCCCTACATATTACTGCACAGTGGATGGTGCGAAGCTTGAAAACCAACATTTTTTGTCAGTGGCCTTTTATCTATCTTGTGACATCATTGAACAATTTACAGATTTTACAAATTACTATTGGATTTCTGAGTCACACTGGTCAAGCTGAAAATTGACAGACTTTGATCACCAGTCAGTCGAGCACTGGGTGCATCCCTAATCATTAGGAAAGAGGTTATAATTCAAGTATACATTCTTCAAGGCTGATGCAATGCCTGTGGAATAAATAGCAATATGTTGGCATGTGCAAAATGTTTTTAAATCTGTCAGGATAAATTACGTAATGTGTTCTGAGCTGGAGAGAAGAATAAACTCATGTTCTTGCTTTGTCTAAAGATGTACTTTTTTCTTTATATTTGTACATAAATGACAGAAAATACTGCACAGTTATATGTTCTTACTATTATAAGAATATATATCCACACAAGATATCTGAACAGCATGTGTTACGAACTGTCATTAAAGCACACAGTCACTTTAACTTTGTGACAATGTTGTACCAAACACTCGCAGCTGGTTCATCTTCGATAGATCTGATATTGCGTACTGAGGCAACTAAAGCTTGGTGCTCTGAGTGTTGTGGCGGGAGAACCCATTAAGCCTGCTGTAATAGATGATTAATGCACTCTTTGATGTTTCACTGGCAAAACTGCCAGCAGGAATAATCCATTTACAATGAATTTGACTTGTGTGCCACTATGTGTGTGTTTCTGTTCATCTTAGTGGAGTTCAGGAAATTGGACCTAGCGTCTCTGCAGTCCGTCCGTCAGTTTGCGGAGAGTTTCAAGGATGACGGCCTTTCACTGAACATTTTGGTTAATAATGGTGAGTAGGGGGTATGTGATCTTCTAAAAATGTAGAGCTAGAGTTCTTATTGTTTTATAAAGAGGTTTTGTATGCATTAGTGGAAGTTCTGCTGTTAGGTAACAATGTTGAAATAATGTCATTATCCAAAGAATTTAAAGTTGCAAATGCTGTTCGTATTTTCAGGAAACCCCAAAACAAATACAAATTTGTGCACCAAATTCTTAGTTTTATAATCCCACTTAATGACACTTGTGAGGTCTTTCTGTCATAGACAGTTTCCTGCGTGAGCTAATGTATTCTATGTCTATGTTTGTGTGTGTTAAGCTGGTGTAATGCTCGTTCCTGAAGGGCGGACCCATGATGGATTTGAACAGCATTTTGGAGTGAACTACCTGGGCCACTTCCTGTTGACCTGGCTACTCCTGGATGCACTGAAGGATTCTGGGAAGTCTGGTTGCCACTCCTGTGTGGTCAATGTTTCATCATCAGCCCACTGCATTGGGGAGATAAGACTAAATGACCTAAATAGTTGGTATGTGCACTTTTCTACAAATTATCAACAAATAAAAAGTGATTAATGATTCACAAAAATAAAATATGCAAACTTTATTGTTTCTTTTAACTGTTGTTTGGATACAAGTGGGAAGAACATGGGTACTTTTTTTTCCTGCTGTGACACATGACTGAGCAGAAACTCCTCTGAAAGCTAAAGAAAAACTAAACTGATAAAAAAAAACCTCAAAACTCTTGAAAATTGAGAGAAAAACCCATGGCTGCAAGATTATGAGATTAAACTTTTAGGGCAACATTTAGATTTCACAAAAATGAAGACGTTCACTTTATTTACAGGAATGTCAATTCCCACAAATGATGTCTAATAAACAAGCTTATAATTCACCTTATGAAAGAAAATAAAGAAAAGTGACAAGTATTGACCTACTAATAACACAGAATTCACAGATTATAAACATTTTAAATAATGAGGTTAAAACTATGTTTTCAATGATGAGTGTTAGGAGTGTTTTCATGGATAAATGCTGTTAAATGCTTTCATCACCTCTGGTTCGAAAATCATACACAGTCATGTTGTTTTAATCATCTTGAAAGCCATCCTGAGAATAATAATAATTTGTCATTAAAACACTGGCATATTGAATTTCGTTGAAGTTATAAACTTTGATTAACTTAACAAAGAAGTTCTTTTTCCAGCAGAATGTGTCTGCAACAAACGGAATGTGGCAAAAGTTTATGACTGTTTCTTTACAGCCTTATATGGCCAGGTTGCCATGGCAACACGAGTTCTGGCTCATAGGGAGTCCTGCAATCGTTGTAAATCCTTCTTCTCGGTTCTATGCATCCTTTGTTTAGCAGACGGTGATAGTCACAGGCTGGTACTGAAAACACAGAATTCTGATTTTTGTAATTCAATTCAATTTTTTTTTCAATTCAATTTGACTTAAATAGCATCTATAACAATACAAGTTGTCTCTAGGCGCTTTCCCGAGACCCAGAACATGACCCCCAAGCAATTATTAACAATATATTATAAACAACGGCAGTTAAAAACTCCCCTAGTGGGTGAAAAACCTTAATTCAAACAGTGGCATGGACAAACTCCCCTTTAAAGAGGGAAGAAACCTGGAGCAGGACCTGGATCATAAGGGGGAACCCTCCTGCCGAAAGCCAGCTGGGTAGAGCAGGAAAAGGGAGATCAGGAAAAAAGAATGAAGAACAGAGAGAGGAGTGACACAGACACACAAGATGCATTAGTATAATTATCCGTCAGGAGCAGAACTTTCTATGTGACTTTCATGTATGTATGACTGATTTGTGGACTACAGAGACGACTATATAAACAGGTGTAGACAGCAGACACTGAGGTGGTCAGAGGGTGGGACTACAGGTCAGGATGTCAGCAGGTCTCCAACAGAGACATCTACACAGACGGGTGGAGGTAAACACGGGGATGGTCAGAGGGTGGGACTGCAGGTCAGCATGCAGCTCCTGAGGTTCTGGCCTGCAAACTTGTACGGGAGAGAAAAAGAGGAGACAGACCAGGACAACAAACTACGAACAATGGAGCGCAATTATACTCATGAGATGATTCCTATTAGTAACTGAAGATTGAGCTGAAGAAGGGAAAGAGAAGCAGAGATGAGGGGTACCACTCATGTTGCTGTCCCTCTGGACCGTAGGTCTACAGCAGCATATTTAGGATGAAGCTGTGTTTAAGACCAGCTGCTCTGGTCTGGTCCTGCAGCTGCAGCTGTGACTACTGGCCCTAAAACGTTACAAGTTCTAACTATATGCCTTACTAAACAGAAACTTTTTAAGTTTGGTTTTAAAGGTGGAGGTGGTGTCAGCCTCCTTAACTCAAATTGGAAGTTGGTTCCATAGTGATTGCGCCTGATAACAGAAAGCCCATCCTCTAAATCTACATTTGGATCTTCTAGGAACTACAAGTAAACCTGCACTCCGAGAACGGAGAGCTCATGGCACTATTAGGTCTTACAAATATCGTAGCGCTAGACTTTATATGCAAGTAATACAATTTTAATTTAGATTCTGAGTGTTAAAATGTTGGATTAGAAATTATAAAAATAAATGTCATGTGAAGGTTCCAGACCCCAGGTTTACTACGCCATGTAGGAGAAGGAGGAGCCAGGTTCTGCTAAAAAAAATGGACTTGATTCATTGATTATGATCAAAACATCTGGATCAACAGTTTGGCCTGCAAGGACCTGTGCTCCTGTGGTTCAGATCCTACTTAACAAACAGGAGTTTCTCTATTTTGATGTTGGAGTCGATCCGTTTTAATGACCTCCCCTCTACCTCAGCCCCTTTGACTTCTGGTGTGCCACAGGGATTCATTTTGGGCCCTGTCCTATTTTCATTATAAATGCTGCCATTAGAATCAAACATTTTCCACCTTTCACCTGTATGCAGATGATTTGCAAATCTATCTGTCAATGAAGCCTAGTTCATCAAGTGTCCTGGAATCCATACGCAGATGAGTAAATGACAATAAACTCTTCTAAACGTCCTCTTTTTAAATGAGAATAAATCAAAGTCGAGCCGTTCCTGAGCTGTCTGAAAAGGTGGGGTGATCATTCTTTTGCTGTTGCTGGTCCAAAACTCTGGAAAACGGTGTCCTCTGAGTTACAAACCCCTACTGACCTGCCTCTGTTTAAATCAAATCTCAAGACCCAGTCTTCCCAGTCCAGCTACAGGTGGTGGAGGTTAAATCACTCAAATTTGAAAAGCTAAATGAGACCTATTAAAGTAAAAAAGAAAAGAAAGAAATATTCCTTCAAATGAATTTGTAACTGATATTTCAACACAAACAAAAGTAATTTTTGCTTCTTATAATAAATGATGCAGTCTAATAAGCCACTTCTTTTTGTTCACTAGAGGTTATGTTTACATGACTTTAAGACCTAGTAGAGAAATTGTGTCATTGTGCATAAACCCAAGAACTGACAGAGGGAATATTTTCTTTTTTCATCTGACTCTTATTTTGTCAAACGTTATTTTTGAATGAACGAAACAAAACTAAGCTGTCCAGCTTAGCCTGATGTTAAAGTCTAACAAACGTTACTTTTTTCTCTTTCTTCAGCCAGCATTATTCAGCTCATGCTGCTTATTGTCAGAGTAAGCTGGCCCAGCTGTGGTTCAGCTCCCACCTCCACCAGGAGATGCAGCGTGGAGGATTCCTGGTGAGTTCACGTGCAGTGGATCCTGGGATGGTGGATACTGCTCTCTACTGCCATCTATGGGTGCCTCTCCGCTTGCTACAGATGATCATCGCCCGTCTCCTTTTCAGGGTAAGACATTACTCACACTGTGGTCAATTCAGATTAGTTTTATTTGTAGTCAAATTAAAGGAACCCTAATATAAACTGCTGAAATGGAGTCTGTGTTAAACTATACTTCATTTTTATTCTTCAAAACTCTTTTAAAATCAGCATTGGTGATTATATATGTACTAAATTGTTTAGTGCTGTGTTCTAACTATGTTCCAATTAATGCTTAATTTTAATTGAGTTACTCCCTTGTGACAGGAATAGTTTAAGGATGCCAAGACTGTAAGATAATATATTTAAATGTCTCCTCAATCCTAAAACTGCAGTGTGTTCAGCTTTTGACCTTGTCAGTTCCTTTTTAACTAAAAGGTCCCATAATATGCTTTCATTGAGTTTCAGTGGTTCAAAGTTAAATTAAATTACATGTAAAATACCCAGTTTTCATCCAATCTAGTCATTTTCAGAAATGGATGATTGATTACCAGTAAATACATGTTTTGAACAAGCAGGAATAAAACATAAACACAGTGCCAATGCAGCACACAGAGAAATAGAGGAATCAGTTCAATTCGATTTTATTTATATAACGTACATTACACTACAAATGTCTCTAGGCACTTTTTAGAGACCCAGAACATGACCCCTATTTAAATGTTAAAGAAACAACAGCAAGTCAAAAGCTCACCCAATAGAAGAAAAACCTTTAAGGCAAAAAGTGGCGAGGAAAATCTCCCCTTTAAGATGGAAGAAACCTTGAGTAGGACTTGGCTCATAAGGGGGGGCCCTCCTGCTGAAGACCAGCCAGATGGAGTAAGAAACATGGAGGGAGACTGGACAGAGGATGAAGAACAGAGAGAGGAGAGGCAAAATGTACTGTCAGTGTTATATGAGATAAAATAAACTAAGATATTAAGATTTAGGGGGTATGATCTAACATACTTTGTTCACAAGGTCAGCTGGATCTGGTTTTCTATCAGTTCCCAGAGTCAGAACCAGACATGGAGAAGCTTCCTTCAGCTTCTAAGCTCCACATGTCTGGAACAAACTCCCATAAATCCTCAGATCAGTTGAAACACAGTTCATTTAAATCCAGGCTGAAGACTCACCTGTTCTCAGCTGAATTTGAATAAAGCTCAAAATCCACACTGTTTTGCTTTTAAGCTTAAGTTTCAAAATTTGATTACATTTTAACCACCGATTTTATCTCTTGTTCTTTTTTTCTTTCTTTCTTTTATTTACATTTTAAATAATGCCTTTTTATTTATGTGATGTTTGGATCACTTTGTTGTTGAACTGTGCTAAAGAAATAAACCTACCTTTCCTTGCCTTGCCTACAAACTGTTTGATCAATTTGAAAAGGATCAAAAATTGTATAATACAGGGGCCTTCAAATTGCATAAAAAACTAGTCCCTAAATGTTAGCTTCAGTTGTTTATTTTTATAATTTTTTTCACATTTTACTTTGGTGTTTTCTAAAAAGAGAAATGATTTGTGGTATTGAGTGGTGTGGCTACTAATACAGATTGTACATCTCACATGCACACACATACACCAGAAAAATAAAATGCAAACGTCTACCGAGAGGCACAGAGATTTTTGCATTAGTTAGTGAAAGAAAAAACACTAATACAGAACATGGACTTAGATACATACACATCCCTAAAATTAGGAGGGTCACTAAAGTGAAGTGAGGCTGTTATCTTTGTGTTACATCTTAAAGACTTAGCGTGAAAGCAACAGGCTCATTTTAATATCCCTGAAATTTGACAGAGACTTGTACACATGTTTTATCCCAAAAGGGCATAATCTTTGGAATGCTTCGGGCCCGCAAACACAAATACATAATCCCTTTAACCCTAAAATGTAATCATTAACACATCCGCACAGACATCCTGTTACTGTTGGCTGTTTAGGAAATCCTCACCTCCCGTAATATTCAGATTAAGATTGGATTAGAAGATGGTAAACATGGAGCAGCAGAGAGAGTTCTATATTAAAAATAAATACGTAAAGAAAAAGTGGAAGAACAAGCAAGGGTGAAGAAATAAATATTAAAGTGGCCATTATAGGCTTTTTTACATTTTCTGACTCACCTACAGTTTTGCTATAAGGAATCATCTTAGACATGATGAGAGATTCAAAAGATGAGGAAAATGTATGATGTTGTACTTTGCACCTAATACTCTTAAAACGATTGTTTTTTTTAGCATTTTTTTCTACCACTGGCGCTCTATGACATCATTGAGGGCAGGCTTTCCTTGTATGGTCATACTCTCCTGGCAGTACAGATACACAAGAACAAGAGCTTAAGCAGTTATTTTAAAAGGAGAAACATGCTTATGTTTACCATTCCTTTGGATGCTAGTACTGTTTACTTAACATATGCTTTTGTTTCCAAAACGTCTCCAAAGAAATCTGCTTTTAGTTTGGAGGGAAAATGGCCCAATCATGACTCAGTAGGTGGTGTTTGTCTTTCCAGGTCAGCAACAGAGTGTATGTTTTTTCGTGACACTTCATAAAAGAACCGTGTGAAGAACAAGGCCTTGTATATCTCTAGATTTACAAAAAGATTAAAGCTGAAAGTTCCATTGCTGGAGGGCCATGAGTCGGAACTTAAATTGGTAAATAAAATGTGGAAAAAAAACAAAACGTTTCTCTGCCTCTTAGGCAAAAAAAGAAAAAAAATTGGAAAAAAGCCGGGACAAGCTCCAACAGACACCCGTGACCCTGAAAAGGAATGGACGAGTATAGATAATGGATGGATGGACACATCAAGCTGTAATCTTTGTTGTTATGGTTTATCATGCTGTCCACTGTTATATTCTGAATCTGTTTCTGGCTCAAATAGAAATGGAAGGATTTGAGGTTCATTAACTCAGCTGAAATGACCAATACTTTTTTAGTCCTCAAATGGAAAATGTATAAGTAAAAATAGTTAAATTGAAATAAATATGAGATAAGAAACTTAGATTGTGGGCATGGCGAAAATCCACAGAGATCTTTACATCTGTTGTGTCTTTCACATGCACTGATGGGGTCACTTGCAGCAGCTAACACAGGTGAACTCGCTCAGTAGATGACATGGATGGAAACTTCACGCAGTTCAACATCTGGGGTGCAGAGGCGCTCCTTCACATGTGCACAAGCACTGCCAGCAGCCCCACCCCACTTCTGTTGGTCTGTGCGAAGTCTGTCCTGCACATCAGCGCTCCAAGCTCACCCATCTCTCCTTCAGAGGATCGCACACTCCACGTGATTGAAAGAAATGCTCAAAACCTCTTCCTTTTTGACTCTCTGTTCTTTCCTCTGCATTTTGAGGACTTTTTTCCTGTTTATTAACTGGCATTTCAAAGACTAATCTGCTTTCTGTCGTCAGCATCCAAACCAGTTTGGAAAAATGTTTCAAAAATCATAGTTTCAGCAGAAACCAAAAGTTAAGTTAAAAAAAAAAAAATCTCAAGTATACATGAAGAAAAAATACAGTTTGACAGAACAGGCTACAACAGGCAGCCCTAATCTAGAAAGCATTATCAGTACGCCTTCAGAAATTTAACGATTCAAAAAATACTTGAGACAAATCTGCACACCTCCCCTTGTGATTCTCAGTCTCTCATTCAGAAATAATTACAGGCTTTTAACATTTTTGTGCTTTTGATGTGCTAGACATTAAATTTGGATGGTTTAAATTTAGCATTGTATGGCCACATATAGGCAGAAATCATCATTTAAATTTTTTTAACTAGAAATATAAACTAATTGTTCCATATTAAGTTCCAAAACAAGGTACAGTTAATATTTATGGCTTAATGACTCAGAAATAACAGACCAAAATGTAACTTATGTTAAACAAACTGTTGCAGTGAGAAAAATTTGTTCTTTTCCTCATAAAAGGTGTTCAAGAAAATCCTTTTATCAGCGCTGCAGCCCTTCCAGGTGCACACAAAGCAATACACCGCAGCCAGCAAAATGAGTAATAGAGAGCTACTTAAGCTCGCCAGTATTTTACAGACACATCTGACCTGCCAGGAAAAGGAACTATAATTCATTCATGTGAACAACCGAAATTCATGTTTTAAAATACGGTGAAATAGCACGGCGTGTTTCACACAAGCGCGCTGTTGATGCTCACAGGGTGTGATCTGCTGTTTGCTCAACAACCTGCTTCTGGTCTCACAGCTGACACTGAGATCATTGTTGAACTACAACAACACCAGCGCTCTCACATATGCATACATGCACGCAGGCATTCACACACAGGCGCTCAGCCCCAGTCTAGTTTCACTGATGTTAACATACAGTGACATCAGTGCCTTGCATTAAGACACAAAAATAGTATTCACACCATTTTATTTATTTTTTTTTTATTTTGCAGTGATAGTTTGTCTTTGATTCCCTTTGATGTTTATGTTCTTTTGATATGAAATAACCTTTTTGAAATGTGTGTGTTTTCCCTAGACACCTGCAGAGGGCGCTGTCACTGTGCTATCAGCAGCCCTGGATGGGAACTGTGAAGGAGGCTACTGGGCCAGTGGGCGCAGGGAGGTGACAACACCAACGACCTCTGACCTCCAGCTTCAGCGAAGCTTATGGGAAGTCAGCATGCAGTTGTTGGGCCTGCAGTAACAGGGGACTTTAAGATGACCATCAGGACTAAACCTATTTGGAAACAGCATGAGAAGACGCCAAAATTGAGCCCACCGGCCACCCTTTTTTTTCATCCAAACCTCATGTCAAAGTGTTGGTAGCACTTCAGGTTGGCAGTGTCCACAGCTGGAGTGTGATTGGTTGTTTGGGGAGTAAAGACCTCCTTTCAAAGAGGAGCTAGTTGGTGTCATTCAACTGACTCCCTGATCATAGAAATTGTCACATGTCCAGTCGTTGAATTGGGTCCATATAAAAACTCATCCCTGACTCTTCCATAATTAGACTGGGTTTTCCTCATCGTAAACAGTAAACCAAATCTCATCCAGGAAAACATAAAAATGAATAGAAACAGCTAAAAGTATTCAAATAAACCCGGACATATGCGTTCAAACACTAGGACAGTTATGTGACTCAAACTATTTTCCTGCTGCAAGAGGAGGAAGTTCTGAATTCAATTTTTCAGTGGTGGGTTGTAAAAAACTTGTAACTGACGGTTGTAATTTGATAAGATAAAAAAAAAATGAAAATTCAACAGTATTTAAGATGCCAGTAGTTAACAATCTGGTCCTCTTTGTTCACCACTGCGCAACAAAAGCGTTCGCTTTGGAGTAATAAGGTTCTGGGAAGACACTGAAAAAGGAAAATTGATCCCACATAAAAGAAGGAATTCATTTTTGATAATTCTCCCTCGTTTTGAGAGCGGTGAGACACTTGGTTGAGGAATTCTGCTGAGATCCCAGGATTTCCCGGTACTTCTAGTGGCTTATGTCTGCTCGGAAACAAAACAAGAGGATGAGGAAAAGTCCTCCACATCATTCTGTCACTGTTTTTCTTTGTATTCCGTGTTAATCGCTTTTGCTGTGTCTGTGATAATTGTGTTTTCTGCACACAAGTCAATAATTTTCTCACATTGCGGGCCCAATTCACGCTGATGGGCATCGCAATAATGGGCAGGACAGAGAGTGAGGAAAGGCACTTTTTTTCTTTTCTCCCCAGCATTTAAACTGTGATTGGTTCCTCATTGCTGCTGCTAATGCTCCTTCTTCACTTGGCACTGCTCCTAGTGCATTGTAGGATTGAGATTTCCCAGTGGTGAGAATCAAACTCTATCAGTTGAGCTGACAAACACACCCACTTGGAAGCACTGGAAGCGGTACATGCAGACAAAGACTTGTCCAAACAAGCACACAGCAAACAAACATGTCTGTCTCCATTCAGGGATATACTCACATGTGTGTACAAATACAAGTTGCGCCATAACACCATCTCCACTGTGATTAATGCGTTTTGGCTGTGAGGATAAAATATCCCTCTCGAATTGTCAAGTTTGAGCTAAATTTGCTTACCACAAGTCATTATGTGCTTATGGTCATTTGAGAACTGCCACTGAGCATCCAGCCTTTTTGATTATTCGCTGTATGTGAAGCAATAGTATCACTGTGGTAGCTAATATAGTCAGTGTGAAAGTGTACAAAGCAAGAATTATACCAGCCTCAAGTTATCCATTTATCAGGAATTTAAAGTCTCTCTGAGTAGATGTGTAACGTGTTAAATTAGGATATTTTAGTTTATATTGTTTTGAATGGCTCAACTCCAAGTTCGTTTAGACCTTCAGCAGGGGCTGCTTCTTGATAGTCGTGCAAGTCATTAAAAACTCCTGCAGACCAGACTAACATCTGCTCCTCCTCCCTAAACGAGATGACAGTGAATGCAAAGAGAAACGATGATGCTGCATCCCGCCTGTTAACGCTTAAGACAATGGAAGGAGGTTGGAGGAGCTCTTTGTCAGTCTGCTGTGTGATGTGGGTACCAGTAGCAGATCACCCCAGCATTGGTATCTGTTAAATAAAGTTGCCATCTAGGGACTGTTAGTGTCCCATTGAACAATCAACCAACACATATTGGACGGCAGGAAAACCTAGAAACCCCAAACCCCAAAGTTTAAGGACTTCATGGGCAGAGGAAGTCATATTACCCAACAGCTCGTGACAGTTCCTGTTGTGGATATGGGAAATGATAATGATAAAGCATTGTGGTCATTATTTCAGGATTCATTTGTTGTGATTTACAGGCTTCGAGAGCAGCGGCATCCATACTCATCCGATTTTCAGGCGCTTGCTGAGTGCAGTGTCTCTGTCGCTCCTTTTTGACTTTCGAATGTGTGTACACGTGCCTAGCAGGATCAGATCAAAGGCAAGATTCTGAAATCATGTCTTATATTTGTTACCACATTTTAGAGTTTAATATCACACCAACTTGAAACAATAGAAATAATATTTTTTCATGCAAATGGGCATGAATTTGTATATTTTTCTTACTGTTTTTTTCCTTAATTGAAGATGAATTGATAAAAAGGCTCGGGAAAAGAAAATGTCAAGCATGTTGCAGATTTTCTGGCAAACCCCTAATGTTTGTCCAAACCCTAACCATGTTGTTCTTAATTCCTAAACCTAACCTGGCTGCTTAGGTGCCTAAACCCAAACCAATCAACAAGTAAATGTTTGAATGAGATAGGCACTGAGCCAGGCTGATGACTGTCCGTGCGTTATAGCTCTTCTACCACAGCCTCCAACTGCAGATTTTGTCCATGTTTAATCTGGAAAAGGTCATTTTTTAGATACTTTCCCCAAATGAGTTTTAATGTCGTAGAATCCCGCCTTTGATCTGCGGAAACATGCTTGAATCTTGACTCTGTTTTCACATCATCCAAATCTGGAGAAGATGTTTGTTGAGGAAGAGTAGGAGGAAATTCAGACAGATTCTTTGTTTTATATATGAGCTTATTTTGCGTTAACTTATTGAGTTGAAATGACTTTATTACTTTTCTGTTTGCCGTGAGCTCATTTTCCAGGTGAGAACTTGATCTTTGCTTTTACTCTGATACGATACTAACGCACCAGAATTTAGAAATAAATATTACTGCTTCTAGTTATTGAATTTGAAAACATCACCCAGCGAGTTTGTGGATTTTTTTTGGTCCTAGATATATAGTATATGTGTGGGAAGTGACTCTTAAATGCCAGCAATATTTCTCAGTTTTTAACTGAGTTTTGTTTTTTTGCCTTCTCAGAGTTGTCACAGTACTTGGAAACTTGTCTCTGAACTCGTCCATCGTCTCTGTGCTTCCTTGTTCAAGCTCCTCTAAAGCGCTGACTAAATAACAAACTCGGAATCATGTCCCCAAACAAAACGTGCTCCGTTTCGTTCAGAAATACAAACACCAGCTTTACTTACTCAGCAGCACTCGCATAAAGGGACGCAAAGCTTCAACGTGTGCTACATCCCGTCAAAAAGAGCTATCGTGTTTTTCTTAGTTCAGCTGCTGAAGCAGGTGTATTCAAACCTGAGAAGGACATCGCGAGAAGATCGCACACCGTCTTCATCCGAACACGAGGGTTTCCAAAGAGAGCGTGTTCTTGAGTTAACTTGCAGACGTGGAGTCCTGGAGCGCTCTAACCCAGATGGAACAACACAGCGAACTCTCTGAATTACAATTGCAAATATTGAAAAAAAAAAAAAAAGAGCTAAAACAGCTTAAGTAACTGTCTGTGATATTATCTGTATGTGATTTAATAGTGTGTGGTCATTTCAAAACGTTGGAGACCTGTGGAGATGTGTGTAGAAGGAAAACGCTCTTATAGCCATTCCTCTGACTGACCTGGGATTCCATTTATATTAAATGTTCGAGTCCCACGTTGTGCAAAATCCCAAATGTGTGTGTATATATGTAGGTAAATATGAATAAATAAGAGCTGATATAAAGATCTGTGTTAAAAGGGGTAACTAAATGAACTGAGCCCTGCGTGCATCTCATAACACGTGTTCCTTTACCGATGTTCCTACATCTGTTCAGTTGTGAAGATTCAGTTCATTGAGACCCCTGAGAATTTAAGAAATGTGTAAAATATTTTACTTTTCTCGTTATTTTATTGTTGTTGAGATACAGATTGTTTTTGTTGTGCCAAAGGAAAAAAACAAAAAAAAAAACACACAAAAAAAAAAAACCCAACTCCCTCATGTGTGTGTAACTGTGACATTTTTAATGTAAAAACGGAGTTGTAGAAACTGTGAACCTGTCTCGTCCCGTGCATTGCTGTGAGATTTTTCTCTCTTGTAAGACTGATGGGACCGGGCATGAGGAATGTGTGCGCTTGACAGAGTGACTGTGCGTGTTCAGATAAGGTAATTGATGTCGAGGATTTCTGTCAATGGTTGTTACATTCCAGCTGCAGCCGCCACCTTTTCTATTATCCAAAGCCTCTCAATAAACATATCATTGTGCCATTTGCTCTTTCTTGTCTCTTTTACGCTGTGCAAGTGAGAATCTCTCAGTCTGATGACGATCAGAACGACCAAAAGATATAATTAATCATGCAACGCTGTTTCGAGTCATGTGACTGTTTCTTCTGAGAAGCAACAAGGTGAGTAGTGGGTTTGCGTATATGCGCTCATTGTTTCCAGCTTAGTAACTTTATCCATGCAGCCTGTGTTCGGAGAAAAAAACCCATTTAAATGCACGTATACGACAAAAATCCAAACATCAAGGTTTCAATGGTAATCTGAGACTACTTGCTGATATCTTATTAGGTGTTGTTTCAGCCACCATCTGTGACTCATTGGCCCAGCTGACAGAGGAGGCTTGTTTCGGCTCTGTAGCACCTTTATCACACCTTGTTGTGCTGTGTGAATTACACTGAGGTGGAACATTTCATTCTGCTGCCTTTATGTGAGCCTCCACCTTCCGTGGAATCGCCGCAAAACGCCAAAACTGTGGCTTGTCTCCCTGTGTGTGTCAAATTGCACTAATCAGGTAGAAGCTTTTAAGTTTTGGCTGGAGTTTATTCAGCGCTGATCGAATAAGGCAATCAGTGACCAGAGACATTAGAGAGTTGTTGCTGGCCAAGGACAAGGGAAGGAACCTTTTTCAGATTTTAGAAATAAATACAGGATCTCTAGTGCAGCTTTGTGCTGTGATCTCTCTGTATGCAGTATATGATGCAGATATTATCTGTAGAAACTGATTGACAAGAATGACAATAATTTTGCAAAGGAAAATTGCTTTCTGTTTCCATCTATCTGATGTAGATACTGACATGTTGATATACATAATAGATTGACACCTGCCACATTATTTTGAAATTCCTGTAACTAATTTGCCACGTATGAACAAAGAAATTTACAGTCACACACTCAGCACATGGGAAAACCCTTTCTGGTTTGGCATCTTCTACGAAAAGGTTCTTGAAGTGTGCAATCCTTCAAACCTTGTTGGAACATCAATATTCCAAAAACGAAGAACATGATCCCTTCTTCAGCTCAATCCTCAGTTATTAATAAGAAGCATCTCATAAATATAATTGAGCTCCATTGTTCGTAGTTTGTTGTGCTGGTCTGTCTCCTCTTTTTCTCTTCCATACATGTTTGCAGACCAGAGCCTCAGGAGCTGCATCCTGCCCTGCAGTCCCAACCTCTGACCATCCCCGTGTTTACCTCCACCTGTCTGTATATATGTCTCTGTTGGATACCTGCTGACATCCTGACCTGCAGTCCCACCCTCTGACCACCTCACTGTCTGCTGTCTACACCTGTTTATATAGTCGTCTCTGTAGTTCACAAACTAACCAGGTATCAGTCATATATACATGGCGGTCTTAGTTCTGCTGCTGATGAATAGTTATACTTATATATCTTGTCTTTTGTACCTTTGAATGTGTGTCTGTGTCTCTCCTCTCTCTGTTTTTCATCCTCTCTTTCAGATCTCCCTTTTCCTCCTCTCCTACTCCCAGCTGGCCTTCAGCAGGAGGGTCCCCCCTTATGATCCAGGTCCTGCTTCAGGTTTCTTCCCCCTTAAATGCGAGTTTTTCCTGCCACTGTCTGTTTTTCTCCCACTAGAATAGTTTTTACCTGCCGTTGTTTATGTAATAATTACTCGGGGTCATGTTCGGGGAGAGGAAAAGGCCAGTCTGTGAACCAAGTCTATAGAGAACGGGTCAAGTTCATATAGGCAGGGCCAGACCTCAAGATCACCTGTTCGAGCAGCCACAGGTAGCCGGTGTAGCTCAGTGAACAGATGTTTGACATGTGCCTGTCTGGGTTGATTAAAGACCAGACACGCTGCTGCATTCTGGACCTCTGCAGTTTGATTGCACATACTGGAAGGGCGGCGAGGAGGGCATTGCACTAATCGAAGCGAGACATAACCATGGCCTGTACCAGGAGTTGAGCATATTTATTATTTACATGTTTATTTGCACATTGACTCAGGTACAGTCTTATTATCTGAATGGTGTAGAGAGCAAAGCGGCACAACCGAGACACCGAGCCAACATGTTCAGAGAAAGATAACGGATCATCTTACATAACAGCAGGGCTCTTTGTCACCTTCGCGGGAGAGACAGTAATAGAGCCAATAGTTACGTCGATATCAAGTCTGAATGAATGATGGGCAGAGATGACCAGGACTTCAGACGGGTTAAGTTAAAGATAGTGATCCTTCATCCTTGCAGACAGGTCGGAAAGGCATTCGTGCAGAGACAGCGTGGTCTCATGCCTATGTATGGTGCTTTTAGTGTTGGCCAAGGGTCAGTTTTAAAAGTCATCTCACATGTTTCAGGCTTTGTGAAGGAGTACACGTCATGCACTTGTCAAGCCATGCGTCCACAATGTTTCTTAAGCACTTCAAATTGGACATGAAGAAGTTGGAATTAACGGAAAAAAAAAGCAACAGAAAATAAAACGTAAAACAAAGCACTCAGTGGGTGTTATAAATATATGTGCAGAGATGGGTGCTCCGGTGTGTTGGAAGACCTTGTACCTGGGATTTCAAAAAGGGGAAAAAAATATTCGAAAATCATTCTGATTTTCTAGCAACAGATGATAATAAGCTCATGCATCACTTCAGGCTGCCTGACAAAAAAAAAAAAGAATACTCCACCTATATGTTAGGAAAAATATAGTTTGGAAAACAGGAGCTGGTGACAACCAGTCTTAAAAGACGGTGAGAATTGTCATCTACATGTCAGAGCTTTGAAATGTCCTACAAAAATGTAGGACAGCTCATCAAAGCACATTTGAGTGGCAGGTGAAAAGAATTACATCATGTATGCATCTACTTGTCAGAATAACAATTTGACATAATGAGGAGAAGATGGAAATGTCTTTTTAACTCCGGAGGATGAAGTTACAGCGTGTCCGCCTTTAATTGATCGCTGCCTGAGCTCACTCAAGAGGAGTGCAGAGAGAAAAAGCATCTGAAAAACGATGGCACGACAATCCTCATTTAGGGCTTTGTAATTAATGCTTATAAATTTTGAACGGGCTGCGGTTTGTTCAAACATAAACACATTTAGTAGGTCATTGGACAACCATTTAATTGAGTCTATCTCTGCTTGAATTCCTTATGGTTATTTAATGAACTCGTTGCACACGCTCTTATGAAAATAGGAAGCTGCTAATGAGTGTTCATTCATATAATTATTCCCAAAAGAATCAGAATACGTCACTGCTCAGAGAAATATATCAATATTCAGTAGATTTCTGTTTTATTTTTATAGAATTTAAACATGAGTTCCCCCAGTGTACTTGACATGTTGAAGTCAGATATTTGCCGCTGCCTCAGCTGCTTTAGGTCAGAGTATATTTTATGCAAATGCATAAAATATACTCTAAACCTGAAGATGGGGTTGATTTGATCAACAAAACAAAGTTACTTGAAGACAGGTACAAGGAGGCAGGGAGCAGCCAGAAAAAAGGATAAACTGCTGGGCAGGAGAGACACAAAGTTCATTAGATGGAGTAATAAAGAAAGAGTAGAGATTAACGGGGCAGCATAGTGGCTTAGTAGTTAGCACTGTTGCCTCACAGCAACCTGGTTCGATTCCCCGGCGGGGGTTTTTCTGTGTGGAGTTTGCATGTTCTCCCCGTGCCTGCGTGGATTCGCTCCGGGTACTCCGGCTTCTTCCCACAGTCCAAACACATGCATACTAGGTTAATTGATACTTCTAAATTGCCTGTAGGTGTGAATGTGAGTGTTCATGGTTGTTCGTATGTGTCCCTGTGATGGACTGGCGACCTGTCCAGGTGTACCCCTGCCTCTCGCCTGTAATGAGTTGGGATAGGCTCCGGAAAACCCTGTGACCCTGCAAAGGATAAAGCGGATATAGAAAATGGATGGATGGATAGAGATTAATGGCTGTTTGTTGAAAAGGTTCATCCCTGCTCTCTTTGGATGAAAGGCAAAGGTACAACCTGTGCATCACAGGGCCAAATACAGCCACACACACTCACACTCACCCCTATGGGCCATTTAGTCTATTATACAGATTTTTGGACTCCGTTTCAGTAGGAAACTCCAACTTTTGCAATGGGATCTCCAGTCTCAAATGTCCTTTTGTTGGTCCAAGCTGCCTGCTCTTAGCTTTGGTTCATCCTCAGACCTTTCCAGGCCAACCAGCAGCCCGTCATGGAAGTGCAAATAACAGCACAAAAAATATTCTCTTTAAAGAATGAAAGACTATGTCTTTAGAGTCTTTAGATAGATGTTATGCCCAAAAGTCAATACAATGCTAAACACTAAGTAGAAAAAAGTCGATGCCCCTAATTATACAAATATTTATTTCTTTGAATAAAACCATTTTTTTTCTTCCTCCAAGTACGCTCTAAATATGGTTAATTCTGCAGCAAAGTTGGACATTTTAATGGGTAGTGATCAAACTACCTTACTTTTGGTGCGAGCCTTCAGTGGTCAGTCACGGAACTGCAGTTTGTCTTACTTCCTGGTTGGCTTAAAGGTGGTATTCGGAAAGTTGGTTCTTGGTTCCACCCGACAAGATCCAGCTTGCTAATCTGAAATCAGGAAATTGACAAACTTCAATTGCATCAAAGAGCCAAGGTGACAGTTGAATTGGTCCTTTGGAGGCTACTACCAATGACTGGCAGGCCAAAGCTGAGCTGAGCTGGTCACTACTTTGACTGCCTTCTCCAAGCTACTCACTTTCACCCACCTTCATACCAAAAGGGGTATCTTGTGGCAACATAGTTAAATCGGGTGTGTAAAATCCAAGTGCCAGATTTATTCATTCTACCAATTTAGCCATTTTTTGGATTAACCAGTTCTTGCCAACATGAGATCCACCATAGGCTTGAAAATGTGTCTTCATACTTTTTTCAAACCTCTGAGTGACACATCAGAGGGTTCTAGCCCCAAATCAATACTCTTTAGACTTTGGATCCAGACAGAATTATGGTTGAGTCCAAAGACAAAGTCTTAAGGCTTCACTTTTTACAGTGGGAGTAAGTAGAGCCGGTTTTCTCAGCCTTTGGGAAGAACAGACAAGGATCCCTCCTTGACTGAGATGAGATTCAGCTGCGATGCAGTAGTATTCATTTTATGAGTTACAGAGTAATTTGTCTTTACTTGCTGCTTCAAATGAATAAATTAGCACCTACTTTTCCCACTAATCTCATTGCCAGTAGAAATTAAGCGAAATATGAGCTTAATCATTCAGTCTTGTCTAGTGTGTCTTCAAGGATACAAAGCAGTGACATTGGAAATACGAATCTTCTTCCAAACTGGCCACCACTTCTGCTCATATTTTATTGAAAGTCCTTTTTTTTTTTTTTTTTTTTTTGGCCTGGTTTGAGGTCAGCGTGCTGAACAGATGTTTCCAACAGATGTCTCATAGATAGCACTGATCAGTTTTCTCAGAAGTCAAATTGGACATGACCTTTCCTTGAGTTAGCACATTAGTAATATGTGGAACATTTAAAAAAATGTGTGCTATACAGAGATAAAACAGGGTTTTGTCAAATTTGATCTTTTTTGTCATAATTTGCTTTTTTTTTTTTTTACTACTAAACAAACTAAAGATGAAAAAAGGAACTTTACAAAAATGGGACTTTTGTTTTTCAGAAAAGTCTTTCTATATGCAGATTCAGCTATTAGCAATCTGCCAGAGTAAGATTAAGACAGACATTAATCTTCCCAGCAAGAATAGAAAATGTAGGCATGACAGCCCAGGGCTAAGTGATACATGGACCTTGTCTAAACCCCTGATTGAAGGATAGATGGGAGGACAAAAGGATGTACACGCGGATACCCACCATTTCTCTCTAACGCAGTAATGCTAGAAGGAAATGGTGGGCATGGAGGGAAAACGTGGATCCTAATAGCACTGAAATGACTACAGACACATAATCTCAGATCCTTTTTCACTTATAGAAAAACACATATAGAGCCCTCTAGTTGATAAAGTATGCCGCAGTATCCTTCATAATTAAAACGGATGGATCTGTGGTGTCCGTACCAGATTTCGCTACACAACAACTGTCACTTCAATCGAGAGCTTGCACAGTCCTCTGGAGTCCTGCTTAACATTGGTGCAATTTATTCATTTTTGTCGTTTGGGGTTTTCAGGTATTGTACTTTTTTGTGCAATTATGGCCAATCACTCTTTGCTCTCTAATTACAAGCTTGCTTTAGCTGAATCTCGGGTGAACGCTTGGCAGCAGTTGGCACGATGCCCACAGAAATACAGATGCTGATCCTCAGAGTTTACGTCAAACCTTTGACGAAGGGATAACTATAATTGTATGATGCGTAGACTCACTGTGTGAGATTTTGATTCCTGAGCAGCTTCATGACTAAAGCAAATATATGTGTGTGGACACAAATATTTCATACCATTTTGGTTTTGTATAACTTTAGACTTAGATGTGACATTATCACAGTGGCTCCTTTTGTATTTGAATTTTACATCCTGATAAATTTTACTTTCGTAGTCTGAAAACAGACTAGGGACATAAACATCCAACGTGTTTTATTTTATATTGTTGCTGTTTTGTCTGTTTTTTAGTGCTTGTTCTTTGTGAACAAGATTGTAGAATACTGTTATTTATAAAACACATTAACCAAAAATGTTGTCTTGAAACCGAAGACCAGAATGTTTTCACAGATCAGAGATGGCAATTTCGGATGTTATAGATCAACAGGAAGGTTTCAGGACTAGACTACGGAAAACCAATGTGATGTCACCCATAGGGTTCTGAAAAATATTTTTAAAGCCTATGTTGAACGCCATGTTGCCAGGAGCTGACTCTGGCCACCCTCAATTTACGCCAAAATTGTAAAGTGGAGACAGCCAGCCATCAAAACCATTAAAAATGTAGATAAGATGAATAGATTTGCAGTAATAAACTCCTTAACATTGTACTTAAGTTACTGAGAGCTCCAACTGTGAGTAAAATTTGTAATCTCCAAACATTTCAAAGACATAAAGAAAGAAAAGGAAAAAAAACAGCTCAACATCTGTCGCACCTCCGACCGCTGCGTGTGACCTATGATACTCGTAGAGAACCAAGCTGTTATGTTTTCTACTGGTTATTTAACTTCGGCACAGCTGGCAGGTCAGTCACAGCAGGAACAGCTGGCAATCCTCAACTGTACAGCAGTTACCTGTGCATCACGAAGTTAAAGCAAGGAGGTGGCCACTCTATTAGGAAGTGAAGTGAAGGGATGTTGACCAAGCGTCAGGATGTGACATGTTTGAAATAGGAATATGTTGGAGTTTACCGCACACAAATTGAGTAGGCAAGTGGTCGCTTATCTCATACGTGTATGTGTGTGTTTTTTTCCTCCCCTTGTGTGTGTGTGTGTGTGTGTGTGCGTGTGTGTGTGTCTGTGTGTGTGTGTAGCAGCAGAGTAGGAATCTGTCCTTGGATTGATGGTGCTGTCACCTCCGTCATAATGCAGTACCACAAGCACCTGTCAACACTCTATGAAAACATAAATTTATTCATAGAACGGATTGTGATCTTGGCCAGATGAAACCCTGAATATCACTTCCTACAGAAACTTGTTGGATTTCCTCGACACGATGGGTATACAGTATTTTGCATTCAGTTTGAATACAAAACCTCTTGCATATATTGTTCCCATCCAGTGATGTACTGTGCTATCTCATAAGCACCAAATAGAAAGAAAAAAAATTAAAGCAGTTTTCAAAACTGCACAATATGCTACTGATGTGTTCTGATTTTGTCAAAATGCAGTATACAGGGAGTAAGCAATTTTACAATCTGTACGAAATACCTGGAATGTGTGCTGCTTTTGGGAAAATTGCCAGAGTGCAGTTTACAAGTTAATCGTGCATAAAGCACATAAAGCAATGCACCACTGCAGCGGAAGCCAGTTGCAGTGGTCATGTGACCAACTTCCAGTCGGGCAATAGCAAATTTGCTCCTACAGTGTCAAATAAATGACAAACGCCAGACAAGTAAGCAATGCACACTGTATACTACATTGTACAGGTCAACATTATTAGTCTCTAAGGAATTAAACTACTAACAAATAACTGCATGTTGTTTCAAAACCAGACTAAAGTTTGCATGCGAACACTCAACACGTGGATAATGTTTGAAGCGGTTCTTTGGTCTGACGAGACCACACTTGAGTTGTGTGCTCACTTTCTGTAGATGCTGCTTTTTCAATAGGTGCATATTCAGAGGAAAAATGACAATAAATCTGGTGCCAGTCTAGCTTGAGGTTGTTTCTTGATCTTCCAACAAGACAATGACCCAAAACAAAGCTCAACACTTGTTCAAAACCTTTTGCAGGGCACCTAAATCAATGTCCAGAAGTGGCCCTCTCAGAGGTCTCTGCCCTGTTGAGAATCTGTGGAGGGAGTTCAAGATGAATGTCCATGATTGGAAAACACAGTTTGGAGCTGGAACAATTTGTTACAGAAGAATGAGCTAAGCACCCTCCGAAACAGCCTGAGAGCTTTAGTGACTTCACCATTTCTGCAGCTGTTGAAGTTGCCCTTCACACGTGATTTGGTTGGCGGAACAGAAAAATGATCCTGGTATCTCTTTACTGTCTTGATTTACAGTTTGAGATTTATCCTCATGTAGGAAGATTAATCTTCGATTGATACATTTTGAATTGGTATCTAACTTAAACAGGGACAAACTGAGGCTTTTTAGTTTTCAGGCTGTGAAACTCTGACAGTAATGACAAGTGGAAATGTATGTCAGTTGTCACCTGTCAGTCAAACGATAACCACTTCCAGGATTTAACTAACAAACTCATTCATGTGAATTCCACATTTACTGTAAAAGCAACGTCAGGATGACATGTTTTTGCTGGCGTGAGTGCATCCAAAAAAAAAAACAAAAAACAAAATAAAAAAACAATTATAAAACAGCAACCATCGAAGCAGGCTTTTGCAGCATGGAACGCATTTGTATCTGAATGCTTTTCAGTACAATGCTGGCGATAGTTGCTCTGCAACAGCATTATATAACTGTTTGCCTGACGGTCCATTTAAGGACACCAAATAGCTAGAAAGCCTTATTTAACAGCTTCATATCTGCCAAAAGAAGTTGTATTTACCACCAGTCCAATTCGATGGGTTGTTTTCACCCAAAAAGGTGCAGGGACAAATGCCAAAGGCAACGGACCTTAATGTGTTGCTCTCATCTTAACTGATTGTAACGGATACGGCGACAACATTTAACAAGCTTCTTTTTTTTCTTTTGGATACTACATCATTGATATTTCTCAATGACAGCTGCGAATTCCTGCATATGAACTTCACTTTTGTGGTAGCAGAGTTAATTTATGTCTGTTGCCTTTATGAATACTTTTTTTTTTTTTTCCTTTTTTGTTAACAAGACAATGTAAAAACTACATTCTTTACTGAGAAAGTCCACAAAGGCCACTAAACTGACCTGCCTGCAGTACTGATCTGTCCTTGACAGGAAATGTGTGGAGAATTCTTAAATAAAAACAGAGACACTGACAGACCTTAAGATGTTTGCAGGAACTATTTGACCTTGTATGACCCATGTGTGGTATCTTTTTTTATTTTATGGTATCATCAATGATCAGAACGCGTTTCAATTTTTCAAAATTTTTCATGCCTAAATGCAAAAATGAATGCACAGTATATTTATAAATGCAAAAAATTGCATATTTTGCCATTTTGAGCCCTAGTTAACTACAACTACCACAGTACAGTTGTTTTGAATGAATTTGAATGTAAAAAATAAATAAATCGAGGACACCCCTGGGATGTTTGCTCTTTATTTACTGCTAATTCATACATGGATCTCATAAAATTACAGCGAAGCACTCTGGAATTTACAGTTAAGGTCAATTTAGAAACTTTGACAAGCAGGAAAAACACTATTATAACCTTTGACAAGAAAATACATATGCTTTTTCTATATATCATCTGAGCATTTTCTGCTCTGTGCTGGAAAAAAAAAGAAGAAGAAAAATTCACACTACTTATCAGCATGCAGAAAACATGAAATTCAAGACAGCAGCTGTATTTTGATGATTTTATTCTATCACAGTAAGATATTTCCAATAAACAATAACATGCTGCTTACCATGCTGTAACTGTTGTGAATGACGCTTCTGCTAATGCATCAAAAGATAAAACAACATTTTTAACATTTAAAAAAAAGTGTTAGCCAATGATATGTACATTTTAACATCCAAAAATTGCAAAGCTATAGTTTCTGTTTAAAGGGGGGTTTCAGGAAGTATTTCCTTTGGAGTCAAAAAGACCACTGAATGTAATGTAACCGGCTTGTAATGGAAACCTAAGCGATATGGAAGGAAACCAGTCATATCTGTTAGTCTGTTAGTTAGCCGCTGATGTAAACACACCAGCAGTGTCTTTGTTTCTGGAAGCAGACGAAGATCTGAGGAAACCGTGTCGGGGTTTCCTGTTTCTGTCGTTTCACGTTCCCGCTCTCATTAGCCATGCATTCATCCATCTTTCCTCCTGCAGCTGTCCAGAGCAGCAATTGCGTTTTGCTGCATCACCCCGCAACCCTCCTCCATAAAACGAAAATGACCTTCACCGGCTTGCCATGCCAAATGAAGTGAGGAACAGAATCAGGGTGGTATGGAGACGAGAGAAGGAGATGTGGCAAATGATTAGAAAAGGGTGTGCTGAGACAGATGAGATGGACGACAAATAGCACATGGAGAAAGAAAAGATGGAGGAAAATTAAATAAAAGCAGGCAACAGAAACTGAGTGGAATGAAGAATTGGAAATAAAAGAATGTGTGCTATAGCGTGACAAAGACCGGCATGGACACCTGAATAAATCTGTATTTTACAACATATACGGAGGGACTAAATAGTCTTGTTGATCTCTCTTCATTCAGATAGCGTCACTGCAAACGTATTCAGCACAACCAGGACAACAGCCAGGGATGCAGTAAATAACATTCAGGTAACCAAGTGTCTCCTGGTGCAGGAGCATCTGATAAAGCTTTGATGACAGGAACTAGATTAACTGTCCCCACACATGTTTGACCTTCTTTTTAACCTACTTTATCCCTGTTTCATTGCACTGGAGAGGCGACAAGGAGAGAGAGAGAGACTGAAAAAAGTAAGGAAAGAGTTCACGGATTGCTGCAGGCTTCGCTCCCTGTCTGACTCATTGCAGAGTCATGAAACACCAAATCCTGTAAAAAGAGATTAATTTAAAACTATCCTACATTCGGCAGAAATCTTGAGTATGAGCCCCGGCAAAACACCCACCGAGCTATAGAAAATCTCTCATTTTGTCCCTCAGTCTCTAGCACACTCTTTTCCTCTCTATCTTGCTCTTCCACTCTGTATAATCTTCGCTTCATTAGCATTTCAAAAATCATATCTTTATGAGTCACACAGTGAGGTGCTCTAGTGAGTTTGACATTAGCTGGCTATGTAACTGAGGCACCTCAGCATCCCCGTGCAAGAACCACTTCAGGGTTATTGTAAAACACTTTGCATGTCGCCAATTCACAAAGCACTCTAAGACAGACACGTGAGGGAGCGAATACAGCGGGAAGCACACGCATGAAAATTTACTACCGTCTGTGGAGAAACTGGGTCACTGTAGCAGGATTCTGCAACAGGCAATGTAAAATAAAAGATGACAAGTTTAGAGACACAAGTTACAAAGTCACTGTGTGAAGAACATTTCATGTCAACGGGTAATAAAAGACAGAAGAAGGATAAAGAAAAGGTTTATTTCTGTGAGGGTGTCACATACAGGCCCGATATGTATTTATACCGAGGCATTTTGAGTCATTTCCTGCGTTTTGTGTGTGTGGGAGGACATTTGTAGAACTAATGTTGTGTTTCAGGAAAGATTTCAAAATCAAAGAAAATGACTGTATTTAAAATGTCTGGCTGTAGTGCAATATCCTCATGGTTTTATATAGACTAGAAATCTAGGAATCACAAATGCATATATAATCTTTCAGTAATCATTTCTCCAAGATGATCTAAAACTCTAAAATCTAAAAAAAACTGCCTGTCCAAACAACAACAAAAGAAAAGTCACCACCTGGATTTAATAAAGCAAAAAGGTAATTACCTATTGGATAATTATTGGCAACAGGTTATTTAACCCTAACTGATGCAATGAGTAGCTTCTCATTTCTTGTGGTTGTGAAAAAGATGTTTCAGAAGAGTCAAATAATTTGCAGGCATCAAGCACAGAAAGCATCTAAGGAGATTGTTGAAACTACTAAATTTGGGTTAAAAACGGTCCAGTGTTGGAAAAAAAAAAGGGGAACAATCATCTTTGAGGAAGAAATGTGGTTGGAAAACAAAATCATGAATGATCCATACTCATTTTAATGTTTGGTGAAATGAAATTGTAAAAAAACAACAGTAGAACTCACGACAATGTTGAGCAGTGAACGTTAAAGCATTTCCACAGGCACAATGCAAAGGGAACTTAAAGGACTAAAGGACACTACATGGCTGTGTAGCCGTATGAAAACCAATTATCAGTGAGGTTAATCTGCCTTAAGTTAATTTAAATTAAAAAAAACCATTCAGTTTGCTAGGGAGCATAGAGATTGGACTCTGGAGCAATTGAACAAGAGCATACGGTCTGATGAGGCCATACTTACCCAGAGTTACAGAGTGATGGGCCCATCAGGGTAAGAAGAGAGGCAGATGAAAATGCTCCCGTCATGCCTGGTGTCTACAGTTCAAGCCTGTAGGGGCAGTGCTGTGATCTAGGACTGCTGCAGATGCTCAGGTCTACATTTAGCAACGTTAAGTGCCCAAAGAATGAGATCAGCTGACTACCTGAATGTCACGAATGACCGGAATTAGTGTTCATCTCTTCCCTGATGGCGTGGACTTATTCCAAGATGACAATGCCAGGATTCATCGGGGTCAAAGTGTGAGAAATGATTTTCACACATGGATTAGCCACCACAGACTCCAGACCGTAAACCCCAATGAGAGTCTTTGGAATGTGCTGGAGAAGACTTTGAGCAGCTGTCCGACTTTCCCATCATCGATACCAGATCTTGGCAACAAATAAATGCAACTCTGGACAGAAATAAATGTTGTGACACTGCAGACATTTATCAGAACGATGCCATTGTGAATGTATGCCGTTATCGACGCTCAAGGCGGTCTAACAAATTATTGGAGTGATGTTTTCGGACCGGTAGCGTCGATGTTGTGTGCTTGTTGCTTAGTGTGACTGGAAAATCAACATAACCATAATTATTTTTCTTTACTGCATTATGATGTATTTTTGTTCTTTCTTCTTGTTGTTTTTCGATAAATCTCTAGATGTTTCTGTATCGTCAGGTCTCAGCAACAGGTGAAATGACATTGTCAGCGGGGAATGTATTCACACAAAAAAAACACATTTACATTTAATATTGTCCACATAACGTAAAAGAATATTGTAGACAGAATCGATAATGTAGAATACCTGTTCATGAAAACTGCTGATGCGAGAATTTGAAAAAGTTGATCTTTTTACTGGTTTTATCTCTATTCATCGGAAACAACGGAGAACTTATAAACAAAGCAGAAAGGCATCAGAGTGCCAGTTACTCTTCTTTTGGCATTCATGTGGTGAGAACTGTTGTGCAGCTTGAAGGTAAAATAAAAAAAATCCCATGTCAGAGTGTTTCATGGTTCCAGTGACATCCGTTATTTTTCAATGTTTCAGCAAAGCAGTCTGTAAAATCCCGTCACAGCTGCACTGTTGTGGATGTAAACACCTGCACTATGTTCATAAGGGAAAGAGAGGACTGAAATGTTTGGACTTGGGAGAGATGTATAATACAGTTGAGTATGTTTACCATAAATAGCTTTTTTGATCGCTTGGGAACCGTGAGGAGGTGTTGACTTCCTCTTTCATGCTATAAAACTGAATAAGCTTTGAAGTAGCCAGGAAACATGATGAAATGTACTTGTCAGATTAATGAAATATCAGTCAGCTGAATGAAGAGTGGAACTTGTAAAAGGACACATCTTCGGTCTGTTAAAAAGGCAGATAAGCTACCGCCACCTCTCTTGTCCGATGTCTTGACAGATGAGGACCCAGTTGGCTCCAGCTGGCGCTGTTTCCTGAACCACTGCTCCCCTACAGCTGAGCTGAAACCAAAATCCATCACCACAGCAGGCCATCCACAACTCACACTAAAAAGCCCTCACAGGAAAGGCTGCACTTTTATTAGGTAGCAACTGTTATCATCGAAATCATATATGACTGTGTGTTATGTGTTTTTGTAACGCATCACAAAGGAGCCTTTTTGAGCCTTGTATGGATCGGTACTCTCTCCAGTGACTCAACTAAGGTTGGGTTGATGCTTCCGAGTAGCAGTGATAAACATAAGCCACATATGGCACCTACGCCATCACTTGCGTTTATACTTATGTGCTATTAGTCGCGTTTCCATTACAGCTAGATTTCCGTATTTGATTGAAATGTGAGAACAAAACTATTGCTTTGATCCATCTATCAGGGAAACACCTCCAAAAGCCACTTCGTACATATGTTGCACAACAGCAACTGCAGGAAACACTCAGAGGTCTCGAACGGGTCAACGTTAAGTAGCACGAGGGGGGCCCGGACCCTGTTAGCGAGGTGTTTTTTATGCCATAGCCTATTAGGTCATTGCTGCAGCAGATTTTGCAGGACTGTTTTTTGTGAAACTTAACTTGAAGTGCAAAATGGTTACAGTTATTTTGTGATACTGCATTTTTAAAGGATGTAAGCCATCATTATTGGACAGTGGCAGCGCTTTTGATGAAACGTGATTCCATAAAGATTACATTGATACGCCCAACGGAGTGATGAAACAGTGAAACGGGGGAGACGAGGCAACGAACTCGGGAATGACATCTTTGCCTTAGTTGTCTCCTCTGCACATTCTTCTTCACGTGCTCAAAATGTTCAGATGAATCAATTCTTAATAAGCAGAATCAAGCAACTTGTAATCCATTTTCATTACGAAAGGTTTGTTTCAGCCAGGGAATGTTAAAAGAAAAAAAAAAACTCTCTCCCTGCTTCTGTCGTTCATTTTCTTACAAACACACGTGTCGGCGTAAGTGCACATACATGCAAAATGATGTGTGTGAAATCGGAAAAGCTTATTTCTGGGAAAGCCAGCTGATATCTGTTTCAGACATTACCATGATAATTGGCACTTTGCTGCACAGAATAAGAGCCTGGTGGATTTGTATCGAATAATAACCTGAGGAGAAAGGAAGGAGCACACTGCAAAGCATCATAACGAGTGTCACATTCAGCCGAGTTTTCCTCGTTCCCTCCAAAACTGGAGAAAATGTGTGCCAGGTGGTTCACAGTAATTTGTCTTCTCTTCTATGAGATTTGATTTTTACTTAATTTGTCAGGAAATAAATATACTTATGTTTTGTGGTATAATGAAAGCAGATAGGTTTTGAGAAGAATAAACATATAATACATGAAATAAAAAGAAATTGTATGAATCATTAAAAACAATTCTTGGGAATTATATGGGTACCATTTCCAACGACTCTTTTGACTTTCATCAAGCAGCGGTGATTCATAATATTGTGTGTGTGTGTGTGTGTGTGTGTGTGTGTGTGTGTGTGTGTGTGTGTGTGTGTGTTTTGCAGTAAGAGAGATGATAACTTGACTCCAGCGATGATGATAGTCAGTTTCACACTGTTTGTTCTTCTGCTCTCCTGGTTGACAGCCATACAAATTTCCACTTTACAAAGATTTCTTTCGCTGTCATAGCCAAAGAAATGCTGTCTTGCAGCCATTCCTGAGGTCTCTTTTGTATTTCTGTTTCTTTCATAGAAAAACTATTGTTTTCTTTCTCTTTTTCCTTTTTTCTTCTCTACAACTGACTTTGATACAAGCATCCAGGTTCAGGGGATGGTAATGGCCTTGTTATGGTGTAACCACAACAAGTCAGCGTGATTATCATTGTCTTCCAAGATGACCAAATGCTTATGTCTGTAATCCAAAACTGTTACAAAGTAATTAATGACAATGACTGATTAAAAAATTCCTTCATTACATTTTCACTTCCAACTCAATAAATATAAATGCTTGGTCAGTAGCCTTTGACCGTACTTCTCAACACAAAAACATCTTTTTAGTGCTGTTATGGAGCATAAATAATGTCTTAAACAGACGCCATGGCACCGTAGCCAAACCCTGTCTGGTAGTTACTCCACTGCTGCAGCACATGTCACCATGGTAACCTTGAAAAAGGAGGAGAATGCTGTTGCAGAAGGCAAAGTGCATCATACAGTGTATTTTAACAAAAATTATAAAGCGTTTCAATTTTTAAAAAAAAAATTTGACTTAGAATACAGCTTGCAAAGGACAATTTTACTATTTTATTCATAAGACTTCCTTCAGAAACATAGGCAAAGGAATCTGTCATAAAATAAAGGATTTGGCTCAAATTCACAATGGTCTTTTAATTTAATTTAATTTAATTTTGTGGTCATTCTGGAGAAAAAGGAAGCTGATTTTTCTAGTGTAAATTAAAAGAGAGAGAGGGAGGGAGAGAAAACAACGCCAGCATGATCTGGTAAATGGGCACAGCCAAAATAAACATATCATGTTTTAGACGGGATCAGGGTTTAGAAGGGAGCTGGTATGATGTTGTTAAAACAACTCTCGAAATTAGGTGCTCAGTGTGGATTGTAGAGAAATCATAATTACTCGCGTGCAGTGACACTTTAATAAGAACTTTAAGTGACACAGACAACACGTTTTTAGTTGTAACTCAGACTTCGAAGCAAACATGCTTCAATCAATGTTAAAAACCTTCTTATTCACTGCTGCATTTCAGTGATCCGCCACAATGCACTACAACCTTTATTTCTTGTATCTCATTTGTTTCATAATTTTTAACTTATGTTTGTCTGTCTTTAATTTCTGCTTTCAAACTCTTTACATTTTTAATACATTTTTAAAGAGTTTTTTATGTAAAGCACTTTTAATTGTTTTGTACATGAAATGTGCTATACAGTTTAACTTGCCTTAATATAATATTAGTAATAATCACTAAGGGGAAATTATTGTTGCAGTAGTCATGAATTTTTCTTCTTTGTTCCATGTTAGAATATGTATGACTGTTTCATATTCTAAAGAACATTTGTTTCTGTTCAGTTGGCACATAAAACCAGTTCCCGTCCTGTACCACATGCAAAGACTAACATCACAAAAAGCATAAAACAACGACAAGATAATGACTTACAAATGCACAAGCATAACCAAAACACTTTCAAGGGCATTTGGCTGCAATTTTTTTTTTCAAGTGTCAATTCCTACTATCAACTGTGTCCTTTGTCACCAAGATCTCCATAAATATGTTAATTTCTTTAAATTATTTAATCTTACGTTTGATTGTCAATGTTCTGATGTCATCTTAAAGTGGTTAAACTTGTTGTTTGTGTATTTCTCCTTAGCCTTTATTGCTTTCACCTTCCTTAAAATACAATAAAAATATTGTTTTACATTATAGTTTGCAGCCTGTTGCCTCTGCTTGTGTCTGCATTATTAACTAAAGTGCGCCTTCTATTCTTCCACACTCCTGTGTACTGCTGCAGGGATCATCTTTTGAACTAGAATATAACATTTCTATTATCTTTATGTGTTAAGCTCCATAATTGTTTTACCTGCCCACACAGAATCCATTTCTGACATTTTTTCCTAACAGGAACAAATGTGGACTGCCCAAAGGGAGTTTGATTTGTATTAATCACGCTGACTGTCTGGTTTACTGACTGAACCACGGGGATTTATCAGGGAGACACCAGGCGTTGTCTTAACGACAACTGCAGTGTCTGCAATGGATCCAGCAGCCATGAAGAGACACCAAATGCTAAGCAGGGTAAAAAAATTGCACATAATTTCAACATCTGAGAAAAGATAATACAGATGTGACTGCTGTTCTTCATTTAACAAAATTTGAACAAGAACATTAAATAAAGTAAAGCAGAAATAAAATGCTTTCTGTGTTTTATACATGACACAGAAAAACATGTTTTTTAACCAAACAGTCAAGCAATAGCCAAGTATATAAAAGGTAATATTTTATAGCTGCCAGATATATAAAAATGGAAGGTGTTTCATCCTCTGAGATGCTGGAGGCAGGTTATCTGGAGATGCTGACTGACAAATCTAAGATCCCCTTAAATGAACGGCCATAATGGGACTAACCCTCCCATAATGGGAGGGTTTTGATTTTTTTTTCTTTTTACTTTACCACAGAGATGTGAAATCACTAAGACATGCTTTATATTAAACATTTCATTTATCTTCCAGCTGTGAACAAAGTTACCAGCATTGGTAAATGCTGTTAACTTCACTAGCTTTACTAAGACCTTTCTCTCTATTAGGATGTTTCTGGGACAGGGGATTGTTAACGGATTTAATGCCAGCACCAGTGCCACCATTAATCCCAGTTATACTGTATCTGGTTAATGTTTGTTAAACTATCAGGGTTTTTTTTTCCTCTCTCAACAATTCTTCTTTTATTTTCTTCTCTTTTATAGAGGGATACGTTCTTCAATAATATTTTTGTCATTATTATTAATTTCTAAGTCACCTACATGACGTTTCAAGTGCTCATGTGGGCCCCCTGGTGGCGTGGGGTCCTAAGCAGCACCATGGTCCCATTTGTCTTGGGTTGGTCCTGCTTTGTGGTGATCCACAGCTATATGACTATTGGTTTGACCAAAATCAGTTCACTTAGCGTCCACTGGCTGTAGCGACTGCTCTGGCTTCAGTCCTCTTAGTTGGTGTCCAGCCCTCTAACCGCTTGGTCAGCCAGCTGTTGGCAAATCGTGGGAGCCTAGGTCTTCTTTCCTGGTCTTTGAGAGCTGCAGTCTTTCATGTTTTAGATGTCTTCCTGCATCATCACACCCTGATACAAAAGACTGTGCCATTAACAGACTTGGACAGACATTGATGACAAGCTGATGATGACCATTATTGCAGGGAAACATCTAAAACATACAGGACAGTGGCTTTAGAGGACCAGGAAGGAGAACCACCGCTCCAATCCGTGACAGTGGTCCCACCTGAAGTGCAGTGCTGCTGTTTAGAAGCATCCCAGAAGCACTGAATTGTCTGGTCTGCTCTGCTAAAGTCTGTTTTGGCTGTCTGGCGTGTCAGCTTACACACTTCACACTGAGCTGGCAGGAAGTCAGACACAAGAATGACATAGTGAATCAGTGTGATTTTCAAAATAAGACACAAGTGGGCTCAGTCTTGTACACATTATCATAAATTGACATTACGGAGGCTGCAGGTTACAATTCAGAGGATTTCAGAAGAGATTTCAAACATATACGAGTAAAGGTTCATTTTAGAAGAAAAAAAGCAAGGATAGTAGTGAAAAGGGGCAAGAAGAACTTGGGGAGTCTGGATATCAAACTATGTTTTATGTCTTTTTACATGGTTTAAGTAGCTATTGTCATATACGTGTAACATGTTTCAAGGCAAACTTCTAAATTTGCTTTAATTTGACTTTAAACAGACTTTGTCTGAAGAGACTTTTTAAGTGTTGTTAATGTAATTAGAAATAATCCAGTTCAACAAAGAATATCTGGCCTGCACTTGGCCCACATCTGAACTTTTCTTTGGCCCACGTTTGGCCTTGACTCAAGCGTGACTGCCTGAAATCAGCCACATTTCTGCAAGACATGCTGAGCTTTGTCAAAAATGTTTTATGGAAATTGATCCATTCAACAAATGCCATAACACACGTTTGGCCCAGCTCACGAGCTTGGCGCCACAACACTTTCCATTGCTGTAACTGAGCCATAAATGCCAAAATGAGTCTAGATTATGTTCAAATGTGTCTGCTGTCTGAGATGCCAATTATAATTATTTTATTATTCTCCCTGGTTTACATAGTAACATTAAGATAATATCACCTGTGGTCATTGCGGCAGCAGCTGGGGATTCAAGAACAATGTGTTCGAAGGCTGGAGGCCAGCGGTGCCACGGCATCACTGTAGAGAAATGAAGGACAAAGAGATGGTCTGTGGTGGTGGTGGCATGTGCCTATAAATTATTTATTTTGTTAAAAGTTTAAAAAAAGAGTACCTTGAAGCAGTCCATTGCAACAAACATATAGTAACTTGCTTTCCCATGTAAACCGTTGTAATGTGACAACGGGTGTATGGAGGTTATGAGGAGGACGGATACACATCAGACTTTGAATTGTGCATTCAGTGTAGTCAGATAAAAGCTATTGAAATATTTATAACTGTTGATAAGTGAAACAGATGCTTGAAGAGATGTTTTCGCAATTATTCGATGGAGAGTTATCTCCGGGAAACCCTTCGGATAGAATCACGTTTTTGAGTTCACAGACTTGCCTACACTCACTGAAGCACCTGGAGGTGATTTAAGGCACATCGACGTCTGTGTGGACATTTCTACCAGAACAGTAAAATGTTTCCCTAATAATAATCCATGAATTAGTGTCCCAAAGGAGGTGCTGAACAAAAATAATGAAGGATTTGTGAAAGGAGACAATGGGTTACTCAAACAGATGCAGAGTAATCTAAAAGTAAAACTATGCGAGAGCAAGGAGGTTTACAAGAAAAAGATGCAGAGCATGCTTCAGCAGAGTATTATGCAGGATGTATGCTCAGGGATGAAAAAGATCACAAGCTTTAAGGAGGAGGGATCAGACTTATGGAAGCATGGACAGAACAAATGAGCTGAGCAGTTTCACTCATGAATGCTCCACACTCTCTTCCCCTACAGCCCGTCTCAAGGACCTCACACCCTCCCTGAACCCAGAGCTTCCCTCTCACAACCCTGGAGTCTCAACCTGCATATTGAATTGGACCTTAACAACGCTTAATCAACATCTTTCTCTTCAGAGGGACACATTAAAAACCCATACCTCTACCCCTCCCTCCTGTTATCTCCAGCAGTCAGTGAGTTGGCAGGCTAGAAAGACTGAAGGGGAACCAGGCTGCAGGTCCAGATGGCGCCAACCCTGAGGAAGTGAACACCTATAAATAACAGCTATGTGGGACTCTTCAACCAGTCTGAGACAGGAGCATGTTCAAGCACTTTGGAAGACATCTTGCCTTTTTCCCTTTTTCCCTGTCGGTCTGCTCTCAACAACTACAGACCTGTTTCCCTAACACACCACATAATGAAAGTCCTGGAGAGACACTTACTGGCCATGTAAGTCATCAAGTAAGTCTCTCTCAGCACCCACTGGATAACGCTTACTGTCTTGGGGTTGGAGTTGGAGGAAACATTTCATTATCAGCCTGGTTCTGCAAGCCTGTACTCATCTGGACAAAGCATGGACTTTTAGGATTATGTTCCTTGATTACTTCAGTACTTTAAGACCAGATTTAGCCTGGACTATGTTTTGAGCTATTTTATGTGGGTGCCTCCACACCTACCAGGATTATTCACTTTGTGACAGACTGGACCACAGTTTTCCGTCACCAATGAGCTGTGCATCTGAATGGGGGGGGGGGGGGGGGGGGGGGGGGGGGGGGGCAATTTTGACATCAGGAAACTGAACAAATGAATGCAAAAGGCTGGGTACATCCTGGTGACTACAGTGGCGCCAATGGCTCGAACTGGGGAAAGACACTGCACATCCCCGGCCTAATATACTGATCAAACAAAAAAATATCTTCAGTGTTTGGGTCGTTTTTGACTCCACTGGGAAATGAACTAGTGCAGAAAGTCTTTCCTGTCCACTGATACACCTCAACATCGCATCTCTTTGCCAGGAGTCTGAACTTCCGAATTTAAACCGACATGTGCGCTGTATCGTTTTTGTTGTTAGTGGAATAGCCACAGAGTGCATTTAAAACACTGATAATCTTTTTGAAATGCAAAGTTCTTGTTGGAAACCTTAGACTCTGGCATTTGTGTAAATGCTAAGTGTTACAAGCACCACCTAACATTACCCAGCAGCCACAGGAGAGGCATTCATTAAATTAAGCCGCCTCCCTCAGAAGGAAAATCTACAAAAACCGCCTGTGCATGGCTTACTGGCAGTCTACCTGTCAAGCGTTTGAAACAACCTCCATCCACCAGGGATGAACCCCGCAACAAACTGGAACCTCACCATTATCATATTTTCTTATGAAACAGAAATAGCTGGGGAAGAAATGAAATCGCCTGAATATTCTGGGTCCATTCAGTGAAGGAAATCAAGAGAATGATTTTCTGGGACTGAAATAAAGCAGTTCTGCAATTCATTCACTGTTTCAGATCCACCTGACACCGCACCATGTATTTTGTTACCAGACACATTTCACCCAATAATAGATTAACAATATTGTTGTTCTCCTTTGCTGCCCATCCTCCCAGTGAGGGAAACAGATGCTAGAGGCATTCGTGACTGAAATATGACAGATTAAATTGTGTCATCCTTTGCCGATGCCCGTCCCTATCACATCTTCCCGTGCTCTTTCTACATTTTTGCTTCTTTTCTCCTCCTCTGGTCATTGTGGGGTGATATCAGCCTACTAATTCAGATCAGGTTTAATCTGATTTGTCACCAGGCGCTCAAAGTGGCACAAGTCACACCCTCTTTTCTTCCTCATTGCCTCAATTTATCATGACCTTCCCAAAGCTCAGTCTAGCCAGTGCGTCTCATTATTGCACCGTGGGACACTGACACACACACAAAATCAGTAAAACATATGCACACACAAAGGGATAATTAGCACATGCACTCGAATACAAATACACACAACACACATCCTTCTGCCTTCTCCTCGTTTACGGATGCACATGCACATACACTTGCATACAAAACTGTCTGCAGGAGATTGGAGACTGACAGGAACTCTCTGGAGAAAAAAAAGAAACAGGTCTAAAAAGTGAAAGATGACATGGAAGCTTCACAGATTTATGCAGACACGCACTCAGAAGGGCACAAACACACACGGGAGGACATGAAACCTGGAGCAAAGCTAAAGTTGAATAAAACTGTGGCATAAACAGCCGCACTTTGAATGCCTGAATGGCTTTGCGAAGAAAGTGTTTTTTGTGGTCAAAAACTTCCGTGTCTGCTGCAGCGTTAGAGCTGAAACTATTTTCCAGATCAAGTTGATGAGCAGTTTTGAAATACTTAGTTCTCTATTCAGGTTATATCCTATCAGTAGTTGTCAAAGTGCATCCTAAATGTTCAGAAAAGACAAAATAGTTCTTACTTTACTTATTTCTTTACTCTTTTGTTTCCTTGTGACAATAAGTCATTAAACCACGGATCCCTTTGTTCCAGTTAGAATAAAAATGGTATTATTCAAGAGCTGCATATCTCACATTATTTTATTTTATCATGCTTTGTCTTGTCTGCGTCACAACTGAAATATCTTATGAGACTCAGGATTAACAATTGATGCTCTCAAGTTGCTCTCTTTTCAGACAGTTGTTAATAATCGTTCCCATATTTACTGAGAGTTATTGTTACTGTAGATGTCATTTTCTGTGGTAATTCTTATAATTGTGCTTCATCTCTTCACTCGTCTCATTGTTGTGTGCACTTTCATGGACTCTGCTCGACTGCCTGTGAGTGACACATGAAAGACACAAAAGCAATGAGACACTTAGTCAGATGCATCGCAGTGAAACACAGAGCCGAAGATGAAATATGGCATAAGGTTTTCCTAAAAAGCATATACGCTTTGATGTGAGCACATTGGGTGCAGCAGTCCTGAGGGTGTATATGTGTGTGTGTTTCATCAGATCGAGAACTTGAACAATGACAAATGGTCTCTCCAGCAGACCGGGTGTTCATGCAGTGTCAGTCATTTATCTCTTATAGCCTTCCTACACCCACACGCCTGAACGCTGTAAGGTCTCTGGACTGGCTTGCTAGTGTTTGTCTTTAATATAATCTAATGGCTTTATTGACCTGAAGCTCAAGGGCTGCAAAGCACTCTCCAGCTCAACCAAATGGTTGTTTAATGTATACTTCGGTTCCTTCTCCTCATCCCACCCCCCAGATTTTTCTCTTCTCCTCTCATCCCTACCTTCTTTTTCATCTTCTCATTCCTCTTTAATTGTGTTTTCCCATCAAGGTCAGCTGGGGAGGTGATCACAGAAGACGTACTGAAATGGAAGAAACTCGAGGAACAGCAAAGAAAAAAACATTTCGCAGAACTTGGTTACGTAATGTCCCACGGGGGGGTGACAGGCGTGACAGCTGCCCTGTTGTGAAACCGTGGTAGTGGTGCCCGCATGACAAATGCAACAACATGGGGGCTCCTCCCCATAATGCACTAAACAATGACGCCCATTGCCCCTTGAGGAGTCTTGTAAAGCTGTACGTCCTGTAGTCGGCTTACGAAACAGGTGGAAGCTTACATATGTTGTATCATGTTTGTGCAGTGAATGGTGAGGCAAATTGTTAAATTCAACACAATGCAGCTTCACTACAAATAAAAGATGTGTCACAAGACTGTACAATATGAAACTGCAAGGCCCTGAAAGCAGATGCATAAAAGGCAGCACAGGGTCCATTCAGCCTCAAGGCCTCCATTTAGTACTTTAAAAAAAACAAAAACCTTCTAACTTTATCAGATGTGGAGCTCTTTCACATCTTTCATCTACACAAGGCTCTTGATCTGGTAAAATAACACAAAGGGCATTCCTTTCCTTATCTCTCGATTGGAAGATTAAAAAGCATCTGCAAGTTTGCAAGCTGACATTAGTCAGCTAGACGGGGGTACAGAGGTGGGAACACACTGTACATAGGATTTAAAATTCTTTGTCAGTAAAACACAATTTAGTTTTTGAACACTAGCTGAACTTTTGAAACATCAAGCCTGTTTTTTTGTGAATCATCACAAGCAGGTTTAGTGGTGGAATGTTGTGATGCCAAAATTTGCTGAATACAAATAAACACAAAGAACATCTGAGACTGATGGGCATGCCACTATCTGAAATAAAGTACCACTGATGAAAAATAGTTAATAACACACAGCTTTCAAAGATTTAAAGAGACTAATAAATGATGTGTACAGACTTTGAAATAGGTTACAGCGGTGGAACTGAGTGGGGTGATGGAGGTCACTTCATGATTTTCTTGGTCACTTCTCTCAAGTCTCGGAGATGTTCTTACCTCTCTAAGCAACCACATACTGAGCCTCCCAAGGAAAACAGTTATCCGCAGTCTTCACGGGGTGTTAATTAATCTCAGAATGGGGTCCAATTACTCACATTTTTGGTGTACATTATTTATTTGCCCACATTCTCACTCACACAACAAATACGGGTTAAAAAAATACATCTAAATATGAATTAATATTTCTGTATTTTCTGAGCTCGAGTTACAGTTTGCACCAGCATAAATTTGTGCTATTTGTGCATTAAAAGAAGAGTCTTAGTTTAATAAGCAGTGGGATGACAAGGGCATGTTTGTATGTTGTGGCTGGTTTGTCTCATATGCAGGAATTGCTCTCACTAACTAGGATATTTACTGTGGAAGTGTGTTCCAGTAAATGGTGCAACGTTGTTTTCTAAAGTTTAAGCTGGCATTAAACACTGTGTCTCAGACAGCATTTATGTATGTGCATAGTGGGACCCATGGGTCACACGTAGATTTGTCCGCAGTCCCAAAGTGGCCTGTCTGTGTGTGGTGGAGAACGTATTTTCGGTCACTCTGTGACTTGATAAGTACACTCAGTTCAGACCAGTATTGTGTCTATGCAGTTTGGGTTTAGTTTTCTTACACAGCTGCAAAGATACTGTTTTTAGAATTGCATGTTATTTTGTCTAAAGCCAACCTGCCCTGTTCTGGTAAAACAGCTGTACTGTCAACCCTCTGCATCAGTCCTGCATCCAGACCTCAGTTGTACGTTTGGCTCTTTTGCAGGCAAAATATAGTTTTAATCTGGAGCCATACTGCCAAGTCTATAATTAGGGGTGTTACTAAATTATTGTTATTATTATTATTAATCATGATACAAATGTTATGAACAGACTTGTGCAGACCTTGATGACAAGCTGGTGACAACCACTAATTTAAATGAGGTGTGTTAATGCAAGAAAACATCTAAAACATTAAGGACAGTGGCACTCTAGGACCAGGATTGCCTGCCCCTGGAAGAGACAGGTTTCAAACCAGGAATCATCTTGCTGTGAGGTAACAATACTAACCACCAAGCCACCGTGCTGTCCAGCAAGTGATTTATCCACATTTAAACCACTAAAACTAGCTATAATTTGAAAAAATGTACTTGTAGTTTTGGTTCGTTGCAACAGCCAGAATGTAGGTCTGCATCTTCATACCAAAGTTTTTAACTTGCTGGACTGTCATCCCTCTGTTGTGTACCAGGATACTGTGAAGCGCAGATTTGTTAGACCTTTATTGGACTGAATAGAAATGCCCCTCCGGTTTTGTCCACAACACAAACATGGCAAATATCCCTTTCATACATGAATTATTCAAAAAGAGTGCAATATTTATTTTTAGAAGACTGTTGTTTACTTCTAAACGCATACAAAGTTATGCTCTTCTTTTCTTTTTCTTATTACTATTTTTATAAAAGTAATTACGTGTTTCCTTGTTTAATATCATGTAATCCTTTCACTACTTAATGATGACTTAATGATTGTACCTTTAAATGAACACCATCCAAACCAGCATACATACTATAAAACAGCATTTTTAATTCATAAAAAAGTTTAATCTTCTGAACGTATGCTCACCTTTCAGATACAGGTGTGTGTTGGAGTATTGAAAAAGATATTCAGGTTGGTGCCATAGACGGGTGGAAGAGCATATACACCTTTACGTTTATAGCCTGTTGCATTTCTCAGCTTCAGCGGTGACACCACAGTACAAAGACTTAGTTTAGAATAAAAGTTAGGTTTTGAAATAACTCTCTATTCCCATCCATGCTATTTTTAGATTGCAGCCTCTTATTCATTCACCCTGGTTAGTAAATCTGGTCCTTAGTTTCAAAGATAATACATCAAATTATAATCTCTGCTGTATTGACTGCACCAGGATTCAGAGATGAACTGATTCCAAAAGTCTCAACCATCTGGGGTTTTTTGGGTTTTTTTTTTTCTGTGCTCAGGAATAGCCTTTAGGTCATAAACGTTGAAACCCATCACAACAAGACAGGAGGGGACTTGTTCTTAATGGATTCCATTCAGCTGGCAGCTTCATGATCTGACTTTAAATCGAACATGATGAATATCAGAGGCTCTTAAGCATCTATTCCCATCTACCACATAGCTAAGATCTGTCAAACAAACCACAGAGCTGTGAGTCACAATGTTCTCCATGAAAGTTACCAGAGATAAAGAAAAAAAAATAAAAAAAACAAAACGTGTCTGCACTCACTGCTGAACAGCCTCCACAGAAGATGGTTATATAAATCCAGAAGTCATTATACAGTATTGTGGCTTGTGAATATATGTGGTTTTTATGTTTACTTTAATTAATTTTGTTCAGAGGGAGAACATCAGTAAGTTTTGTCCACTCAGGTTGCCAATGCTCAGGCATTCATACCTGTGTTTCTCTTTTATAAATCTCAGTTGTTTAAAAAAGAAAAAGTATTTTTACTTCCATCTGTGGCTGTGAATGGGTATTTACATTTAATGTTATGTTCACTGTAATGGCAATAAATCCCAAGAACAAAGATAAGGTGAGTAGTAGTAAAGAACAAAGCGCTTGGTGATTTTATCGGTGGACTCAGGAGAAGAACAGAACTTGTAACTGGCAAAACACTAAAGACACAATCAACTAAGTTCAGCGCAAAAGGACCAAGCAGAAGTGAAGAAATGGTTTATTACTAATAAGATGCAAAATAAAATCATCTTCCACACAGACAGAAATAGGGGCACAGTAGCAGAAAAAAGAACAGATTTCCAAGTCCTAAACCAGTGTATACACCAGTTATTATCTGGTGCCAGAAAATCCACCTGCAAGTATTTGTTCTCTTCTTTAAGTCTCAGCATTAACATCTCCCAACAACACTAGCTCAGCTATTTCTGACACCAACAATTAAATAAAAATGTAATTCAGTTCAGTTTCATTTATATAGCATCTATTACAATACAAGTTGTCTCTGGGCTCTTTCCAGAGACCCAGAACATGACGTCTGAGCAATTATTTCATAAAGAAAATGAAAAAAATTAAACAATGATGTTGTTTGAGATTCTGTATTTTGTTGTGTTCTGATCAGCTGTTTTTGTTGCATTTCCTTGTAAATCTTTTTCCCCTTTTCAAGCACAACATTTCATTCTGTAACTGCTCCGGAGACATGGGACAAAAGTTAAACAAGCAGCACTGTCTTAATCCCAGTTATAGGACAATTTAAGGTGGAAATTAGATTTAAAAATAAAAAGGGAGGTCCCAAAAAAAGGCAATTCCATTAATTATTCTATTAATTTGTTCATGATGCCAAAAAATGTTTCCATTAAATTACACAAATTTTGTAAAATAAAACTGTAGGTGCATTTTACAGGTCAATAATATTTAGCTTTTAAATAAATATTATTTGGGTTTTTTTTTTTTACTCAGAATAAAAATAGTCGACATGTACCTTTACAACAGACACCGATGGAAACACATCACCAAAGCTGTATACGGACAGAGCGGGTATAGAAAATGTATATGGACATTTATGCATTGTATCCAATAGACTTTGATATTATGTTTTATGGAATTGTTTTATCTGCATTGATTACCATTATATTGGAAGAACCGAGTCACCCATATGAAGAGAGACCAGTTACATTTCTTTATTTACTTATTTATTTATTTTAATCCTTACTAATAGTCTGTCTTAATATGTACTCAACTACTTCTGTCTTTGTAAATGTCATAAGTTAACACTCTATCATTTGCCACAGTTAGGAGCACAAAACTTCCTGAAATTAACCTGGCCCTATTATAATGCATAACATAAAGAATTTATTTAAAAAAAAAGAGATTTTGTTTATATGATTTGCTTTTGCATGACTGGGAGAATGTATTTTACTAAAGATGTGAATATTGGCTGGATATAGTTTTATGATGCTTGTAGTAATATTTTTGAGAAGCATAGCCCCTTTAGAAAATACAAAAGGTCAAAATAATGCCTGCTTGACTCACAGTTTATCCGGTTTACTCCAGGAGCACAACGTGGCATGGGTAAAGGCAAGGACAGCGAGTCACAACTCAGACTGGCTGCTTCAAAGGAGAAATCTACTGTCCACAAAAAAAACAAAAAAAAAAAACAAAAAAAAACAAATTGATATCAGAAATATCAAAGATAATCATCACAATATAGACAAAAATCTAATCTGAATAATATCCTTACATTTTGAAAAGTAGAAAATATAATAAGGCATGGAGCGTTCAACTTTCATGCTTAAGGTCCACGCCTAAAATCCCATGCAAGGCCAAGATGCTCAATTTATAAGCATCATGTTGCAGTGCTGAATAAAGCTCGCAGCTGATTGTTTTGTACCATCTTAGAGGTTTTTTAAGACCATCATAAACAGCAAAATAGATGAGTTTTCCGGGAATTAATAACTGTGTTAGTGGGACTTTCAGGGATGTGATCAAAGTCATTTTACTATTGTATTTGATGACTACTAATTAGATCACATGGACCGTGACTGTTATTAATTAATGGTCCATTGAACATTGATTCGCCTGTAACAGTAAGAGACTGTGATAATGTGGTGTTGCTATCCAATAACAACCTGTTTAGAAAAGATTCTTTCCAAGGAGTCTTGGAAAGGCAGAACTTTGTGTTTCAAGGACATTGTAGAGACATTTTTTCACATTACAGAATGTTTTCTTCCCAGGTAACAAAAAAAAGAGAGCATAAATGCGGGATAACCCAGTCACCGGAGAGAGGATGGAAATTATCATTCAGCAAGCGTCTGATGGCTGACAGGCAATTCTCCTCTACTGCAGAAGTGACGCAAACATGCACTCCGCTTTGCCTGTCTCCGCTGTGTCATCCTCTTCCGCCCCCATTCCTCTCCACTTTTCTTTGTTGAATCATCCTTACTTGCCCTCCTTTTCCTCCTTGCCTGCTGTACCCGTTCTCCCATGCATGTGCTCACCATGGACATGTCTCTTTCTCCACTTTGTCTTTCCTTCCTTCTCAGCTTTACCTTTCCGCTTCTTCTTCTCTCCATCCTCTCAGTGGAGATGAGTGGGTGGAGTGAAGCATTGTGCCCTGGAGATTGTTGTACCATCCTCTTCTCAGATTTGCAGACTTTATGTGCACATTTGTAAAGTAACATAAGGACAAAAAAAACAAAAAACAGACTATTTTAGCAAAGCTATGGCTTTACATTTGTTGGCGTATTAAGTGGCTTTCTGTACGCCTGAGACTTACAGGTAGTTGTTAAAATATCAGCTTATTGTCCTTTTCTTTGGCTCTTCTGCATTTCTTAATGTTATGCCCCATAATTTGATTTCTATTTTCTTCTAATCTCTATTTATTTGTTCTTCCTCACTCCATCTTGCTCATGACTTGTTCTGTTTTCGTCCCTTTTAGCACCATCTCTCAGAGAAACCCCTCCCCATCCGTTCTGTCTACATTTCCACTTCTCTCCTCACTTAGCCTGCCTTCATGCTTCCCCCTCCTCCTCGTCCTCCCAGACCATTTTAGACAGAAAATCCCATACTCTCCTACAGCACATCTCTGAGTGCTTGAGCAAATATGAGTCTGTGTTTGTGTGTGTGTGTGTGTGTGCGTGTGTGTGTGTGTGGGTGAGCGCTTATTTGATAGTAAGAGATGCTCTCACACACAAACACACACATACTTAAAGATCAACAAAACAAAGGTGTGAATTTGCAGGAAAAAAAATGTCAGTTCACTAGCTGTGTCATATTTACACAAAGATTTTCCATGCTTTTTTTTTTCTTTTTGCCATCATTAAAAGCTAGTTGGTAATGACTGCAGGCTTAAACTGGCTTTGTCTTTTTTTTTGTTTCTTTGTTAATTAGAAAAGAAAGAGCCTAAAGTCTATCCACAGTTCTCAAAAACACAGAATAATTTGATCATCCCTGAATTGAAGTGACTGCTGTGAGAGTCATCTGCTGTTGTGAAATTTAGTTTGATACACTCCAAAGTGAGTTAGAAGTGAGTAGATGAGCAAGCGCACGGTTTTGCATGTGGAGTTTGGCTCTGATTTAGCTGTAAACGAGTATCATTTAGCTGCCCTTCACTCTCATGTCTGCGAAACCGACAGCCTGCGTCACCTTCTCTAATTCCCTGAGGGACAGAGACTAGGGCGACCCTGGCATTTACACTCTAATGAAAACAATCATGGGAAATATGTTAATCTGCTCAGCCGCGGTTGGCTGAAACAAACTGTGCTCTTTTAAAAGGCCAGATGATCAAGTGAGTAATCACCTGTGGCAACTCAATCCATTTAGCTATAACCATTATGACTGTGTATTCGACCCGTGCATATGATGCACTTTGTAAGATCAAAAGCTTCATGGAGTGCAGTAACCATATCATAAATTGTGATTATGTTTTTACGTTGGTAGCGTAAAAAAAGAAAACAAAAAAGGATAAAGCATAAATCATATGTTTGCGCAACAACTTAGCTACCCTGCATGACATCAGGAGCGAGCTGATATATTTGGTTTGTGATATCCTAGTTTTTTATATATAATTCAAGTTTTTGCAAAGATGTTAGTCAGCTGCTCAATAATCTATGGGAAAGGGTATGCAAAGAGATCTTCAGCAGGTGTTGTTAGAGATTTAAACATGTCCCGCAGTGAGCAGGGTCTCATTAAGCACACCATCATAATCTGACATAGCAATATGGAGCGTCTCAGGATATAAGATGTCGTTAGACTGGAACAAGAAGCTGCAACCAGGCCATTGATCCAAAAAAATAAGCCGTCTAAATAAAATAGTGACAATGACAAACTATTCTGGACATCTAACCACAACTATTATGTTTTACAATTGCTGTTAAGGTAAAGACAAAATCTGAGAACCTGATTTAAACACACACACGTGTACACACACGCACACACACACACACACACGCACGCACACACGCACACGCACACGCATGCACGCACACACACGCACACACACACACACACACACACACAGCATCAAGGTTTAGGATACGTTGCTGCCCGAGTGAAGAATTTGATGTAACTTCCGCTCTTGCTTACATGTGAGGGTAAAATTAAGCGTGAATTAGACGTGTGGCTTGGTTCAGCATCAGCGGTAATGTGAGGGAATATCACATAGCTGTGGAAGAGAAAAAGAGCTAAGCCAGAAGGAAGATTTTTCAATTACCCAGATGGCCAGCTGAGCTGCTTTGGTCATCTGATAAACATGCTTCCTGGGCACCTTCCTTTGAAGTTTTGTTTTTCATCTGGTTATGCATCTCATATCGAGCAAAAACAGGCCCTGTGCTCTCCTCGTAGAAGTTGGAAAATGTTGCTTGTCAGAGGGATACCTGGAATACGGTACACAGTCGGTTGACAGCCGAACCCAACCTCAGACACGCAGAAGAAATATGCATAAAATACATTCTATGCAGGCAAACCGTATATATAGAGCAGTGGAAAGACCTGGGCGTATCGTTGCACCAGTTGTAATCTTGAAGCACTCTTGATTAAGTTTCAGTTAGAAGAGTAAAACACTTTTTAACTGCTGCTGGGAAACTGCAACATCGTTTGAAAAAAGGGGCACAACATGTCTCTTCAGACATCATTATAATTGTGATCACAAGTCGCTTCTTATCCATTTTGCTCACTTTTTCACATTTTCAATTTCAATTTTATTTGTATACCGTCTATTACAACACAAGTTGTCTGAAGGCCCAGAACATGACCCCGAGCGATTATCCGTGCATTAACAGCGTAAGCACATTGTGTTTGTCTATTATTGTGCCTTAAATGAAGATCAGACCTCAAATGCAAAGACACTATAATAATAACATGACAGCTTTTGATTTATATTTGCATTGTACAAATTCAGTGCAAAGTTTTGTCGGTTATTAGAAGACTACTTGCCAACATTTTGAAGTACAAATGTTGTGCGTTGCACCTTTCACAGTTTCTCCCCACTCAGTTAAGATAAACATCATTGTTGTGAAAAATCGCTTTAATTGAAGAAGACAGTTTACTATGTAAAGCTTCTCACTTTGGCAAGGAGAGCAAGTGACGTCAAAACCAAGACAAAGATGTATTTCTGTCATTATCGTTTTATTTCTTTTCAGGGGGGTGGTTGTCACTTCTGCCAGAGTTAGAAGGCAGACGTGACAACGCTGCGGCTGCAACGTGTCTGCCAGACAGCCACAACCTCCTGCTGCATGCGAGTGTGTGTGAGACAGATTGTATTCAGTCAAGCTGTAGGGCCAGACGAAGATATAAAAAGAGAGAGAGAGAGAGAGAGAGAGAGAGAGAGAGAGAGAGAGAAAGAGGCAACAGCAAGTGGCAGAGAGGGCTGACGGCAAGAAGGAAGGATTAGTCACTATCAAGTGGAGAGGTGTGTCACGCACATATGCACACAAACACTCCACTTCATGTTCCCATCATTTCAGCAGACTTTACCTTCAACCACTTCCTAGATATTCATGTAGTAAATGTAGCATGCAATATACAAGCAACTGCACATTTTTCAGTTTGCAAAAAAAAAAAAAAAATATTGGATGATTTGAATGGTTTGAATGGTTTGCTGCACCTGGAACAATTTCCAGTGCGCAGCCGACCAATCTGATCTGCCCGACATACTGTATTCTGTAATGCAGTCAGTCGTCACAGCAGATGACGGTCACAGTGGTCAGCGAGGCTGCCATCCTTTTCTAAAACTACAAACATTATATAACGCTCTGTTAGGATCCTATACAACTTTGAGGTCTTTAGAATAAGATGGGGATATTTGAATTTTCTTCTGGCTTAAACAAGAAAAAAAGTGAAAATGGAAAAATATGATCTTTGCTGCTAATTCTTGTTATAGTGGTGACTTCTGCATTTCGCATCGAGTTGAGGGTTTTCAGAAAATGAAGAAAAAGAAGGATATCTTGTTACATCAATTACATAATAATAATCAGTGACAAGAAATGCTTTCTATGATAAGAATAATCAATACTATGTATCAGTTTTGTGCATTTTCTGAATGCCATGGAAAATCAGCAGATACTCAGGGTGAGTAGCCCTTTAAGTACTTTCCCTCTCTTTTCGTGAATGATTTAGACCCAGGTCAACGTTTTCCACTTCAGCAGAGAGAGGTGCATACATTTCTCTTCTCTACTTTTCAGTTCAATTTGCTGCTCCATCTCATATGGCTATTATTGTGTCAGCCTCAGGTTCAACCTGAGTGGCTTTCAGGGATGCCACTGGAAAGACGATAGTGAGCTTAGGACAACCGAGCTTTTCATTGTTTGTTTGTTTGTTTTTAAATTTCCTGTGTCCTGGACTCTAGACGCAAAGGAATCTTCCCAGAGAAAACACGTAATCCCAAAATATGAAGTAAAGCAGAGAATATCTGCTTTGTATACAAACTGCAATAGTAATGGCGTTGATAATAGCCAGGAATAGCCATATGATCTGTTTTCTTGCTGAAGAAGAGCCTCGCTTCTCAGCATTCCCAACATTCCTGCAAAACCACATTTCAATTAAAGGGGTTTCTTTTTTAAGTACACACATAAAGGTTTATGTAACTGGTAACTGTGCTCAGAATGATTGCACTGAAATGCACAAAATACACAAAATACACCTGTTGCCAACACAGCAGACACTTTCCTCACCACTTGCAGTTCGTACTCAAGTACTTAACACTTAACACCACTTTCAGCTTTTTGCAAACAGTTCATCGTTGTGGTCCTTGATCAAAATGCGGGCCTCCATAAAGTGCTGCAAGAAAATAAATACACGTGCTCTGTTGTTGGCCTGCAAACTCTCCCTCACAATGTAAATCAAAATCAAACTCAACCCTTTCTGCGAAGTCATGAAATAAGTCTTTTAAAATGATGCTTGCAGCGTTTGCTCTTGCAGATCTGCATGACCATACAAGGAAATTCTGCCCTTTGTGATGTCATACAGAGCCAATGTTAGAAATAAAACCCCTGATAATTCATTATATCACTGAATATAGGCCAGCAAACACAAAAAAGCCTAATATAACCGCTTGAAGTGAAAATTGTGGAAAACCTGAGGCCTGATAAGAAAGTCTAAGGCTAGATGATTTCAGAAGACACATGTCTTGATAGATTTGTGATAAGAGCCAAACATAACCTTTATTTCCATCTCATTTCAGAGGTTCTCTGGATTTCAACAACCTGCGCTACTATGATAATTTTATTTCGCACAGTTTTGGTGCCGAAACAATAAAACAAATTCAAAAACTGCTTCCAAACATGATATCACCAGCTCACCTTGTATAATGTGACCTATTTATTTAGTATTTCAATCACATCTTCTTTAGCAAGCAACAGGACTCAGACATGCCCCACAGTTTTAGTGAGGAAATAATACGAACTGCTTCCAAAAATGACATCTCCAGCTTACCTTATGTGACATGACCTATTTATTTAGTATTTCAGTCACATCTTCTGCAGCAAGCAACAGGGCCCAGATATGCCCCTCGCAGACTAGTTGAAATACAAGAGGAGCGTCATGGCTGTGGAATTTATATATAGTGCAAAGAGAGTTTTATTTTTTTCTTTCAAGTATAAAGCAAAATAAACCTGGATGATTGCTTGAATTAAATTAATTATGAATAGATTCAGTCTTGCTGAGAATATTGGGTCTCTTGCTGCTCAGTGAGGAAACCTCAAAGCCTTCAAACCATGAAAGTTTATTGTGTTGTGGCAGGCACATGTTGAAAACAAGAGAGGATGTTTGGGAAGAGATGAGGAAGGAGACCTGTGTCATTTCATCAGATCCTCGGAGAAGAGATTTACACACACAGAGAATTACAAAGATGCACGCACACACACACACACACACACACACACACACCCACACACACACACACACACACAATTTAACACTCCCACACACACAGAGACAAACACGGAGGCAGACATCCATCACATCTTGCAACTCAATAAAGGTGTCTCGAGGCTTAAAGCTGTACTTTGTCACTACCAAATACTTCCATAATTCATGGGCAGGTGACAGCACTATTGAACTGAGGACAAAGATGTCTGCTCTGTGAGCTACACACACACACACACACACACACACACACACACACACACACACACACACACACACACACACACACACACACATATATATATATTGTGGTCAACTGTATCAAATGCAGCACGGACGTCCAGCAAAAATAAGACTAACATTTTTCCACTGAGCTGTAGTGAGAAAAAAAGAAATTAAAATAACAGTCCGTGTTAGGTCAAACTAAGTCAACCTTCGACAAAATATAACTAATATACTAAAATAAAATATTACATTTAGATTTTCCAGTTCATTTATGTTTAATTTTAACACAGTAAGTAGTTGTATATATATTATTAAAAAAGGTTAAGAACAGCATAAAACTGGATATTTTGAAAAAAGCTTTTCTGTTTTTTTAATTGCTAATGTGTGAGCAAAACATCAAGCTCAATGTCACTCATAGTGAATTTTAAAGATTTTAAAGTTATTTTAATTTGGCTTTTTAAAGATCACTTATTATATGCTAACATTATTCCTATTAATTTAATACTAGCACCTTATATCATACTTTTTGTTATTATGCATTAATATTACTTTTTTCATTTTCTGGAACCCACATTATGATATTCATGTAGGGTTTAAAATGAAGGTGTACAAGTCCATTCTGGAGAAGCTTTATTGCGTTAGGTTGATGATTACAAAGAACGTTGCACAAAGGCAGCTTTACAGGGTTGTGAGAAACAGGACAAAGCCAGAGGTTCAGGCACAGGATTTAGGATTAATTGATAAGAACAGATAAAATGCAAGGCCATTTATATTTTTAGCAATCAAACTGGTGGCTTTACATAAGAAGATGAACTTCCCATTAGAATCGCACATTTGAACATGGAAGGGGACAAAGTCATGGCTAATATATGCAGATTTTGGTGATTTAGTGTTCATTTCATGCTCGGTGCAGGGTTGCAGTGGTTAGCGCTGTCATTTCACAGTCCTGGGTTTCTATATGTTGTCTGTCTTTCTTTTTAGAGTTTGTATGTTCTTCCTGTGCTTGCGTGTCAAAAGACATGGGTGGTATGTTGTTAAGAAGTGGCTGTAGGTGTGATTGTGCATGGCTGTCTGTCGCTCTGCATTAGTCTTGTGTACTTTGCTTCTCACGTAACTGCTGCTGGGACAGACTGGCTCCCTCAGGGAGTTTCTTGGTTAAAGGGTATGTTCCCGATGTATGGGGCCATATTACTGTCTTTTATCAAGAGTACTGTTTTCTTTTCTTTTTTTTTTCAAACTGAGACCAGGCTTTCTTTTCTGTTTTTCCTTCAAACTTAAAATATTCCTGCAAAAAAGCTCTGCTTTACATCAAAACTGGGTTTCTTTACACATATTTCCCTGGTACGTGTCCAGTTGTCCTTGTGTCCAGTTGTGGTCCTTCACCTCGTACGCTGGGCTTGTCAATTTTGGCTCTTAGATTTTCTTTTCCTTTTTTGAGCTTAGATTTCTGTGAAACAACTTAATCTAAAATCCAACAGCCGACACAGACATGATGCTGGAATCTCCTCTTCCTGAAGGGTGAACTGCTTTTACTTCAAAGTGTAGCCTCCAGATTGTTTGTAGTACACTGAGATGGTTGGTACTTACTTGGTTAAATGCAGATGTTGCACTTATTCTACGCAGCATCTGCAACTGTGGGCCAGGGGCTTGAAGTTTGTCAAAGTTTTTTGTTTTTTTTTAACAGATCTTAGCTTTGGAAGCAGATTCCTTCCTTTCTTTTTTAAGTTTTTACTCAAATTATTCAAACAAAAATATCTATTTTCTGGACAATGAAGCCAAATGAACCTTATAGGGTATAATCATAGTCAAAGCAGTGAATAAAAACAATCTTTTGCCTTGGAAAACTCCAGGATATCACACAAGAACAGCAGAATCTTAGTTCACAACACAACACTGGTAGGAAAACTTAAGGCCAGCTTTAGGCAGTTTTGCATTTTCATGACTAAACTCCTGTTTTGTGGCTACTACTACACCACAGTTTGTATTGACAAATTATTCTGATAGCGCCTGCCGCTGTTGCAAAAATAATCAACAGAGGATAAAGGCAGCAGATGATCATTCAAATTATTTTTCAAAAGGAAAGCCCTTATGTAATCCAGTCATACATCATGATTAAGTAGTGTTATAGCACAACTACACTGTGTTAAAAAGGCCAAAAGCAGCTGAAGAGTAGATTCTTATTACTTTAGATTGATCGGCTACATCACCTCCAGTACTTTCGAGATGTGCAAATGCGCAAAAAACATTTCTATTACACTTTTGCAATAAACTGGATTATTGACACATCTGGAAAAACCACCTCATAAAAGCGTAAAATGGTTTTTGCAATATTTGGCTTTTAGAAGCAGTTCTATTACAGGTTTTTCCTTGCAATATTTAAGTTTTGTGCAAATCTATGGGGTAATAGAAATACTAAACCATGGTTGATTTAATTTGAAAAGTAAAAAACATGAACGTAGCCCAGCTGTAAACTCAAACCAGCGTCAGTAACAAATCAAAAGTCATAGTAAATATAGAAATCATTTTCCATTCCATCCCAATCATCTCTTAGTTCTACTATTTTCATGACACAAGAAAATACTCAGATTTAATATAATTTCCCAGCTCAGTCGTCTCATCCAAATATTATGTGTATATGCGTCAAAGTCATAAATTTGAAACATTACAGCTAATGTCTGAACTTACAGAAAAGTACCAAAAAAAATGCACACTTCAATTTGAGCAAAAGGTGAAATAAAAAATAAAAGTACCAAAATACGAGCAGACATGCGCTTTTTTATTACATTCATAATGGTGCCTGTTACCTGCCGTGCGGATCCATTCCTTTCTCTGTGTTATTCGTCTTTTCTTTTTACATGTGTTCTGAAGAAATCTTTGCATGAACAGCTTGCATCGTGTAATGTGAACGGGGAAATGACTCAACTTTAAAACAGTGAGTTGTGTTATATGAACAGGCCAGTGATCTGATGAGTAAAAATAGCCTTACACCAGCATTACAGCAACTTCTTCTTGCTTTCCCTTTAGGGGTTGCCAGAGAAGATCATTAATGGTAATGGTTTTACGATAGATACCCGTCTTGACTCAGCACTCCCATTTGGGCACTGGGCTTTGGACTGGCACTATGAGAACATTACATATAACCCTTTAGTGGGTGGGTTTTTGCACTTGGGGCAATGTGTTGTTCTGCGAATGCTGAGCACAAATTTGATAAAGAGCAAACGAGAAAATATATTTTTTTCTGGTTTAGTTGTTTATTTCAAGTAATCACAGAATAACTTATTGTTCGCTCGAAAGGAATTGTTTGATGGTGGAGCGGAACAAAATACAATGTATGTGCTTGTGAAAAACATTTTTCAGTTCTTGGGAAGTTCTGAAGCACAATCAGGAATTAGGCACAGATTTTGGGACAAAATACGACAAACTACGGCCAACTTCTCGAGACAAGACACAATATTAAACTGGTTCTGACCATTTTATGAGTCTGACAGATTCATTTTAAGAGCAGGCGTAGTACTAAAATGCTGCAGATAAAGTTTTCTGTTGTTTTTTTAATTCTATTTTTAGTAAGAATAAAACTTTATTTCAGCAGTGTGGATAAAACCTGTCTGAGTCCTTTTTTTCTTCTTCTAGGGGAGTCTTCAGTCGTGGGATACTGGAGAGCATCATCTATTTCTCTTCTTCTTTCATGCCTCTTTGTGACCCATAACAACATCATAGATCTTTCCAGTGAGACGGTGCTGGATGTTGGTGAAGCCAGCAGCTGCCAGCAAGGCAGCATACTGAGCATCTGTCCTCTCTCTGCCCTCGGTCTGCACCAGCATGTTCAGGGAGTAGAGCTGCACCGTCAGAGGCCCAGAGCCATCCTCGTTGAGCAGCGCCTCCACCAGCAGCACAGCACCGCCTACAGCAAGAAAAGAAAGATTTACGGTCATCGTTTATGTCTCTCCCTATTTGTTTTTTATTTCTTAACTATTATTATTATTTTTCATTTTTGGTACAACTTTCGTACAGTTACAACTTGTAACTCTAGTACAACAAGTTTTTTTTCCAACTTCTCCATAGAAAGTTAGTTTCACATCATTCCATGTTGTAGCTCTAAAATAATAAGCGGTACTTTAAGTTTTATAATCTAGTTTACGTGCATACATTTTAATCATCTTTTTCTAAACTGCTGAGTGGACAAATGTCAAGACTGAACTATTTGAAACAAGCATGCAAACAGACGTTTAATTGCTGTGCAGACAGAAAGAAAACTATTTATTTAAGTTTTATTTTTAAATAATGCAACATCATTTAAGTCCTCCTGCTACAAAAATCTATACTTGATTTGTCCACATTTCTATAGGATTTTTAAAACTCTGTTCTAACAGATTCAGCAAACGCAGCCATTGCTCTTACAGTATCTCTTACAGTATCAAAGAGGAAAGGTTAAAAAGACAAAAAAAAATGTTTCATGTATGAGACAAGAAGAGTCCATTTGTTTTCAAACGTGAAAGGTGGCTCTTCACTTCAAATGTGTTATTTATATGAGGAACTGGTACAATGGAGGTTTGGTGGAGGAGATGGCAGCCAAAAACTGCAGAAGCTGTATCATGTATTTTGTTCTTGCTGCAAAGACAGCAGACTAGACGTGTTTTGTTTGTGGCCGTGGTACCATCAAATCTGATTCTTTAAGCATGCTAACCTTCAGTAGAACTCAGTTTATTTTAGGACACTGGAGTGTACAAAAGAAACGGATCCGCTGTCTTCATTTTCCAAAATACTGCTATGATCATTTCTGACAAATCCAAAAACAGGTGGGTTTTGTGACTAAACTATTTATAAAGACTGCTGTTTTTCTAACTATCAGGGCGAAATGGCAAGTATGAGCTGGTATTTCCATCCATCATTAAATATTATTCTTTTGCACTGTCAGTCAGTCATATGCTGCTTAAAAAAAAAAAAACCAACACAAGGGAAACATGTATTTTAGTATTCCGATATGCACATATGTTGTTTTTTTGCAGTTTCCACACTCTTGGTGTGCTGTGGCTGCAAAGCGACCTGATGCTGCAGAGTACGAGGAGCCACATCTTGCTTAAAATGTGAGTGCAAAACGTTTCCACTTTCATGTGAAAACCCTTCAAGCCTCAATTTGTGCAAGTCAGCAGCTCTGAATATTTTTCGTTTAAAGATGCGAGCGAACTAAAACGGGGCAAGTACCAGGAGCTGGTGGAGCAGTGGAGATGGGCAAGGTGGGCACATTAAGAGCCCGTCAAAGTGGGTTGTAGAGGTTTGCTGGCTGCTTATTTTGCAGGGTTTACATATTGTTTGGGATCACTGGGGCTGCCGAGAGGAAACCACAGAGTAGCTGTGGCTCAAAAGGAGTGAGCATCCCTGCCGGGGCAAAAGTCAGGGTCGATCAACCCAGGCTGAAAATGAGTCCCAGAGCATCCAAGGATGTGCCTTTGAGACTGCAACCACGAGTCAAGGTAACCTTACGATCACTGTAGCTGTCAATTACCAGATGAGTGTTTGAGCCAAACGCCTCATACTATCGATTACTGACATATTTTTAACAAAGTTGAAAGAGATGAGGGAATCTATAAGTATTCAGATGCCCTCTCCTTGCACTTGAGTTTTTAGGGGATCAATAAACGCTTGAATGGGACTTCAGCTTTCATTTTAATGACTTTAACTGTTAAAACATTTCATTACCACACTCTTTCATGAGTATTACATTGCAGTAATGGATGAAATTAGGCTCATTTTAATGTTATTCCACCTGTGCTTTCATTCACGAGGCTGTCCAGTCAAAAAAAAAGCTCCTCTTCTTTCTTTACCGCTGCTTTCTCTTCCCTCCTTTTATGATCCGTTTCCAGAGCGAGTCTGCTGACATTTTTTTGTTTTTTTGTCTGTGCCTCTGACTTTGATCAAAGCCAGAAGGACCGAATTTTCTGGGATCAGCTGCATCGTGGGATACAATCTGCCGTCTCATTTCAAGCAGAAGAAAGAAAGTACTCATCCCTTTCACACTCTCAGACACACAGAAGCACAGACCTGGTTTGCAGGCTTTATGGATTCTATGGAGCAGCTCTATGCAGCGTTCATCTGTCCAGTCATGAAGGATTCTGGCAAGAATATAGAGGTCGGCCACTGGCAGAGGATCCTTGAAGAAGTCCCCTTAAAAAATTAAATAATAAGATAGTTCAGATGATGAATGAATGAATGAATGAATGAATGAATGAATGAATGAATGAATGAATGAATGAATGAATGAATGAATGAATGAATGAAAGCCTGAAGTTAGTAAGACCTGACTCGTTGTGGTTTTAGTCAGACGGTGACTCACTCAGCATCCGGTTTGGGCCGCATGCTGTCCACCGTGACTACATCTACTACATTTTCAGTTGTAATGAAATAACACAATTGCAGCAGCTGTTACTGTGTAAATAGCAGGAGAGACAGGTATTGATTTAATCTGCAGGTTTTCAAGATTACCATCCACTGGAAAGCTACATTAGCTGGTGCTGTGTAGAGGGAGCGCAACAAAGCAACTGTTGATTATAAATTGACAGGTTTATACACAAAGATTTTTTTCCAACAGAAACAAGTCGGTGGGAGAATGCCACTCATGGCTAAAAGCAACAAATGTGCGTTTTTGGTCTTTTTGTTTACGGATCAAATTCAAGAAATTACGCGCAGCGATGATAGGTGATGTCCCTGTGCATTTATGAAACATTGGCTGACTTATTTTTTTTTTTTAAATGTTCAAAATGTAAAGGTTGTGCTGGCTTATTCCACACATTCAAATAAAAAACCAAATACAGCAATAAATTACAGATCTTAACAACATCCAAGTTCCCACCAACTGAAAACAGGATTTTTGCATCATTGTGTTGGAGAAAGAACAGAGTCCTCAAAGTTCCGGTTATTACCATTATTTTCAATATTAATTCAACAGTGACAGAAGTGGAAAGATTTGGTGTATGTACACGACATTTTAAAATTACTCCACAATGTTTCAATATAGGAAAAAATGTATTCACTATTGTAATAAATACAGGTGGAGCTCACGTATCAGGATGAGGTTCATGGTGATTATTTTCCTTGTTGACCGAGTCAGAATCTCAGAAATAATTTAAGCCCTGAGAAAATCCACCACAGTGTTTGTTTTAACCAAACCTGTGATTGAAGAAAAATGTTAAAAGAAATAAAGCAGCAAATTCGTGCATTTTAAAAGGGGGAGAGAAATGTTGTATTTTTATGTGAAAAAATGTTTTCTAGTGAAGCAAGCCGTTAAAAGCAAGCATTTCAGCTCCACCAAGAAATAAGATTTAAGTACTAAAAATGTCTATTTAGTTATTTACATATTTATTTAAATAGTGTGTTGTGTTTGTCTCCATGTCATATAAAAGAGACAGATGGTTTGGTTTTGGTATGATTGGGAACTTTTGATGATGGAAAAACAAATAATTATATAGAGTCAGAGTCAAGTTTTATATATATATATATATATATATATATATATATAAATATATAAAAGTGTATCAAGTGTAAGTGAGTTGAACAATTTTGCTTTTGTCAAAATTCAGTGCCAGATAAATAAACAAAATTAAACTCTATTGAATTTTTTTTTTATTATTATTGGCTCAAATTTACTGGGTTCTCTATGAGGACATAACTCCTTATTATCCCTTCTAAAATAATAATCAGATGTACAGAGGTAAAACGTTACATTATTAATAACTTGTTTTTATGATTTCTGAGTATTTATGGTGGATAAGCAATAATAATACCGGTGATGAAAGAAAACAAAACAATCAATGAATCCTTCCGTCAAATTAGTTAAAAGGTCACCTGAACCCTTTGCACTTTTAATGAAATTAAGAATGCTTACCACTACTATATTAAAATAAAAACAGAAAAGAAAATATTTTTTATGAATAAGAAACACATCAGTATAAAGAAAACCCATGAGGCCTTGGAGGACTCAGTCCTTTTGTTATATACGTTTTGAAATAGCTCCATTTGTCTACCTGGAAAGATTGTTTGTTTTTTTGGATTATGTGTATCTGCACCTGAACAGGATTTATACGGCTACAAATGCCAAATGATTTCACCCTGTCTTAATGACGTTACCCTCGTGGAAGCTTATCCTCTGGTCGGCCTCGTTGACAAAGTGTCCCTGCGACATACGGACCACCTTGGGGAGGTCAAAGATGGTCACAGTGCATTCTGGGTAGATTGACGTGCAGTGCTTGGCTAATGCTCCACTGCAGCCTGGAGAGAAGGAGAGAATTTGTTTTAGTCACGCCACAGTGAATACGTAACCTTCATTAACAAGGTAAAGCATCTCCTACGTGCACCGTGACTTGCACAGCGCGCACAGTCACACAAGCTGAACCGATGTTCTCAGGTAAAAGCACAGTATTTATGAGCATGATTTGCATTGATTCAAATGTGGTAGCTGTGGGAATATGGTTGGTTTAGCAGAAATAAATGAAATAAATCTAAAAAAAAGAGTCAAAAAACAGAAAGAAAGGCGCATTATGTAGAATTAGTTGCTGTCTCTTACTCTTGCTGAGGAATTTAATCTGAGGAAAAAGCAGACAATTTGTTTTGTTATCTGTCCAAAACCGACTATGCGACCCTTCGACTGTAAGTCTTTATGCTGAAATGGATTGGAAATTATCATTTGGGGTGACGGTTTTTGGTTATTGCCCATTTTGAGTACGGCATCATGCTGCCAGTGAAGCCAGTTGGTGAATTGTGAGACGAGGTGCAGACATGAGACGTAAAGCCAGTGCTCATACGTGCAGGAATCATGCCAAGCTCAGCAAAACTACAGTGAAAGTAGGGTGAGGGCTTTTTGAATAAAACCACATTTGCTGAAACAAAAACAAAAACTCTCTCCTCTGCTCCTTCATGAACATGAACTGTGAAAGCAACTGCACAATCATCACCCTTTCTCTCGGGTAGCCATCAGTCTGTTTCCCGTTTACAGAGCAAGGCCTGTGTAACTCTAATAGTGTCCTGATGAGAGGAGCAGCTACTTAATGGAGTGGAAATATCAACTAAATGCGACAACAACTGTTCTGGGTTAAAAATCACATGGATTTTCTTACCCTTTAACATGAAGCATAAGACCATTATTATAAAGTCAAAGTCACGTTTATTGTCAATTCTACCACATGTGAGGAACATACAGAGAATCGAAACTACATTACTCTCAAACCCTCGGCGCTACACAATAAATACATTTAAAAAATTGTTGTTGAAATTGTTTGCTGCACATCATCCGGGCCCACTTTCAGAAAAGTTAGGGAGTTTTTTCTAAAATACTGCAAAATGTCAAATGAGTGAACACATGCTATCCCGACACAACATCTAGTCCTTTTCAAAATAAACAAAAATATGAATCATAACAGAATAGGCCACCTGTATGTATTACTTCATGTGCACACACTTTGACTACTCTGTGGCGTTACAACTACCTTCAACATGTCACACAACTGAGTGTTTTTTACATAAATTACACATCTGAAATGAGCATATAAGGACACACACACAAACATTCATACAGATGAGTGCAGAAACAGGGGTTTAATGTTAAAATATGAATCTTTCAACCTGGTGCTTTGGCAGCATTATTATAATATTTCACGCTTCATAAAGCCAACTGAATTTAAAATAGAGAGAATAAAAGGGAAAGGGAGATAGTGATCGAGAGAGAGAGAGAGAGAGAGACTGTTGAAAAAGGGAAGTGAAGTGAGGCTGAATACAGTATCAAAGGATCACACTTTAAAAACCCACAAAGCCAGTCAGACTTGAGCCGGGATGTGTGTGCATACAGGACAAGTTTTCCTCCGAGCTATCCTCCAATCTGACCCGCTGCAGCTATATCGCACACACACACACACACACACACACACACACACACACACACACACACACACACACACACTATGTGGCTCTCACATCAAGCAGGGGTCAGCGGAGTAGAAAAATCAAAGAGCAACAAGGAGGAGCCAAAACCAAACACAAAACACATAATTTTCCTTTGTTTTCCCCAACTTCACTTTAGTTTTTGTTCATTTTTTATAAATACAATTAAAAAAAAAAAAGAAAATGCGTCAATTTCATACGCTAACGTTTTCAAATTGATGGAGAATGTGCAGATAATTTGGTCTGGTTTTCTCCTGCAGTTGTTGCTCAAACACATTTCACAGTGGGAGACTCTCTGCTGGAGGTGGGTTTTCCTAACAATGCTGCAGACCTATTGGAAACTGGATCCATACTCGGGGGGGGGGGGGGGGAGTCAGGATATCTAGCTCTCGAATTGTAATTACTTTGATTATCCATCATCAGTTTGCCCCACTCTGTCTCTTGGAAAGATCTTTGGAAAGAATTCCAGTATACCGTGATGACCCATCTTTGCAATAAGTTGTATAACAAACCTGTTGAAATCTGCTCGTGTTTTTCAGTAACTTCGTAAGAGTCCTGACTAAAACCAAAACCTGACAGTGAAAGATAGCTAGACAATTAGCTGCTGCGTTTTGGATCACTGTCCTGTTGCATGACTGCATCACTTTTGCCCCAACAATATCCTGCTGTACAGACGAGTCCAAGGTAGTGGGATCCTGTGACTGCAAATTAGACCCAAATCGTCACCCCTCCACCGTGCTAGACAGTGGGTTTGGCTGTTTCCATCGAAATGCTGCATTTGGTGTGCAGCAAACATGGCACCGAGCGTTTCATCGTAACAACTCTACTTCGGTTTTGTCTGTGCACAAGACAATTTTCCAGAAGCCTCATGGTTTGTTCAGATGTGGTTTTTTTGAACCTCGGTCATGTTTCCATGTTCTTTCTGGACAGAAGAGGCTTCCTCCTGGTAACCCTGGCAACAAACCATATTTGTTCAGTCTTGTAGTTGTCCTGTCATGGACGTTAACCTTTAACATGCCCCGTAAGGCCCACGGGCTCTAGCAAATTTACCACAGTGTTAATTGAAAGACTTGCAACCGACTTGCACACTCTCGGCTTGTGAATATTTTTTTTCATTACTTTGAAACACTGAATTCAAACCATCTACACTGATGTGCAGAAATAACTGCTTCTCTAGAGCCCTTATTTATGCTTTTCTGTTGACTTAACAGCATTGCACCGACGTGCGCCTCAAACGTTTTTTTGACTACATCAATGTGAGGTGCATCGCAAGGACTGTGACTGGTCCGCTGTACTGCATCATTTCCGTTACTTTGATTTTTCGCTTCGTCCCTTCTACTAGACCCGTTTAAAAGGGATGCAGACCACCTCCTCTTTCGTTTACAATGCAGTATTTTCAATAAAAGCATTTACCGTTTCACATCCAGCAGTTCCAACATCGCCCTCTCTCGTAAAAAAGCGAAACTAGAAAACATTGCAGAATGTTGAAAACATTATTGAATGTTTTCAAAACTGAAAGCATTCAACCAATGTGTTTCAGATGACTTCACAAACTGACTTCACAGAACTTCAAAATGCAAACAAAGCGTTCCCTTGTTCCAATGTAGAAGTAGTAAGGGGGTCCTTAGTATTGCCTCCTTAAATCAGCTACAATCACATTATGTTTGTTCTGTTTTTACACAACGACAGACGGATGAACAGATAGATGCTTATTTCTAATAGAGACTAATCAGCTAGTTGGCAGAGTTGAACAAAGAGACAGATCTTGAGCAGCAGGTGTGCACAACAGATGCTGTGTGAGACACAAGGTCTACATGTGACACTGCTGTCATGCCCTTCAGGCTCCTGCTGTTCATGTGCTCACACTTTTTGGTGAAGCAGCTCCATGCATAAGCATCAACATACAACCCCACGCTGAGACTGTCACAGAGGAGACAGGAAGACTGACAGAATGTGCTCTCGGTGGCTCCACAGCTCCCCTGTGTGGTTAGATGAGATGGTGCAGACTGCAGGTGACCCACCTGTGGGTGGCTTGACGCAGTTTTATAGAGATTTTGCAAGTGCTGAGACTCATCAAACCATCAAGGCTCTCTTCATTGCTAAACTAAAAGCCATTCAACTTAGGTTAGTGCCTGTTCAGCGCCTGCATTGCTACATGTGATGTGACTCTCTCAGGCTGGAATCTCTGCAGCACAAATACTGGAGCTGCTGTAGATTAAATTTTGGAATACTAATAAACCAATCAGTCAAGTCTGGTGTGAATGGACTGAGCCACACGATAAACATTTATTTTGAAGTGACATTAGTTTAAAGTTATTAATAAATGATGTATCATTATTCCGTCAGTTCATAAATGGAGTCAACACTCAACCCGAGTTCAACTTTTAAAACCGAATAAAATCAAAAGTGATAGAGCGGCAAACTGAATCTATTTTAGTTTCATTTCCATCCTTCCCATTGATCCTGCTTCATTGTTAGCTTGCTTCTCTTCAATTCATTGTGGCCTCCCATTGTTCATGCACGTCTATTTATTCTCTCTTTCATCTTGTGCATTTGCTCGCTGTGCGAAGCACTTTGCAAGGGCTCTGTTCTTCACGTACACTTTATAAATACATCTAACTTGACAAAGGAGCACACACAGAGCAGTAAACAAAGTCATATTCTTCTTCTTTTTTTTTTTTCTTTTTTTTTTACACCTTCTAGTAAAATCCACTACAACTTGTCTCACATTCACACCGTTTACAGACATTAGTTTCAACAAGTCTATTGAACAATAAATGGATTCAGGCGCTTTGAAAACTGTGCCTAAATTACTTTTAGATGGTAAAGAATATATGAAACACGGCTACCGATTTGTGACAACCGTTTCTTTTTTTCTATTTGTTAAGGGCATACTGGAAACAAGGTGCAAATTACTTCTGCAGAATTGGAAGCAATAAAAAGTCAAGATGACTTCAGCGTCATGGTGTGGAGTTTTGACATCCTGACAGCAGCAGAAACTGAATGTCCTTGCAGCAGTGACTAGGACCAGGTGCTGCCAACAGTGGCAAGACTTCTGGAGAAGATTTTACACAAACACTGCACCCAGGTAGTGGTTCTTTTGCCAAAATACACTTCCCTCCGTTTAGAAAATAGTTGGGTTTCATTTTACACTGTTACTTTGACACTAAAGTTTGGCAGCAAAAATGTTTAAAGCATGCCTTTAATGACCAAATGCATCTTGAAGTCACAGTTTTCATCTTTATGTGGAAGGAGGAGATCTGAAATACAGTCACAGCCGTTGCCTGAGAAAAGCGTCCGCTCTTCCTCTCTAAACTCTGTGCAACTCTGTGTAATGCATATGTGAACAGATGCTTTAAATGCATGCAGCTGGGCCAGATGTTGGTTGCGTGATTTAAAATGATAATGCCTGTGAACCCACAACCTTGGGGAGAAGTGACACGAGCACTTAATAACAATGCAAAAACACATCAACTTACCTCCAAGGTCACAGATGGCCTTAAACGGCATGAGATCAAAGGCCATGACCACGTCTTTACCGCAGATGTTCCAAACAGAGTTCATCAAGTGCATGAATTTCACCATTTCCTCATCAGACCTGTACCAACAAACACACAGAAGAAGACAGTTTAGCTCTTTGTTTTTAGTTATGTCTCACTGCATCAAAGCAAGTTTTTCCTTTTGTAATCTGTCATACATAAACACAGTTATCCTGAGGAAAGTCTCTTCCTGTGGCAACACCACGATGCATGAGTGCCTGCCACACGGGACTGAGCAGAACAGAAGAGCCGCTGGTGACTGCTGCAGCTCTGAGGAACGTCCTCTTCATCCAGCAGCAACGCAATAAGGGTTGGACATGTTACAAGACCAAGCATCCTCCCACAGCATTGTTTTTTTTTTTTGTTTTTT